>VTFQ01000007.1:9222043-9602043 GCA_036281575.1 Ancherythroculter nigrocauda
AATGCAGCACATGTTTGCATGCAACATGCAAAATTTACAGGAATCTTCAATGTAAACAAATTGGTGTGTTTTACAGGGACGGGCACCAACGCGTGCTACATGGAGGAGATGCGGCACTTGGAGCTGGTGGATGGTGATGAGGGTCGCATGTGTGTGAACATGGAGTGGGGTGCGTTCGGTGATGATGGCACCCTGAATGACCTCCGCACTGAATTTGACAGAGAGATTGATGCTGGCTCCCTCAACCCCGGCAAACAACTGTGAGTGACAGTCCTGCACCTGACAGTTAGTGCCACTCCCGACAGTTCTTTTGTTGATACAAAAAGCCATTGAAGCACTTTTCCCTAGAGGGCAGGTATGTCAGCCGGTTGTACAACTAGGCAATTACGGAAACAGGTAACAAGGTTGTCACCATGGTGACACCAAGTCACAGGTGGACTCGTTCCTTCTTAGAAGGCAAGTGTGAACGTTGTTAGGTAGACCATATTCTTCTGCTGCAACAGCTAGAAAGTGAGTCATTTTAGGTGCAGAAAGCAATTTCTGAAAAGCACTGTTGAAAGTGGATCGGAATGAGCACCACAACATGCGTGTAGCCAAGCAGCAGTAGGGGGCGTGTCCACTCATGATGGGGGAGGAGAGAGAGTGAGCAACAGGGAGATTTGAAGAAAGACTGTAGAAAGAGAGATAGCTGAGAGACATTTCTCAAAAGAGAAAAGGTCACTGGAAAAAGAAAGGGTTATGATCAGACAAGAGCTTTAGGACCCACGTTAATATTAGAAAAGCTTTCCAGCACTGGAGAGACCTGAAAAACGGATGCAGAGGTTGCGTCGTTTCTGCTCTGAGTAACATTGGTTTTGAGTGTGTGTTGCTGGCCACCGCTTGTATAAACTCTTGTGTACTGTATGTTCTTTTTTTGTCCTTCCTTGTGGTTCATTCGTAATCTTTGCTTTACTTTTCACGAAGCTTTATTTTGCTTTGCTTCTGATAAAGAGACATCCACTCTTACAATGTGTGTTCGTGCATTTTGGAGGCGGAGCAATGAAGGGATGGGTGTGTTTGTTTGGGATGATTTCAAATATCAACGTTTTTTCTCAGAAATCACTTACTGCACCTTTAATAAACTCTTACCCCATCATTCACTCTACGTTATCCTTCCTTTCCGAACAGAAGTCACAGGTCTTGGGAGTTTTAAAACTACTGTTTCTGACCCTAATTACTGCGACTCCACAGGTGCTTTCATTTCGCTTTAAAGAACCAGCACTTTGAAAGCTCAGAAAATGCAGAACTGAAATCAAATACCATTATGCTATGAGTGCTTGTGGCTGAGCTCTCTAAATGCTCTTAGTGGTGGAATATGGCAATTGATTGCCTTATTTCACATGCACATACACTGTCATCTTTTTAGAGCTGCTATACAGCAAAATTTGAATTACTCCTATTGGATGAAGCTGATTCTGTTATTTTACTCTTTATTACTGTAAAGCTGCTTTGAAACAATCTGTATTGTATAAAGCTCTTTATAAGTAAAGGTGACCTGACTTGGCATACCAATACCTCAGCACTATTAAACTGGTTTTGAGACCTCTTTCTTTTCCCCCCAGAGATCCCAGGTTACCTTAAAGGGGACCTATTATGCCCTATTTAACAAGATGTAAAATTAGTCTCTGTCCCCTGAGTGTGTATGTGAAGTTTTAGCTCAAAATACCCCACAGATAATTTTTTATAGCATGTTAAAATTGCTACTTTTAGTGGTTGAGCAAAAACGAGCCGTTTCAGTGCGGTCCCTTTAAATGCAAATGAGCTGCTTCACTCAGCCTAAGAGGGCGGAGCTTCACGAGCTGATTCTCCGGTGACAGGATTCAGTCAGGGTCAGGACGCGATATAATGTCAGAAACTGCGAATATATGCTGCATGGAGATAGAACAGGTATAGTTTAGTTCAATTATGGTTATAACTTATATTGTCGTCTTGTTTTTAATGTACTATATTAGTACAGGCCTGTTGTACCGTCCGAATGAAGGCCAAAACTATACAGATGAGTTTTATGACGTTTATTGTACTTCACAGAAAAGATGAAGCGTCCGTTTTCACTCTAGAAAATCACTGTAAGAGCTTAATAAAACAGTGCAAGTGTGCATTAAAATATTATCCATAAACCCTCTCTCTCTTTCCCTTATTATCACCAACATACATAGAGAAGTACACAGAAACACTCGTTACAACTAACAGTAAACAAATATATAAAGACCTTATGCCTTTCGGGTGGTGCTTAATAAACTTTATACCCGTAAATAAGCTCAGATGAACTGTAATAAAGTGCCCTCACCTTCATTACTGCCATATCCAGTATCATTCTGAAGACTGTAAGCTGGATCACAAACAGTTTTTAGTTGTATATCCTTGAGTAGCACATTTTTAGCACAGTCTCTGTTTTGTATTGTCTCTTTGTATTGATATTCGTTCACAAAGCAGTCCGGTGTGAAATGATTCGCGCAGACATAAACGAATTTCGGCAGAACTGTGGGAGCATTTTCCTGAAAAACCAAGTTAATCCACCTCGTTTTCAGCAGCTCAGATTTTAGGAGTAAATGGAGAGAGCTATGTGGATTAATCCCCGCTTGGGAGACATTCTCGTCAGACTCAGTGCAGCAATGGCGGACTCGCTGTGAACGCGCTCAGGGCGGTTCTATGTTCAAACTTAAGTGTCAGTCAACACTGTGGGCGGGGCCTGTGGCTTTTGTGACGCCACACTGCCAGGGATCTGGAAACGGCTTGTTCCGAGACACTGCTTCTGATTTATGTGGATTAAAAAAAAGGAGTGGGTGGATTTTTATCACTATAGGGTGGTTGTGTACACACACTGCCAACACACATTTATGTCCAAACACCAGGCAAAAGTGAATTTTGCATAATACATCCCTTTTAATGTAATTTCCCAGAATTATTTCAACAAACAATCAATGGGAATATGCCTTTTCTTTACAGTTGCAAGTCACTGTTTTGTTCTTTCGCATACCCTGCTCTCTGAGACATGATGAATGTTTATACTATGACCAGATTGAGTACTGCAAACATGTTCTTGTTCCCATGGATAAGAAATCTAACAATAAGGAAAAAGGCTGAAGCGGTTTTCATTTGTGCTGCAGGGTGAAGCACAGTATGAAGTAGTCATTTACTTGCAGTGCTTTTTTCCAGTTTATTCATAGCAAAACATAATTGGTGTTTTTTTCTCATTTTCCTTCATTACTGACAGACTACTACAAATCTGCCTACTTTCTTGTAGTATAAACATCATAGACAGTACCGTTTAAAAGCTTGGGTCTGTAAGATTTTTTTTTTTTTTTTTGGAAAGAAGTGCTTATGCTCACCAGGGCTGCATTTATTTGATCAAAATAAAGTAAAAACAGTAACATTATGAATAGTGTTGTCAAAAGTACAGTTCGCAATAGCAAGTCAGTACTGAAATTTAAAAAATGTGATGCTTTGAGTGCTGTTGAGCGGATTTGTAAACACCTCTGATTGGCTATTGTATTCTCACACTCAAAGTACATGTCTGTGATTGGCTACAATGATCAACGCATGGGGGCGTTTGAAAGCACACAATAGTGTTTGAATTTGAAAGCAGGTGTATGTCAGCAGACCGGTCCACGATAGACGCCTGCTTTCAAATGCTCCTGTGTGTATCTGTGTAAGCGCTCGGTGAAGAGCATCATTGATATCTATTTACAACATGTTTTTGAAGCATTGATCATTGTAGCCAATCACAGACATATCTGATGAGCGCGTGAACACAATGGCCAATCAGAGGTGTTTACGAATCCGCTCAACAGCGCTCAAAGCGTCACATTTTTAAAATTTAGTCGAATATTCGTTCTGTAATTAATATTTGAAAAATAAAAATACTATTCAAATTTTACTATGTTGCTTTGCTGGCCGTAAATGCAGTGAATCCATGATAAATCCTGAGCACTAAAATTTGCAGTTATAACTAAATGCACCAGGTGGCACTGTGGAGCATGTTTAACAAGTTTATTTTATTTGATCGTCACAATGTTGTCGTCTGCCTCGCAAAGTTTGGAATTACTTAGATGAAAATGATCTTACAAAATGGAATTAATTAATGAAACTGAGTTATCATAATATCAACACCATGAGAAAGCACATGAAATCTAAATACCCGTCGAGTGAGGAAAGACAGCTGTCCATCACTGCATTCACTACAGGTAAGTGCAGCTGTAAGTTATCCCCGAGTGAGCCAAGATGATAACTTATCTGATAGCAAAATGATTTTGAGACATATGCTTCCTTCAAGTTTCGTCGAGGGAGATATATTTACGAACAGAAAACAAAGTGCTGCTGTTAGAACCTTAGCTTAGCATACCGTTATGTATTGTTATCTTAGTCTCTGCAACGGCTGTCAGCACGGCTCGTTTTCTCACCCGAGCATGTGGACACTGGATATTATTGTTTTTCTCAACATGAACATGTGAAACAATATAAACACGATAACCATATACTGACTCGAGTATATTATGTACGTTTTGTACGATAACTGCCGCTGTCTGCTTTATTAGTATTTTTCCCGCTCGCGCTGCTTGAGATTAAATGCTTTTGTTCTTAATATTTTCTGTTTACACATATTGTTTAATGCTTGGAACTAAAAGAATATAATGAGATATAATGTAAGCTTGTTGTGTATATTGCCTAATCGTAAGCTTGTTCAGAAATGGTTACAAAATATTGATGAATATAAAACAATAACGTCTTTCTCGTTTAACCTCATTTAAATAAACGAATATTCGAATATTCGTTTTTTACGAGCCCAAATATTCGAATACAATATTTTGGAAAAATGCCCATCCCTAACCGAATTGGTATCGCGGTCAGTACTTTTGACAACACTAATTATGAAATATTAGAACTCTTTACTGTTTTAATATATTTTAAAATGTAATTTATTCTTGACAAAGCTGAATTTTCAGCAGTCTTCAGTATCATATGATCCTTCAGAAATCATTCTAATATGCTGATTTGGTGCTCAGGAACCATTTCTTATTATTATAAATGTTGAAAACCGTTGTGCTGGACACTTAAAACACATGGGTTACAAGATATCATATCAAGTGCCATTTTATTTTAAAGGTTGGTACACTTTTCAAATAAAATATTTCACAAAAATATGTTTGATAGGTTTAAAATGATAAAACAATCAATTATTTTGTCACATTTTGCTTGTCAAGTGTTAGAAGAACATGTTCAGACATATAATTATTTGAAATGAGTCCAATCCTTTTCTATATTGATCAGGAATCATCTTTAGCCAGTTACATTCAAAAATAAATGTTTATTGCATGTTTTAAAGTCAGTATCAAACCAAAGTTTCAATAGTATTTCTTCCCTTTTGTGACATATATCAGAGTGAAATGGCTTCTCGAACAAGAAAAAATGTAAGGCGGGACTTGATTGGATCATTGTGGTTTGCTGTTGGTGGATCTCATGTGAGTGACAGGTTGTCCCGCCCTCACACCAGTAAACGCATCATCAGAGGAAGTTATTTTGATTAAAGAAATGCAAGTGCGCATTAATTTTTAAATAATGCTGTGCATGGATAAATAATTAAACAATAATTTCATGGTGACTTTTTTTATTTCATGGTGACTTAAAAGATTATTTAAAATATTATTTAAAATACTTGATATTTTTTTCATATTTTTGTCACACATTAAATCCTTGTTGTAAGTGACCCCTGTCTCCTCTCCTCTCCTCTAATTTTTTATTAGGTCTTTTAAGTGTCTCACTGGAGTGAATAATGATGATTGGTTCACGGGTTGCCCCAGTGTGGAATCAATAACCTCTAGGCGACCATTGGCCCATACCGCCACACTGCATCATGACACACGTGTTCATCGCACTCATCAGCCTTACCCTGTTTTGTTTTCATGCAGATTTGAGAAGATGATTAGTGGGATGTACATGGGGGAGCTGGTCAGACTCATCCTGGTGAAAATGGCCAAAGACGGTCTGCTGTTCCAGGGACACACCACTCCAGATCTGCTCACCACCGGCCACTTCCAGACCTCCTTTGTCTCTGCCATCGAAAATAAAAAGTCAGTACATTTTTATAGCTCTACTCTACTCTACTCTATTAGGGTTGTAATGGTACACAATCATGACGGTTTAGTTACGGTACGTACCTCACTAATGAAGTCAATTTTTTTTAAAAACATATTAAACAATTAAGACATTACTAACAGGTAAAGTAAATATAATGAATATAAAAGCTAATATAGTGGCAAGGCAAGTTTATTTATAAGCACGTTTCATACACAATGGTAATTCAAAGTGCTTTACATAGAAAAGGACTTAAAATAATCATAAAATAATCACAATATATGCATAAGAAATAAAAATATCATGCATAAGAAATAAAAATAACAATCGTATTTAACTAAAGGCTAAAATGCTGCCTGAACCAGTAAGATTCAGGGTACCTTTATCTGGAGTTGAAGAAATAAACAGTCAGGTTTGCGATTTTACTCTTGACATGCCCTTCTAATGTCTCTTCACCCTCATGGAGGTGTTTGCACACTGATTCACTGCCTGTCCAATATGGCTTCAGTGCTCAAAATTAGAGTGCGAAAAAACACACAATGTGCTGCCTGCCAATGACGGCTCCTTTTCACAATTATACACCCTTTGCTACACGGATGTATATTTGTCTCTTCACTCACTTCTGAGTGCGAACCCTTATCGCTCTCCCTTCTCTCAACCTCTTATAGTGTATATATTTAATGAAATGCTCCCCTGTAGAGTTCATTTCTCTAGTGAACTAACATGCTGTGAGCACTAAATGCCTGACACTTGCTTGAGGTAAATGTAATGCTACATAAGATTATTCTCAAGCTGTTTTTGTTTATTTCTTTCCGCGGTTGAAACAATGGTTGAGAGATTACAAATAAACATATCTATGCATATATCATCTGCTCTTCTTCTGCACTTTTTCCTGTTGCACACACCCCCTTCTGGATTGGAGTGTGGATCGCCTGTGACTGACTGTGTTTGTCATCTGACTGTATGCACCAAACTGTGACGTTCGTACCGTGACGGTTTGTGGCAAATACATGTACCGTTACACCCCTAGTGAATAAATTTATACCACTTTTTCAAAAATACTGTACACATATAGTGATGGATAATACAGAACCACCAAAGATAAGACAAAGAAAGAATAACTGGACTAACTACGTTTAAAACTAAGAAAACAGCTTTCCATTACAGGTGATACCTTTTTAAAAGGATCGATGTCATTGTAACATTCCAATATATTTATTTACTTGTTTGTGACGTGGATTGACTGCAACAGGCATGATCGGTACATTTCTAAGGATTTAGACATAATTTACGGGTGGGACATGTCCCCACCACTTTTTGCCAGGGTCGATATTGTCACCACCACTTTTTAAAACCTCTCGCGGCACGGATGTACCTAATACAGAAGAAATTTAGTTGATTAGCAATTCGTTCATTTGTGTTAAATAAGAGGTGTTCTGATGCTGAAATGTGTTATTTTTTAAATCATGCTGAGTGCTCGTTGCTGCTGTTATCAGTGGCGAAGGGCAACGGTGTTCTCTTGGTGCTCGTGCACAGCCTTCACACAGACAAGCACTTCTATACGTACAGGTGAAATCACAAAACAAATTGCACACAAACGTGTCCCTACAATCTCTAATGAACATCTTTTTTTTAATGAGAATAAACCTAGAATAAAATAACCCAGAACCTCTTGCACACTAAATAAAAATCCTACCACCAGTCCATTAGAACAAATGAATCTTTAATGCGGATCTACGTATTTCTTCACTAATGTAAATACTCTCAGGACTAAACAAATGATATTATAGTAGATGTAAGGACGAAAATATCAAACTGATATCTGTGTCAATAAATTAAACTCGATTTACTAGTGAAATTGATTTCTGGACATCGTAATGTTATATTTTGTGCATTTATTATTGTATATTTCTGATATACAATCTCACCCCCTCCCCCCACACACTACTGTCCCACAAAACAAAACAAAGTTACACAACTTAGAAGTGCTCAGGCAGACTAAGCTGTCTTAAAGGGTTAGTTCACCCAAAAATGAAAATAATGTCATTAATTACTCACCCTCATGCCATTCCACACCCGGAAGGCCTTCGTTCATCTTCGGAACACAAATTAAGATATTTTTGTTGAAATCCGATGGCTCAGTGAGGCCTGCATAGCCAGCAATGACATTTCCTCTCTCAAGATCCATTAATGTACTAAAAACATATTTAAATCAGTTCATGTTAGTACAGTGGTTCAATATTAATATTATAAAGTGACAAGAATATTTTTGGTGCAAAACAAAACAAAATAACAACTTATAGATGGCCGATTTCAAAACACTGATTCATTAAGCTTTGGAGCGTGTCAAACCGCCAAACTGCTCAAATCATGTGACTTTGGCGCTCCAAACCGCTGATTCGACACGCTGATTCATAACGCTCTGAAGCTTCCTGAAGCAGTGTTTTGAAATCGGCCATCACTATACAAGTCCTTATTTTGTTTTTTTTTTGGCTCAACAAAAAATATTCTCATCACTTTATAATACTGATATTGAACCACTGTACTCACATGAACTGATTTAAATATGTTTTTAGTACATTAATGGATCTTGAGAGAGGAAATGTCATTGCTGGCTATGCAGGCCTCACTGAGCCATCGGATTTCACAAAAATATCTTAATTTGCGTTCTGAAGATTAACGAAGGTCTTACGGGTGTGGAACAGCATGAGGGCGAGTAATTAATGACATTATTTTCATTTTTGGGTGAACTAACCCTTTAAGTTAGGAGCAACTTTTAATGTTAAAATGCTTTGTGAATTACTCTTAGATGAAAAAAAAAAATATGAGTCCTAAATTCAGGAGCAACATGCCTCTAATTTTTAAGAGTTGCTCCTAAATTTCTGTGTTAGGAGCAACTTTTAGCCTTAATATTTTTGAATACACCCCCTGTTTTTAAGGTTGTACTTTCCTTACAAAAAGCATCCGCTGATTCTTTTTGTCATGCTACACATTATTCTCATTATTATATTCTAGGCTGTCAATTTAATATTAAAAAATAAAATATTTAATCACGATTAATCTCAGAATTTTTCCACAAAAATTGCATTAATGCTTTCAGTTCCAAGAAAAAAATAGGCCAAGGTGTAATTATTAGGTTTGCAATTTGTGTAGCTGACACTGATGAAGTGAATTTATACAGCAGTGCTCTTTACTGGTTTCACATAATGTCACATTGAGTAAATGTGTTAAAGCGTCATTGAATGCTGCTCCAGAAAGCAGTAATACCAAGTTACTACTAAAACTTTCCCATGCTTGAGAGTGGCAGTCTCTTATGTTGCAACCTCATTAAATGGACCCCGTTTCCCTTCGACTATCCCCATATTTAGTCCTCTGTCCAGCAAAGCAGTCGGGAGTGCGCCTCCCACAGAAGTAATTTGCTTCTCAAAATGACCTTATTGCCAGACCCACCATAAGGTCATAGGCTGAGCGCAAATGAGTGTTAAACTTGTAATGTGGGTTTAACATTATTAACCTGTTCAGATATCACACTTTCTGGAGTTTGAAGTTGGCAGAAAAACAAATTGAATTTTAGAACTATAATTGTTATTTTAATTATATACAAATGTAATTAAATTAGAGCTTGAAGTAATAATGCCACCTTGGATGCACATTCTTGATGTATTGCTAAATATCACATCTCTCAGAAAAACTTATTTCTGAATTATTCTTACCAAGAGGCATAGTATGTGTCTGTGAATTGATCCAAAAGTCACAGACCACAAGTGAAAATAAATATTTTTTTATAATATTGAATTAATATTGAATTATACAGTGTCTCACTATTTTGATATGACAGCAGCACAAGGACACAAACTTCACAAGTTAGATCAACACCCTATTTCATTCCTGAATACAATATGAGGAATACAGTAAAAACAAAAAAAACTGTAATATTATTACAATTTACAATAAAATGTAAATTTTAAATGTATTTGAAATAGAATGTTAATTTATTCCTGTGGCAGCAAAGCTGAATTTTCAGCATCATTACTCCAGTCTTCAGTGTCACATGATCCTTCAGACATCATTCTGATATGCTGATTTGGTGCTCAAGAAACATTTCTTATTATTATCAATGTGGAAAACAGTTGTGCAGCTTAATATTTTTGTGGAAACTGTAATACATTTTTTTCAGGATTCTTTGATGAATAGAAAGTTCAAAAGAACAGCATTTACATTTTTACATTACATTTTGTGATGTAAAGGTTTTTACTGTCACTTTTGGTTTGCTAAGGATATTTAGGTTAATATTCATTCAAACCCCCAAATTAATCAGAAGCAACATTGTCTCTTCTGCAGGAATAACGAAGGTCTGGTGAGTGCAGAGCAGGTGTTGAGAGGACTCGGACTAGACCCGTCCCCTGAAGACTGTGTGGCCACACAGCGGGTGTGTCAGATTGTGTCTACGCGTGCGGCCCATCTCTGTGCTGCCACGCTGGTGGCTGTGCTACGGCAGATCCGAGATAACAAAGCCGCAGAGAAATTGCGCACCACTATCGGCGTTGATGGATCGGTCTACAAAAACCACCCACAGTGAGTCCATTGTCAGTACTGGTGTGCGCTTGCTGTGGTACCAAAGGATTACCTTATTCATACACCATGGTATTTACACTCCATTGTACTTAAAAGAATACCATGGCAAATGTAATTTGTAGATGTTAGATTTCCACTTCTTTTCTGTTTCTTCTCGGTTGTTCTAACTCAACAAAATACTCAAAAGCTCATTACTGTTAGGTTGGACCCCTTGTAGGTGGTAAATGCGTTTCAGTAAAGCTATTGAGGCACAAAATTCAACTTACTCACCAGTGCTGTAATTGAAATGAGTTTTTGCCGTGTGTTTAACAGTGAAGGAGAAGGAGTGAGACAGAGAAAGACAGTTACAAGTAGCGTTGCACTAGTCAACTCGAAACAGCTTTTGGGATGGTTTGTCACAATTACCAACTGTTTTTCCTGAAATCTGGCCCTTGACTGAGTCTGTTTTTTTCCTCCCCTACTGTGATCTGATGGAGTTTTAGTTCCGTGCCACTGTATCTTTTGGCTTGCTCAGTTGGGGTTTAAAAGAAAATGAATATTCAGTAATATTATTGACTTAACCCCTTAAGACCGGATGGAGCGTCGGCGCTCCCATTTGCGTGTCTCTCTTTAAAAACCAATAAAAATTGAATCCATATAGGTAGCACAAAAATTCTTTTTGCATACAAAACCAGAGACTTTAAACTTTCAACTTTCATATCAAGCCTCCAACATGCTTCTGTTGCGTTGTTTTCACCCTCTAATGAGTCTGAGTAATATGCGTTTACAACAAAAATAGCACAGCCGCTAACTGAATACAAGTATGTATATTTCACGTGCTCATAACTTCATGAAAAATGCACAGATCATAGAAAATTGCACATCAATATTTAAAGCAGATTCTCAAGATTAAAATGAATCCAAAATCAATATAATATATTGCGAGGATCACAAGATATTACTCACGGAATGATTTAACATACTTGGCTAAAAACATGTCTCTCATCTCTCTGGGATGCAGTGTGTATCCAATGTTCCCGGACCCATCCATGTTCGTTTTCCAACGTGGAATAACACATAATAGATATCATTTTATAGCTTAGAATCTCATCTTTTTAATGCATCTAACCATTTTGAAAAACTCCTAAGGAGTGCTGAGAAACACCTCTAAACCGGAGTTTACCGCCCGTTGGCGCCACCTGGCTGCGGAAAAAATGAACAACAATTTTTCAAACGATTCTTTATGCTATCACCACGAAATTTGAACCAGATGCAGCTCACATATAGGAGAGCATCACCAAAAAAGAATTTTTTAGCGATCTTATTGTGTTCCTGAGTTATTCCATGTCAAATAAAAAAAAAGAAAAAATATTTTTTAAAAATTATATATATTTTTTGTCTTTTATCAGCTGTTTCTCAGCAAGAAAATGTCCAAATGTAATGTAATTTATATTTTCTTAAAATGTAAAATGTTTTCTATCAAGTGATACCTACCTTTTGACTCTCCTTGCTAGAGTTTTGGAGTTATGAGTCTTTACTTTTGTGTGTGTCGCTCAGAGAAAAAAACTCTAAAAAAGCCTTCAGGTCTTAAAGGGTTAACTGCTCTGACACTGATTGAATGAGAAAAAAATTTGAACTGAATTTAGCTGTCATACTGTCATACTCCCTGATTGAAGACTGATAAAATTGACAGACTAAACAACCTTTGTTGTTTCACTTCCCTGTAATGGATTGACAAGAAAATAGACTGACTGCAATAGACTAATCTAGACTGATCTTCAAAGAAGTTTTACTCTCTAAAAACATAGATCGTTCTGTCTCTGCATTTATACCTTATTACTCATTTAAGTGTTGTACAATGTTTGAGCAAAGCAGGACGACGGTTCGTCAGTTCATTCATAAACTCATTGGTCACTACACAAGAGCCCGTTTCATTAGCTCCATGATTCTTCCTGGATGTTGTCAGAGAGTTTGGCAAGGCCATAAACGCAGCAGGGAGTTGAATTTCTGGGGGCTTTTAACAGACACCCACTGAGACACGGCTGCATGCATCGATTTCCTCTGATTCCTCAATAACTATGTAAATGAAGCGTGTGACTGAAAAATTACTGAAAAATTATCTGGTGATCTTTTAGTGAGTGCTGTGCAACAATATGGATAGATATTTTCCAGAAAAAAAGTGATTATGAATTTTTATTGCTGTCTTGGAGTTTCATTTATTATAATAATAACTCTTTCATTTTCAGTTATTGTTGCTAATTTCAGTTATTGTTGCTGTCGAGCGATTACATTTTTTAATCTAATTATTTGCATGATGTGCTGATTAATCAGATTTGGCTGAAAAATTACCCTAAACAATAATTTAAAGTCATTATTGTGTTAATGAGAAAAGCACCACATAGACATTACAAAAAGTAGCTTTAGAAAGAAATATTTTATTTGATTCAACATATAATTTATTACACACAAACTTTTAAACCCAAAGTATAGTTCACTTTTTACGCATACTCGGGTCAGCATAGAGTATGCGCGTAATATACACGCACCGCCAGATTTTTGTAACCACAGGTTGCACACACGCATTTATTTATTTATTTTTGCAGTAATTAGTTTATCCACAAGGTGGCAACCGTGCCCTGGGGGCATTGATTCACAATGTAGTCAAATAAAAACTGCAGAACAGACCGGAACGCATGCAAGCTACAGCGACAATGGAGGCCTACATAGAGGAGAGATTGTGCGAAGAGGTTAGAAAGTAACCTCATTTATACAACTCTAGCATGAAAGAATACAAAGATGTGTACACGGGTTGTAACTCGAACGCGAAAGATTGCTCAAAACTTTGCATGCGTCGGACGCCTGTGTATGAGTACGAGTCAAATGAATACTTTGCAAGGCTGTGCGTTCGACTGTTCACGCACACTACCCTACACGTAAAAAAATGAAGTATACCCAGGGCTTTCTGAATTTGAATTTAGGTATATTTATAGACCAAAACAGTTTGGTTACCAACAAAATATCTTCTTTTACTTTCCGCAGAAGAAAGTCATACAGGTTTGAAATGAAAGAGGGTGAGTAAATGATGACAGAATTTTAATTTTTGGGTAAACTATCCCCAAAATATGATTATTATTTTATTTTTTTTAATGAAATTATACTCTAACTAAGAAACTAAAAATGCCAGTAGTTGGCAGTAAATGTCTAAATGAGTAAGTCATTAGCTGCGTCTCATTTTGAAGGCTGCGTCCTCCGGAGGTCACATTTGAAGGCTGCGTACGTCATCGAGGTGGTCTCATGTAAGAAAAGTAAGCTTTAGACACAAAAAGTCATACATTTTTTGCCCTGATATCCACGCAGTGAGCTGTTCCCCGCTTCATTTTCGTCATCACCAATCAACTGTATGAAATGTAAGATGACGTACATGTCTAGGGCGGGGTGGGTCACAGGTTATTTTTCATAACTAATTAATGAATGCATTTAATTGACCGCCCTAGTATATATACTTTTAAAATTATATACTTTCACAGTTCTAACATTATATATTTAAATAGTTTGCCCTGAGACTCCAACAGCAGCAATTAGCTTATTGCTGATGTTTATCTCTCTTCGAAAATAAGTTAACTTTGGTGTTGTGCAGAGCACTTATTTAAATGGCTTATGCTTTATGAATGCAAAGCAATCTGCAGGCATCAACGATAATTGGTTGTGCTATTTTAATCTGACATGCCCAGTTTTTCACAGCTTTCATCATCCAGGGTCCTAACACATGCATTCTTAGAAATGGTTTATGTTTGAACATTTCCTGAAGGTGTGGATGGCACTTTCAGAGAGGACTATACATCTTTGTACATCAAGATGTGTCTGTGTCGATTGGCTGTGCACAACTGCCACCACATGCCAGTCATGTGCATTTTATTTTAATATGTGTGGCATGACCATAAGACAACTTTCTATAAAGGGAAAGTCAACAATAATGAGATTGAAATGAAGAAATAGTCAAGTTTCTACCTCCTACACTTATATGTACAATCAAAGTAATCAACTTTTCAGTAATCAACTTAATTGATTTCAATGGGAGTGAGCGATCTATTTTTGCCCCGTTATACTGCGGCATGTACTTCCAGTGTATTAGATGTTGCAGTTGAAATGGTTTTCTTATACATCAAATGAAACCTTTTCCTCTTTTGCAGTTAATTTATGAATCATATAACATAATTTAGACTGTTTTCTAACATGGCCAATTTAAATATTCCTCTAGCGATCTATCTTCATTCCAGTCTTGCTTTAAGTTCAAGTGGGTTATTGAGTAAATATTTGACAGTAAGAAATGATCTGTTTTACCTGGATGTATGCATAGTTTTAAATACAGAAGCTGCAATAGCAAGGGATTGTCCTTCAATAATTCAGATCAACTTTTCTGTCCCCTAGACTGACTCAATATAGTTTTAAATGGCGGATAGTAGATTTAATCTTTTTTGTCAAAATGTTATGTTTTGCCAGAATTTCTTTATTTTATATTTATCAGACTTTTTAACATACCCTTACATATTTTATTTTATTTTATTTTATTTTATTTTACAAGTCTAGTGCTTATCCAACTTTTTTCTCTCTAAAAGAATGTCAGATGAGTCAAATGTTATTCCCATCACACACAATGTCAAAAATCCACACTGTCAGACAATATTCCAAAATCCACCTGAAGTTTGGTCAAGGCCATGTTAAATGTTTTTATGTTAATTTTTTTGAGTTCATATATAATTTGTATAACTGAAGATTGAAGAATCACCAAACTACAATTTGGAATCTTAAAGTAGTCAGTTCTCAGACCTTTAAATGTACTCTCTACCATGCAACCTACTATTTTATTATGAATTGATGTTATTTTTTCCTGTGCCCCATCTTGTGCATATTTCACATTTTCCTCACCTTTTCTTCCTTTTCCTGTCCTCTTCTTCCTTTGCTTTTAAACTCTTTTCTCTCTCTTACACACACACACACACACTCTTATGCTCTGTGGCTTTTTCCGGTAGGTTTGCCCGGCGACTGAATAAAATGGTTCGATCATTGGTGCCCGACTGCGACGTGCGTTTCATGCGCTCTGAAGATGGCAGCGGCAAGGGGGCTGCCATGGTTACAGCTGTAGCATACCGGCTGGCAAAGCAGCATGCAGAACGTCAGCGTATCCTGGACACCCTACGCCTCAATCGGGATCAACTCCTGGAGGTGAAGAAAAGGATGGAGGATGAGATGAACAGAGGCCTGGCTAAAAAAACACACTCTGTGGCCACTGTTAAAATGCTGCCCACCTTTGTGCGCGCCACACCGGATGGAACAGGTTAGAGTGAGAATTTTCTCTTTTGGGTGAACTAAATTCTATAATCTTTTATTCACCCTTGTGTTCCAAAACCAATTTATTTTGTGTGTGTGAAAGCAAAATTATTATTTATTTATTTATTTATTTTTTAAAACTTACAACAATTCATACAACAATTCATAGTGAGCACATCTGTCGAGCTCCAAAATGAACATAAAGCACAATGAAAGCACAATAATTACACTCCAAATGACTCGTACAATATATTCCAAGTATACTGAAATCATAGCTAAGTGTGAAGAACAGACTGGAATGTACTGTAAGTCGCTGTATGTACTGTAAAGTCTGTAAGTAGGATAATAGCTTTGCCAAAATAGCTTTGGTATTTTGCATTTATCTTTTTTATTTTGCATTTTACTTATTTATTTGTTTTGCATTTTATTTATTTGTTTTGCATTTTACGTATTGATTGATTTTGTTTTGCATTTTACTTATTTGTTTTGCTTTTTATTTATTTATTTGTTTTTGCATTTTACTTACTGATTTATTTGTTTTGCATTTTACATATTTATTGAATTTTCACATTTTGATTAATTTGTTTTGCATTACTGATTTATTTAGCATTTTACTTTTTGATTTATTTGTTTTGCATTTTTATTTATTGATTTATTTGTTTTACATTTTACTTATTTATTTGTTTTGCATTTTACTTATTTATTGATTTGTTTTGAATTTTGTTTTGCATTTTACTTATTATTATTTTATTTCTAATCTGGACATTTATGTAATTACATACAAGCTCTGGTGGATTTGTTGCTTAGTTTTTTCCATCCTCTTTGAAACCCATGACAGATGTTGCCACTATGAACTGTTCTATGAAAACAGCTGCAAAAATGTATTCTTGTGTGCTCATGGAATAAATAACAGAAACAGCTTTGGAGATCTGATCACAAATAAGAATGTATTGCATGCAAAATAAGATAATAAGATGTCATTCTATCTTGCCCAAGAATCAAAGATAATTTGGAGGGAAAGTGTTTGAATATAAATTGTAACTGTGTGTAATACATGATTTCCTGAGAGAGTTAAGCGCACAATTCAAGCTTGCTTTTAAAATGGCAACAATTTCTGAGAATGTTTTCCATGCATAATTTCATAAAATTATATTCCTGATTGTGTACAGTATATCAGCAGAGACAAATCATATAGAACAGAAAGTGCTCATTGTAACATCAACTGCTCATCTGTCTTGCCCACAGTATCTCATGGTATCTCACTTCACTCCCATGCTGCTTGTTTGCATAAAGAGTTTCTCAATTGCCAGTGTACACTCTCACCCATGTTGCTTCAAATCACCATCTCTCCTTTAAAACTGTGCTTTAAATCAACAAAATGATTGGTTACATTAGTGAAGCAGAAACTGATTCAGCCTCCTTCACTCTCTGTAGGTTTTGAAAGGCTAAGACTACTTGAAAAATACATCTGTGTTGAATTTGTCTGATCTTTTTTTTCAGCATTATAATTTGAGTAAAAACTATGAATTTGAGTATGAATTAGGTACGTCAGCCTTTTCCTTTAATTACAGCAGCGTTCTAGTAATCTCCATGTTTGTGTAAAACCTGATGGTCATGTTCTCCAGCATGATTTAAGAATGTTTCAGAGCATCTTACACTTCGATGAAAGCAAGAAAATGGTACATCTTTCCAGAGGTTATCACATGATCAACGTTACTAATTTACACTACCGTTCAAAAGTTTAGGGTCAGTAAGATATGTTTTTAAGATATTAAATTGAGAAATTAAATACATTTATTCGGCAAGGACATTTTGAATAAAAAATATATATTTCAGCAGTTCATAACTCCTTGATGATAAATGTTTCTTGAGCACTAAATCAGCATATTAGAAAGATTTCTGAAGGATCATGTGACACTGAAGACTGAGGTAATAATGATGCTGACAATTCAGCTTTAAAATGTATTTATATAACAGAAATATATATTTCATTTAACAGAAAACTTTTGCTATATTTTTGATCAAATAAATGCAGCCTTGGTGAGCAAAGAGACTTTGTTCAAATATCTTAGTCCAAACTCTTGAACCGTAGTGTATTATTAAAATTGTGACCTAGAAATGGTGCCAAATCGTAATTATTTTTCATTAATTTTATAACATTTATAGGACCAGTTTTACTAACAACTTGCGCCAGAGCAAACCCTCTTTTGGCGTTAAAAAACTAAAGTATTTACTAAAGACGCATTGAAAAATTAACACTGAAAGGCATGGACACAGTTATTTTTGCGACTGACCTTATTACATATGCATTTGTAGGAGTTTTGGTATTTGCGCCATTATTTACCACCCAAAAAAAGCATGTCTTAAAATCTCTTAAAATTTCCTGATAATTTGAACCATGTCATCAAAGATGTTTATGTCTTCTTTCTTCAGTCGAAAAGAAATTAAGGTTTTTGAGGAAAACATTCCAGGATTTTTCTCCATATAGTTGACTTCACCAGGGTACAATGGGTTGAAGGTCCAAACTGCAGTTTCAATACAGCTTCAAAGGGCCGATCATTTCGCTAGAAAAGACCCTTATTCCTCAGCTGGGGAAAATCCTGGAATGTTTTCCTCAAAAACCTTAATTTCTTTTCGACTGAAGAAAGAAAGACATGGGGGTGAGTAAATTATCAGGAATTTTTAATTCTGAAGTGAACTAATCCTTTAAACCAGACGCTAATTGGTAGATTGCGTTGGTCATTATGGAAATTATCCGGCTGTCTGTGTCCTTTAAATTTGCGCGTTGTCAGTAGATCACACACAGAACTTTCCATTTCCATCGTCACTTTTTTGTAATTGCACTCTCACACTAATTTGCCCTGTTCAGTAAATCTGGCCCTTATTGTGGTCTCAGACTTTTGAAAGTCCTTGTCAGTGTGCTGGTATGGTTAAAATGCAAGTGAGATGGAGTGACAAAGGAGAACTGTGACTAATCTTAAATATAAGACGACAACTTCATTGACCAATGCAGGGGAAATTAAAAACAAATAGATAAACTGGACTGTATGTAATACCGTCACTGGTTTGAGATACAAATCAATTACCCCTCCATATCTGCTCCGTAACACCTCCGTAATTGCACTTTTCCAAAACCTCTGAGCCTAGTTGAAAAAGTTGATTGGTGTGTGGGTGTGCGTCTGAACAAGATGGTGTGTGCTCTATCATGTGTGTTCGAGTCACACGGTCTCTGAATCTATTGTGCATGCTCTACAGAGCGTGGTGACTTCTTGGCACTGGATCTGGGCGGCACAAACTTCAGGGTGCTCTTGGTGCGCGTTCGAAGTGGGAAACGGCGGAGTGTGGAGATGCATAATAAGATCTACACCATCCCCCAAGACATTACTCAGGGCACTGGCGAGGAGGTATGCCCACCAATCATATTCCACATTAAAGCTCATTCAAGATGTGAATTGAGTACATGGTGGATTCCTTTCATTGTACGATGATGACATTGCAGTGGAAAAATAATGCAAGTTGGTTTTCTTTTTTGGATTTTCTCAACTGAGCTGCTGAATTGAAATGAAAGTGACTCTAATACAAGATGCTATTGTGTGCCTTGGATTGTAAATCAAGCACACTAGAAGTACTATGCACCTAATAAAGATATCCCTGTTTTTGAACCTGAAAAACACTCACCTAAGCAATTTATTTGAAAGTGGTCACCGGATAGCACTCAAGCAGTACTATCCAGCTTCCAGCTGCATACATAGTGGTGTATTGTAGGATGGAATTGCACATCCAGACACTTGTTGCAGCGTAACCTGTTCTCTTGTACCCACTTGATTTCCAATTTCATATTGACATGACATGAATGGAAGTTGTTGTGACAAGTACATGTCATAGATAATGGACTTGTGCATGAATGATCCTTTGTCTTCACCTACGTGTGTGTGTGTGTGTGTGTCTGTGTTTGTGTGTGTGTGAATGGTTTTCTGCAGTTGTTTGATCACATAGTGCACTGTATAGCTGACTTCTTGGAGTATATGGGTATGAAGGGGGCATCCCTGCCTCTTGGTTTCACCTTCTCGTTTCCCTGCCATCAGACCCGACTCGACCAGGCAAGTCCACACATACACACATATACATACGTGTCTGTCCAGCTATCCAAATGAGGACAAACCACAGGCCCTGTTTACACCTGGTATTAAGATGCGTTTTGGTCGATTGGATCATAAGTAGACGAGGGAGACACATACCCGTTTGTCTACTTTCATCCACTCCTGTCTTTGAGGGGAGTAAATGAATGGGTTTTTTCAGATCTTTTGATCTAACGTTTATAATAAGCTCACGCATTTTACATATGAAAGTAGACAACGGAAAAACATACGGAGGAGCATCAGCTCTCGTTTCTGCTCTGACAGCTGCAAGACCACGGCGAATGCGTCTTAGAAATCAGGAATGGTGAGAGAACATTGTGCTTGGTACGTTTTTCATCTTCAATCCAAACTTGGGTCTTTAGCCCGACAAAGTTTAAATCTCGTCTGGCTAGCGCGCTTCACATAATGTTTACACATTAGGTCAGTAGGCAGAGAGTAGGCAGTGTTTTGTAACTGTTTAAACGCATTCGACGACATGAGAGTCTACACTGCAAAAGCAATGCGTTTTTGACTACCTCTGGAAGTGGTCAAAAGTGGACAAGCTTTAAAAGTTTTACACCATGTTTACACCCGTCTTTAGCGTTGTCCACTTGTGATCCGATCCACCAAAACACATCTTAATTCTAGGTATAAACAGGGCCGTAGACTGCTTTCGTTTTTAAATAAAGTTAAAATAAAGCAGTTTTGAATATTGAAAAGAGTGCTTTCACAAATAAGATACAAAATGGAGCTTAAACCCTAAAAATTATGAACAGATAAAACTCTCATATTCAAAATTTGTTTTCAAAGATGGTGTCCCCAAAATGAGGTTTTATCAGATTTAGCTAACGTCTGGTTGTAGTTTTTTGAACTTTTAGAAAGACTCTCTCAGAAAAATATATCTACAGTGTTGTCCTGTGTCCACTATATTCCCATCTCTCTTCCTCACAGGGTGTCCTGATAAAGTGGACGAAAGGTTTCAAGGCCTCGGGGTGTGAGGGCGAGGATGTGGCCACACTGCTGAAAGACGCCATCCATCGCAGTGAGGTCAGCACTATCACTCACCGTTGGCACTCCACTGCTGTCAGCACTGAAGTGCTGTGAAAGCAATTTCTGCAGTTATTAGCCACAATTACCCTGCCTTCTATAGCAAGATGTAATTAGTAGATGTTCAATTAGACGAATTGTGTCCTGAAAGGTAGTGATAGTGTATTTGCTCTGCCTTGCTGGTAATACTTCTCTCTCTGTCTGTTGTTTGTTCCTTAAAGGAATTTGATTTGGATGTGGTTGCTGTGGTGAATGACACTGTGGGGACAATGATGACATGTGGGTACGAGGACCCACAATGTGAAGTTGGACTTATTGTCGGTGGGTGTGATTTCTTGTGCCTCTGATTAGCCTGTTTTTTGTAGATGTCTTCCATGTTGCATAAGGTTTAGTGATTGTCTAGCTGACTCAATAAGTATTTGAACAACTAAGTCTTAATTAAAATATGCATTAGATAATGAAATGTAAAAATAAGATGGCATACTGTACAAATTATGCATTTTGCAGAACCTAAAAAAACTTTTTTAGACAATTTTGCAATTAGCTTAAAAGGGACCTATTATGTCCCTTTTTACAAGATGTAAAATAAGATGTCTCTATAGTGTGTATGTAAAGTTTTAACTCAAAATACACCACAGATCATTATTTATAGCATGTTAAATTTGCCCACTTTTTGGGGTGAGCAAAAATGCACTATTTTTATGTGTGTCCCTTTAAATGCAAATGAACTGGTGCTCCGGGCCATACCTGCAACAACAAAACAGGACAATCTCATGCACTAAAAATGTCAGAAACTGTCAGTAGCAGTGTTCAGCCTTATATGTTTCAGAATCAACCTTTGTGAAAATCCAGCATTGAAAATACCCTCATTTGTGAAACAGTCCAGCGCAAAACGATTGGTGCAACAATATAAGACTTTACCGATTTTCTTCTGGATATTTCCTTCGAAAATTAAATTCAACAACAATGTCCTCAGTGACTGAGTTGGTGGGAGTCTATGGAGACTCTTATGTTCATTGGTACATCCTAAAACAAAACATTCGTAATGCCTCTTTGGCGCAGACATTGTACTACTCCAGCTGCTACAGCGAGGATACAGAAATGGTGGACTTTGCTTCGCACTCAAGGCTGTCTATGCTAATAGGGCAGATCGTCACCGGCTGTGGGCGGGGATTCTCCCTACGATGACGTCATCTGAATCTGAATCAGCTCGTTTAAAGAGATTGCTTTTGATTTATGGGAATTATAAAAAAATGAGTGATTGGATTTTTACCGTTATAGGCTGTTTGTTCTCACATACAGCGGACACACGTTGGTGTTCAAACATATGGAGCCCCCCATGCTGGAAAAAAATAGTAAGCTAAATCATGCACAGGCTTTACTAAGTCGTTCCCTCGATTTATAAATCGTTCACATGATTTACTTATTCGTTCCCTTAATTTACTAAATCCTGCGCACGCTTTAGCAAATCGAGGGAATGACTTAGTAAGGTGTGCACATGATTTAGTTTTTCCTGCATGTCATGTGCAGGGCTCCATACAAACACCTTATAAAAGTGAATTTTGCATAATAGGTCCCCTTTAAGCAACTGGTGTCAAGGTGATATTTAGAGGATGCGTTGAGTTGGTTCCCCTCAAATTCACACTGGTTTGACTACCGCTTAAGTGTGTTTCTTTCTTCATCCTGTAGGCACAGGGACTAACGCATGCTACATGGAGGAGATGTCAAACGTTGAGCTGGTGGATGGAGATGAGGGTCGTATGTGCGTGAACATGGAGTGGGGAGCGTTCGGGGACAGTGGAGAACTGGATGAAATTTGCACAGAGTTTGATCGAGCTGTGGATGACCAGTCCACTTACCCTGGGAAACAGCGGTGAGAGTTCAAAACTTGATCCTTCATGCAATGTTGTCAACTTCCCATTAGAGAAATGTTGCCATATCTAATGGGGTTTCAGATTTGAGGCCTAGTATGGTGCACCTAATATGAAATTCTGCTGTTTGAATCACCCCAGACTTTTGCTTTTGCACTGCCTTACGGTCACACATGAAATAGATTTTTTTAAGTGCTATTACTTATGTATAGATGACTCAATAAAAATACATTATGGATATGCTTGCAGAATTTAAACCTAATGGATCTCTTAGATAATTCGATTCAGGTCAACTTAGTGCAATGCTTAGGGTTCATTTTAAACATGATGAAACAGCGTTTAGCTACTAAAATGCCCGCAGCTGGAACCAACTTCAAGAGGATCTCAGATGTCAGTCTCCCAAAAGTAGTCAGATTCAAGTCTAAACTGAAAACGCATAAACATATATGTATGTTACATATGGATGGAAAGATAGATGGATGGATGGATGTAGTATGTAAGTACATCTTGCCATTGCCCTCAAATCACATTTACACTTGTGCACATTCATACCAGAGGGTAATGAGATATAAGAGTAATTGCAGGATTTTCAGTTAAATTTTGGTCTATTTTTCAGTGTGTTTGGTAACATATGACTATTTGCGTTCCAAGGAAGAAAGAAATTCATACTTATTTTTAACAACCTAAATATGAGTAAATGGCATTAATTTAGGTGAACTGTTCCTTTAACATGCTAGAAAAGTTGAATTGGATGGAGTGATAAGTTGGTCATAAAAATTGTAGTTGTAGATGTGTAGTCTAAATGTTGCCTTGAGATCATGCCAAAGCATCTCAGTCAGGTTGCCAGAAGGCGTATTTTCTTCTGTTGAAGCCATTCTGTTGTTGGTTTACTCATGTGCTTTGATTTGTTGTCCTGTTGCATTATTTAGCTTCTGTTGGGATTCATTTGTCAGACAGATGGCCAAACATCCATCTGCCAAATGTCCTGAAAAACTCAGTATTTTTCCATTGGTAATAGCTAGCTGTCTGACCTGAGGCAGCCAGCAGTGTAGCCCCAAACCATAATGGCTTCTCCATCATACTTCAGAGATGCGATGAGGTTTGATGTTGGTTTGCTCTGACTTTTTTCTGCAAAGCGTGTTGTACTTTGAGTACTGAACAGCTAAACTTTGGATTTTATTTTTAATGTAACTGAAAGAAGTCTCTTATGCTCACCAAGACTCTTACATTGTCAATACAAGATCTTGACCAAACATTGATGCACTGCTCGATGGAAATAACATCACAACATTTATTTCCAACTTGTATTGACAATGCAGGAGTGCTTCATACTTCCTCCCAACCATTCTTTCACAAATTGAGCCTGATGAATCTTGACATTGTCATCCTGGAATATGGCCATGCTGTGTCTTGAAACATAATAATCACTCCAATAATGGTCCAATCATAGACTCATAGACAGTGACCGGGCAATGTATATATATACAGTGTATGAACCTTTGGATTTAACATGTTTTTCTGCATGAACTGTTCATAAAATTTGATATGATCATCATCCAAGTCACAAGAATAGACAAACACAGCCTGCTTAAAAAGAATTACACACAAATAATGAAAATTTTTCATGTTTTTATTTTTATGCAGACGCTGTGTAAAGTTGAAACATGCATGTGAATCACTATGCTAAAAACACTTTACTTAAAGCCTTTATGTATAATGATTTATGAAGGTATTTATACGTTATAATGTATTATATTTTTTCATAAATGTTTTAATTAAAAATGCTGTATAATTGCAGATTCCATGTTACTTCTGAAATTGGTTGTTTGTCTTGTTTTAATGCATCATGTTTTCTAAAGGTGCAACATACTGTAAGTATTATGATGTATTATAACCATGGTTACAATTATTCATGAGATCATACAATGCATTATAAGGTGCATTACAAGGCATAATTAATGCATTAACAGTACTTTTATAATGCATTATACATAAAGGCTTTAAGTAAAGTATAAGCAAAAAATTTTATATATATATATATATATATATATATATATATAAGTTCAAATACTTTTTCCTGCAAATGCTGTATATACTTTTTTTTTTTGTATTCTTTTTAATCCATTAAAGGTTCTCTAAGCGATCCTGGGTGGAGTAAGCTAGCTAGACCCTCCCTCCTCCTCCTCCTCCCCCTCCCCTCCGTGTTTCTTGAAACAGTCATGAACGCGCATTTAAAATCATTCTTGCCGGTTATTGGCTGGAGCATGTTTATGCCTTGCTACTGTGCTTCCATTGTATGTTACACAAATATACACTATTTAAAATGTATAGCCACAATGTCTTAAATTAGATGTTATACTAATCTACTACTAATCTTTCCTGTGCAAAGATATAATCCATTATTTCCACTCATCACATCAAACATTTGCAACAATATGCATTGAGGAACGAGAAATAATTTCCTTGTTTCTTTCTGTCACTTTCAGGTATGAGAAGATGATCAGTGGGATGTATCTTGGAGAGATTGTCAGAAACGTTCTCTTGGACTTCACTGCCAAAGGTCTGCTTTTCCGTGGCAAACTTTCAGAGAGACTGAAAACACGCGGTATCTTCGAGACCAAGTTCCTGTCGCAGATTGAAAGGTGTGTGAGAACAGTCTGGCAATTTTTAACATTGGTGTCTGAGCCCCAGGGCCTTCTGTGTTCCTAAAGATTATATTCAAATTCTAAGCATGCTGATTATGTCCAATATTATTTGATGAGCCTAAGGTGCCTTGGCATGTGTAATTAGATATGGTGTTTTCTTTTGTATAATCATAAAGGTAATATTCCAAATGAGGACCTCCTGCAAAATGGCTGGATTTGACCATTTTTGCATATCTATGCTACAGTATTTATATTCCATCTCTGTGCCTTGGGTTTTGTGGGTTTGCTAACCTTGATTTAATTAAACTTCTTGTCACGTAGGAGGAGATATGCAATACAATTTGTTCTGTTGATTATTAAAGGGGTCGTATTTTTACATTTTCAACTTTCTTTAGTGTGTAATGTTCTGTTTGAGCATGGAAAAGGTCTGCAAAGTTACAAAACACAAAGCCACGGTATCAGTAAGCACTGTTTCTGAACTCCCTAAAATGCCTTGATTTTAGTTTTCTTCTGAGAATGTTTGTCACAATATTACTCATTTAAATAAGGGGCGTGACATTTCTGAAACACCCTCAAAGTGGTTGACCAATCACAACACACTGGTCCGACCAATCACAACACACCAACCAACCAGTTAGAGAGCATTGATCTTTTCAGAAGGAGAGGCTTCATAGAGAAAGGAGCTGCATTCATGTAAAATTCAACAAAATTCAATCGAACATTCAAGCATGAAAACCTGTTTTAGTAGAGCCTTTGAAAAAGGGCATAATAGGTACCCTTTAATCAACATAATTAATCTGGTTCTTTCTTACAGCGATCGTTTGGCACTGAGGCAGGTCCGTTCCATCTTGCAGCACTTGGGTTTGACCAGCAGTACGTGCGACGACAGTATTCTTGTGAAGGAGGTTTGCAGCGTGGTGTCCAGACGGGCGGCCCAGTTGTGCGGAGCCGGTCTGGCGGCCGTGGTGGACAAGATACGGCGAAATCGTGGCCTCAAGAAACTCAGTATCACAGTAGGGGTGGACGGCACGCTCTACAAACTCCACCCACAGTGAGTGGCCACACAGCAGGATGCTGCAATAAGAGCATAAGCGTGACCGTGAATCTCTTTTGCAGCTAATATTTGCCACTGATAATTTAGTTAAATTAGTGGCTTTCAAACTATGGGTTGACATTCTACTTGGAGCATGTAAGCTTTTGTGAGGGGCGTACAGTAAAGGGAGGAAAAAATGTGCTTATGTCAGACAAGAAAAATTGAATTATACCACAGTAGCCTGAAATGACAGTGTAAAATTGCTAGTGCACCCACGACGCTTGTTAATGTAGCAGAGGTGTTAAAATTGAGCCATAAATCACTGGCCTTTTAAATCATTTGGTATCTTGTAGTTACTGGCTAACTTACCAAGAAAAGTTTTTACTAGGCAATGCTTACTTGTGCAATGTCACCCAAAAATTTAATTTCTGTCATTAATTACTCACCCTGATGTTGTTCCACACCTATAAGACCTTCGTTCACCTTTGGTACACAAATTAAGATATTTTTGATGAAATCTGAGAGATTTTTTTTTATCTCCCATAGAAAGCACATAACTAACATCATTCAAGGTCCAGTAAAGTAGTGCTTCCAGATTCTACGTCAGAACGCCGGCTCATTATTGGCCGGTTCCTGCGTCAGCATCACACGTATGCGTCATACTGCTCATGTGTTACAGCATCGGCCAATACTGAGTTGGCGTTCTGATGTAGAACCTGGATGTAAACAGCGTAGCAGAAGGACAGGGGAGAAAAGATATTGTTGTTTCGTTTTTGCCGCACAAAAATTATTCTTATCGCTTCATAACATTGAGGTTGAACCACTGCAGTCACGTTGACCATTTTAACAATGTCTTTACTACTTTTCTGGACCTTGAATGATGTTAATTATGTTGCCTTCTATGGGAGATAAAAAAACAGATTTCATTAAAAATATCTTAATTTGTGTTCCGAAGATAGTCTTACGGGTGTGGAATAACATGAGGGTAATTAATGACAGAAGTTTCATTTTTGGGTGAACTAACACTTTAACAATTTGATGGAAGTATCAATGACTGTATACTGTCAAGCTTTCAATCAAGTGACTCTTAAAAAGAGTTCTTCCTACCTCTTTACTGTCTTACTGTATTGAGAGTTACTTTAGAAAAGAGGTATTTTATAAATCAAAACTGACAAGTTGCTGTTTTTTGCTGAGAAAACAGTGATAAAAGTTAGGCTCATTTGATGTGAAAATTTAACATGCAAAGCTTGCAGTGTGTCTTTTGTCCTTCAGAGACCCTTTTGATAGAAGAGACGCTTTCATATTTAGGCTTTGAAATAAAGTGAATTTGAGATGAGTTTTGATTTTGTCAAGCATATGTCCTGATTTGTCAGTTTCAACTTTATTCACATTTGCTTTTAGTCTGGGGAAAGAGAACAAATTAAGGCGATTGGCTGTTAAAAAAAGGGACAAGCTATTTGGTATTCCTTGCTTCAACTTCTTTTTCAATCAGAATCATGCAAACAAGAAAAAGAAAACTGCTTGCCAAGCCATTCGATGCAGTTCAGTGCTGTTGTTAACTAAAAATTTTACTATTAAAACCATTTTCATTAAATGACATTATAATATAATATAATATAATGTGAACAACTTACAAATAATATAGAAATAAAACTGAAATAAAGTTGAAGTACTAAAATTAATTAAATACAAATCAAAGCTAAATATGAATATTTAAAAAAAAAACAGAATTCTAAGATTGAAATGAAAACCAAAAATATAAAACTAAAAGCTAATTAAACATATTAATAAATACTATTATATAAATAATGCTAAAATAACACTGGAAAATGGAGTTTTGAAAAAGTAGATTTTTTTTTCAGTGTACTATGCTCTGGGGAAAGAAAAAAAAAAAATGCACAAAAGAGCAAATTTTGGTCACACTCTGATTTCCTCATTCAGAAGTCCTGTTGTCTTCTCTTTTGTCTCATCAGCTTTGCCACCATCATGCGGGAGACCTTAAGAGACCTGGCGCCCAACTGTGAGGTTACTCTCGTCCAATCAGAAGATGGCAGCGGAAAAGGTGCCGCCCTCATCACGGCTGTGGCTTGTCGATTAAGAGATGCAGGAAAGTAGTGACTGAACGGAATAATATGAAGGGGAAAAGATAATGAGGAAGAAAGAAAATTACGTACTGAGCTTCCAGATTTTTTTTTTTTTTTTCTGTGCAAAAATGTGACCTTACTGAAACAACACTCCTGTCTGTACAAGAATGTATTGTATTTATTTTTTTAGTTTAGGTTATTCATTGCAAACGCTTGGAATGTGCCGGTGGGGGGTTGTTTGTAGAAAAGGGAAAATCAAACAACAGAAGAAAAATAAATAACTAGACTAGATCCTCTTGCGGATATATATTTGTATTGTTACTGATTTGAAAAAAGCACAATGAGATTTTATTCACCTTTTGACTTGTGAATGGTGTAATTTATGTTTGTACCTAACTCCAGTGCATGTGATTAAAGGAATAATTCTAAGTGAAGTAGGTGAGTAAACAGAATTGTTATTTTTGGGTGAACTGTTTCTTTAAATACATTTATTGATGATTCTCAAGTGAGAATGTTCTCTAGTTTAATCTTAATTTGTGTCCGTGCTGTTGTTCCTGTTACTAAAGTACAGTCCTGCTGCTACTAGACTGAGTTGAAGCTAATTTAATTAGTTTTCTGAACAGGTCCAGTGCTGGTTTGATGAAAGCTGTCAGGTGAAAGCTTTTTAAGGGCTAACTTGATGGTGTGAGCTGGAAAATTGGCTTTAAGTGCTTTAAGTTTATGTGGGGTGACCAGACTGAATTTGGTCTAGTATAAAATCTACTAAAAAGTACATGCAATCCAAAACATACAAACTGAAGTATATAATGTTGTTTTAATATTGTAAGGGTGCGTTGGCACTTTTTAGGTTGGAAATGATTGGTGAAATTATCACCGTTAGATGTCAAGTGACTCACACTGTGAAAATGAATGCATCAAATTGTGTCTTTTCCTGCAGCCCTGCTGGGATATTTATTATTGATGAATGTTGCCATTGCTGATCAGAGCTGTGCGTCACAGTTTATCATGTTGTTGTGGATAATGTCAGGGTGAGGTGTAATTTTCCTACAGCAAATACTGAGCGAGTGCTATTTTGTCAGACTGTCAGTAACAAACCTTCTGCAAACTTTGTCAAGTAATCAAATAAGATCAAGCTGGTCATTTTATTTTTATGATTTCACTTATTTAGCTCCTTTATTGAATTGCTTGGTAAAGGTTGGATTGAATTTGCAGAAATTACACTAAAATTATTCACACAAGAATGGTGTCAGACATGACTGACATCACCGGTTACCACCGATATAAAGCATTACCAATTGACTGAATTGATGTGGCCTACTACTAAAATGTCAGGCCATCTATTTTTGTATGTAATTGCAGTCTGCACACAAAGGCAGAGCAGGAATATAAATATCCTTCCACCTGAGATTTTTTTTTTTCTAGCTGAGCACTGTAGGCTCTGGAATATGTAATATATATATATATATAGATATAGATATAGATAGAGATAGATAGATAGATAGATAGATAGATAGATAGATAGATAGATAGATATAGAGGAAGTGAAAGCATTTTTTTGTTTTGTTTTTAAGGTGAGGTTAAAGGATTAGTTACCCCAAACTTTCTTTTTTTTTTATGAATCAAAGGTTTAAAACAACATTTTTTTAAAATAGAAATGTCATTATAGATGTCTTTACGGTCTTTTTTAATCAATTACTGCATCATTGCTGAATAAAAGTATTGGTTTCTTGAAAGAAAATCTTATTGACCCTAAACTTTTACATTTATATTTTGACTGTTGTATGGGAATTCTGAAAGACTTTAATGCTTCCTTAAGGGATAGTTCACTCAGTAATGAAAACTGGGTCATTATTTACTCGTAATATTGTTCTAAACCTTATTTGTTTTCAGTACAACAATAGGATAATTGTGAAGGATTTTCATGCTGCTCTTTTCCATACTACTAGGACCAAAAATGTACAATAACGGCATTCATATGATTCATGCACTATATTTGAAATCACATGAAATCTTTGTGTGAAGAGCAGGCCTAAATTTAAGTGTTCGGTTATACTTTATTTTAAGGTGTCCTTGTTTCATTGTAATTATACATTTAAGTAATATTAATCAACTACAACCTAGTTTCACAGACAGGGCTTAGATTAAGCCAGGATTAGGCCTTAGTTCAATTAGGACATTTAAGTAGCTTTCATAAATGTGCCTTAGAAAAAACATTACTCGTGTGCATCTTGACTCAAAACAATGGCACTGACATTTTAAGATATCGTCCCCTTGGAATTATAAGGTTCTATCTGACATTTTTGTCAAAATTGAGTTATTCACATATTCTTATTCTGTGACAAATTATTTACATTATGTGATGTTTTGGTAATGTTGAGTGCATTTGGAGACTTTTTATTTAGAAAACAAAAAGGTTCTATCTACAAAGTCCAATGGAATGCAAAAACTTTGAAGTTCAATATCTCAGAACTGCTCAGAATGCAGATAGAACCTTATAATTCCAAGGGGACAGGATATGTACGCGCAAGTTGCTAATATTTATCAAACTTTCTCAGGTTTGCACTTCCTGATAGCCTTGTGGACAGTGTGCTGATATCTGGTGTTGTTGTGCACCTGAGTTCGAGTCCAGGCTCGCGGACTTTTCCGGATCCCGTCTGCATTCTCTCTCCAATTTTGCTTCCTACAAAAAGTACATGTAGCGTATACAGTAACAAGGACACTGTAAAATAATGTTACCAAGTGTTTCCCTTGAACGACATGAGTAATTAATGAAAGAATTTTCATTTTATTTTGAACCTAAATAATCCTATAGCCATATGCTTCTGGCTAGTGCACAAATGCTTTGATGGTAGCATCTTAAAAATACAAATTTTTATCCAGACAATGAAATATTCATAAATCTCCTTGAGTTTAAGAACTTTGCATGCTGTATATTGGTTCTGTCATTGCCGCATGCATACATTTTCTCAAAAGATTGTCAGTCACTTAGATGGATTTGTGTGAATTTATGAATGACTAACAGATTTTCTGTTCAGTATTCCTGTCCATTCTGTGCCATTGAGCGGTCTGCTTATTCTAGTAGGGCTCTATGGACAATAACTCATGAATTTTTAAGGTCAAATCAGGTCTGCTATGCTACAGCTTTCAAATGTTCTTTGAGGCACCTAAACACTGCCTTTTGCAGGGTAATTTTCCACATATTCAGTGTGTGCATGCTGAAAGGCCACTTCAGAAATGCTATAGACAAGCAAAGGTGATGTCAATCACATGTATGACCTTTAACACCTGGTGAACGTCTCTGTAAGTATTGTATTTTGGTTTGGGTTTTAAGTAAAGCCCCCTGGAATCAAACCCCACATCTATGCAAGATGCTCAAATACCATTTAAATGTTCATAGAATGTGGTTGTTTTCTAATAAACCTTTTAGAGTTGATCATTCATAATTGTATTTCTTCATCACCAGCTTGATTGTTTTTTAAATAAAAACAATGTTTCTATAATTTGTGGAAAATTTTAAGGAACACAACACTTTTCAACATTGATAATAAGAAATGTTTCTTGAGCAGCAAATCAGCATTAGAATGATTTCTGAAGGATCATGTGACACTGAAGACTGTTGAAGCTTTTGACGCTTTCAACATGAACCTATACTCAGTGAGTACAATGACAGCAGCTGAGTCATTTTTTATTTATTTTGTCACAATTGATCTTTACTAAAGGACTGAAAGGACAGTTTGGTCTCTATCCTTGTACTGACCATCTGGTTGATGTATGCTTCAGAAAGAGTAGTTAAATTTATAAATGAATCACATCATAATGTACGAAAAAGATGTTATTCGCATTACATATCTTTTGAACTTTAAATACGTTTTTAATGGGCAGACTACTGTTCAACAGTCTGGAGTAGGTAATGACTCAAACTAGCAGTAATTTTCAAAATAACTGTCAGAATTTATTTATTTTTTTTCTGAAGCCAGCTTTGATTTGTGATGTTTTTAGACTTTGAAGCAATGCTTTGACTGTGTCAAGATAAATAACAGGCTTCTTGAAGAACTTCTTGCCTTTTAAAGGAATGTCAGGTGACTGCTTTTGAAATGTCCAGCAACAAAAAAATAAATACCTGCAGTACATCTCTGTAATGTCATAATATTTCCCATCTAGCTGCATCAAATGTTGCAGCATTGTACTGTATTACAGTCTTTGAGCTGTACAAGTGGAACAGGAAGTGATTATCTGCAACCTTTTAGGATGTACTTGCTTTTTTTAAATTGACTGCATAACTGAAAGTCAGGCATGCAAAAGTACAAATTATAAATGAGTCATCCGGTATGAACAGTGAAGTCCTGCACCCCGGATATCCAACAGTTATTTGAGGCAAGAAGGAATAAAATAGAAGCCGCTGAAGTTGCTTTGAGCTCCACTTTTTCCTCTTAAATCACAAATCCAAGTAATGCCGTTCTGCTACTCTTCTTTAGTGCGTTTTTCATTTCGGCTCACAACTTAATCATTGTAGCTTGTCAGAGACTAAAAAATGTAAAATGTGTCAAAAATGTAATAATTCCCATCTATTCCTATTGTGTTAGGGGTCAATTTGACTATTTATTTATTTTTGTTGTGAATACTTGTAGTGACTGTTTGCACATTGAGGTGCAAATAAGTGTAAATAGTATCTAATATTATTTATACTTTCTTATTGCTATTTGTACTTCTACCTTTTTTGCTGTATGTGTGGTTCTCAAGCCCTTGTGAGTGTAAAATGGGGCTTTCATATGTCTTTTCAGTGCTGCAACAGTGTAGTAATCGAGATCTAAAAAAAAACTAACAACCAAAAGCATCATTTGACAGATTTTTTTTGACTGTGAAACTCAGCTAGATAAAGAAAAGGAAGTTTTCAATTTCAAGTAAACTTTGAGTCTTAAATTTCTTAAAGGGATAGTTCACCCATAATTGTGTCATTAATTACTCACCCTCATGTCGTCCATCCTCGGACTTGCTCAATATGGCTAAAGCTGTGAGCTGTGAAGGTTTTTTTTTTTTTTTTTTTTTTACAGTAAAAAACTTTACAGAAACCCAGATGTCAAACATAACATCATTAAACTCTAACAGGCCTTTCCCTTCACTAAATAACAAATAAAATAACACTTAATTTCAACATTTATTCTCAGTGTCCAGTCCTAAACAAACTAGAAATCCACTACCCAATTTCCAAAGTTATCAAGACAATTTCATTAAGTTACTACAACTTAAGAAAACTTAACTCAATTAAGACAAAAATTTGATTTAAAATTACACACAATATTAAGTTAATAATATAAGTCAATATAATATACAATGTCAAGAGAACTCAATAAAATAATGTTTGCAACTTAAAAGGTTTAACTAAATCAGTAAATTAGAATTTGTAATTTTTAACCAAGCATTAAGTTGTGGTAACAGATTCCCTGATTTACTTGTCCAGTTGTAAAGGTTTGAACTGTAGCTGATTCAGTTCTGTATTCATGAGCTCATTGTGCACTTCATGTCCCTTTGTGTCATGTATTTGATGAAGGATTTCATAAAAGGTTACACTAAACACAAAAGGGCCACAATGGAGAATAAATCTGGCCGAACTGTTGTGGATATGTCATGCTGAATTGAGGATGAACTCCTCTGAGATAGAACCTTGGATTTCCTTGAATGCTCCGAGACAATCCATCCATTAAAATAGCTGTTTGTTGAACTCCAGCTACTTTTTAAATGCCCTGCTTGATTTCAAGCAATGCTGTAATGTGCAATTGTGACTGCTAAAACCTCAGATCAAGAATAAACATTCCTCAGTATGTACTTAGTGTAAATACTGACACTTTGGAGCAGTAGATCTTGTTACAGTAGGTGTGTGTTAATCAGCTCCCTATAGGTCATGAATGAGTATATCATGTACACAGATTTAGGCACTGGTAAGGGCCCTGGTTTATTACACACTGGGACATTGTTGACTCTATTTCCGATAACACGACAAAGTCATGGTCAAAGTTTTTTTTTCATAACATCACATCATGATGTGTATTGAGTTGGCTTGCGTGATTTATGCTTCATGCTTCAGAATTGAAATGATGCAACTGACTACCTAAGTCACATGACAGTGACAACATAGCATCCAAATTTCATTCATAGTACACACATTCATACTATATAGAACATACTTTTTTAACAGTCACAAAGTAGGTTTCAAACCAAATACAGTACCTACTATACAGTGCACGATTTCAGATGCAGTGAGTGTGTATGTGGCCATTGTGAGCATTGATGCTCCCTGGTTTTTATGGTGCATGTTGAGAATTTTTAGGGGGCAAACATTTCAGGATTGTTTTGTGTGTGTGTGTGTGTGTGTGTGTGTGTGTGTGAGTTTGTTTATATTACATTGTGGGGACCAAATGTCCCTACGATGTAATATAAACCTGAGTTCACCTACATTGTGGGGACCAGCCACCGGTCCCCACAATGTAAATTAATTAATAAAAATACTAAATGATGTTTTTGTGAGAAAATAAAGGTGTGCACAGTTTCCTGTGATGGTTAGGTTTAGGGTTAGGGGTAGGGTAGGGGGATAGAAAGTACGGTTTGTACAGTATAAAATGCATTGCGGCCTATGGAAAGTCCCCACAATTCACAAAAACAAACGTGTGTGTGTGTGATTGAGACAGCCCTTAAAGGGTTAGTTCACCCAAAAATGAAATTTCTCTCATTTATTACTTACCCTCATGTCGTTCCACACCCGTAAGACCTTTGTTAATCTTCGGAAGACAAATTAAGATATTTTAATTGAAATCCGATGGCTCCGTGAGGCCTGCATAGGGAGCAATGACACTTCCTCTCTCAAGATCCATAAAGGTACTAAAAACATTTTTAAATCAGTTCATGTGAGTACAGTGGTTCAATATTAATATTATAAAGCGACGAGAATATTTTTGGTGCGCCAAAAAAACAAAATAACGACTTATTTAGTGATGACTTATTTACCGATTTCAAAACACTGCTTCAGGAAGCATCAGATCATAAATGAATCAGTGTATCGAATCATCTGTTCGGAGCGCCAAAGTCACGTGATTTCAGCCGTTGGCAGTTTGACACGCGATCTGAATCATGATTCGATACACTGATTCATTTATACTCCGACAAATGTGTTTGTGTTCCGAAGATTAACGAAGGTCTTACGGGTGTGGAATGGCATGAGGGTGAGTAATGACAGAATTTTCATTTTTGGGTAAACTAACCCTTTAAAATGGTAGATTCCCTGATCGGTGCCCTACTGAAGGGAGATGACTGAGATTGATTCATCAGGTTTAATGTTAACATACCTTTCAAACATTGTCAGATGTATTTGTTTTTTAATTAGTGGAGCTTGTTAATTACTTTTTCTTTGAGCACAGCCTTAACATTAAGTATTATCAAAGACTCTAGAATATACAAAGACAAACAGTAGGCCTATGTGACTAAAGAAGTATGTCCGAATTTACAGTACAGTATAGGCAAAAAGAACCCAGATACTTCCAGAGAAATTCTTTATATTCCATAAGGCCACAGAGGATTTGTGAATGTCAGTGAAGCGACAGAACTTACCAAACGTCCTGTTCCCTTTCAAGGGAACTCGCGCTGCGTCAAGCGCTTTGGGCGTTGCCAAAGCGCTTGATGCTGCGTCTCCTTCCCTCTCAGGGAACCATGGTTACATACGTAACCTGAGACATTTTCCCAGGACATGTCCTGTTTTCACGTCCTGGTTGTTTTTTTATAAAGTGAGGAAAATGTCCTGGTTTTCATTGTTTTTCATCAGGCCATTAAATTGACCGGTGTTACGAGATTTTTGATTTTTGAAGGCGGAGCATACATTGAGTTTCACAGACATGCGCGATTGCACGTGCAACTGAGAATATTAGTTCACATTGTATCTCAAGACATTAGTGGATTATTCCATAAAGGTAACTATATTCTAAAACTAAAGATATAGATATTTTTTTGTTAGTTTTTGTAAGTTTGTGAGAGCTATTTTTGTTAAATTTGGATTGCTAATATAGCAGAGGTATTTTTTTAGTTATTTATTATTATTTTTCTAATACAGAAGAGACATTATTTCTATCATTATTTCATTCGTTATTTTTGAACCTTGTCATAATAAAACATCCTCTGAGAAGCCTATATCTGAATCTGTGTCTTTGGTTAGTAATATAACAATTTATAATGTAACAAATCATAATGTCCTTGATGTATTTTGCAATATAACAATTTGATGAGGATATAACAATAATGATAAGGACATTATTTGTGAATCAAATTGAATGGCTTGTTTAAATAGCTATTCTTTTTGTAAGCGATCAGACTTTCAAATCCCACAGATGTAATAAAGGAGGGACTCTGCTCTTTTGACTGGCTCTTTAGGCATATTTAACCATAATTAAAATGGCCATGTGGGGCCACTTTTCCAGTGACAATGCCATGGCAACCAGACCCTGGTAGACCAAGACTCTCGAGCCAGTGAGTTTTGCATGGGCAAGCACAATTTACACCACCTCAAAGTAGTAATTTTTGAATGTCTGAGCTGTCACAACTAAATGTTGCCTGTACAGTATGTGTGCTCTGTTTTTCCCATCAGTATTCTGGGATTCAATCCTGTTTGTTCTGATTGCTGAATGTTTTTGTGTATTGTCTCAGTCTACCATTTTTGGACTTTTGCATTTTTCTACTATAGTTGTGACATTTTTGACATTGAGACTGTTTACCATACTGAATTCATTTGCTATTTGGGTTTGGGTGTCATATATAAAAATGTAAGTGAGAAATCTTCTGTTTTGCATTTTTTTATTACAAGTAAACAAGTATTACAAGTATCTCTATTTACGCAACCATTCAAGAGATTGCAATCAGTAAGATTTTTGAAAAAAAAAAAAATACTTTTATTCAACAATAATGCATTCAATTGATCAAAACTGACAGTAAAGACATTTATAATGTTTCAAATAAATACTGTTCTTTCAAAGAATAATGGAAAATGCATCATGGTTTCCACAAAAAAATATTAAGCAGCACAACTGTTTCCTGAGCATATTAGAATGATTTCTGAAGGATCATGTGACACTGAAGACTGATGCTGAAAATTCAGATATGATATCACTGGAATAAATTTTTGGATATATTAAAAATTTTAAATGCATCCAAATTCGTTTTTATAGACCAAGCAAATGGCACTGTTATGCCCAACATTGCAGGCTAGATTTGAATTTGTGCATAATATGTAATTTATATATAGTTGTTTGTCTTGACACATTCATTCAAGGAAGCTTGCTAATGTCCATGCTGATGAGATATTCGTTACACATTTTCACCAATTATTTCATCATCATGTGTGAGTGTCTCTGACAGTGACAGTCCCAGAATCCTCCCAACCAGAGGTGTGTTTGTCATACGCTCATCATGCTAATTCTCCCTCTCGAGAATAAAGTTGCACAAACCTGTTTTTAGATACCTTCTGTTTATTAAATGTTATTTTATGAAGTCAATGAAATTCAGTGCCCGGTGTTGGAAAGAGGAGACTTCTTGTTGATGCCAGGTGTGCAGGTTTGAATGTTATTTTTCGAAAGTTTCTTTCTGTCACACCTGTGCAAACCGGAGCTGCGATCCACTGGGAGATTAAGAACAGAGACTCCAGGAGGTAAGGTAGAATAATGACATCTAGAGCTGAGGCATAATGAGGGGACACAGGGGAAAATGTGCAAGTTTCCATCCTTTTCAATCCGGGGGCAGGATCCAGTGGAAGTCTTGACACATGCTGATTATTTCACTGAATACTGAGCAGAGGCAGAGTCCCAGAGCACAGGATTAGGAGAAGTAGGGCTTCATCCCAATACAACAAGACAACTCTCTAGCATATAATGACTGGATTTAAGTGAACCATATAATTCTAAGTGGTTTAGGAGAAGCAAAATCATTACATACAATGCATGGCTCATGATGAAAACAAAGCTGTGCCTTTGTTTAAATGTGATGCAGCGAACAAACAGGCCTCTCGCTTTCAGAATGAGCCAATCAGACATAATGTCCTCGATATTTATTTCTGAGTCTCAATTTCCAGAATGTGCCATAATTTGCATCTGTTGAGGATCTCTTAAATGGAGGGACAGCCGTCCTCTTGCTTTTCTTGTATTAGTTGTCACACAATAGGATGGCAGATGGCAGCTTTTGAAAAGAGGTCTGCGTACTTTGCATAGTTTGTCAGGTGCAGAAATGTTTCAAAAGTATTTCAGAGTTCATTGCAGTCTTGTCACCAAGAACAAACACATCACTTACTGTCACCTAGTTTGCTTAGAGCTCACTCTGAGCTATGAAATACTGGTTTCCTCATTTTTGATGGAGAGTTTAAAATGTCAGAATTATGTCAACACAAGCAGAAGTTGATTTGTACTTTTTTTGTTTGCAGGAGAAGTAAAGTGTTTGCCTTTGCAAAACTGTCTGACACATTGCTATGGTGTTTTAGGTGGTGGCAAAAGAAGTCACCCCTGAGCCTCTATTATATTCAGGGCTCATGTCACTCCTTCAATGTAAGTCCACAATGTAGAAGTAGGATTTAAAACAGTATAATCGCCTGCCAGCAATAAATCATACATCTGATCGCTTCGAGAAGTAAAAGCACACCTCTCCTCAACAGGCTGTGTGATTTGAGGCATTGCTCACCAAAGTTAAATGCTTTGGGTTTCTAATCTTAAGTATGAACAATAATAGTGAGGCTTGACTGAGCTCTTTCTTTAAATAAACTTCAAAAGAAAAAAAGTTTTATTTGCAAATAAACAGGTGATTGTGAAATGTAGTTTGTCATTTCAAGGTTTTGCACTATTGCTGGATGGTCTCATGTATCTTATTTTGTGTGACAGCTAGTTTATCAAGTAAACTAAAGGCTTAGGGACAAATGTAAGGCAAGGCAAGGCAATTTGTATAGCACATTTCATACACAATGGTAATTCAAAGTGCTTTGTGGGAAAATGTAGGACAATGCATGAAAGAACAATGCTATGCTATTATTTAAACTGTTTTTTACTTTTTATGTTGATGTTCAATGCATGCCCAGCTAACAGGAAACATTCTCAGAACAATACTGAACAAAGAAACAAATGAAATTAAAGCTGCAAGCAGTGATGAAAGGGCCCTCGCACCTGGGGCCACCGCCACCCGGTGGCCTTTGGAAAACAGTGAACAGTGGGCAACATGCATGTAAGCAAGTAAATACAAGAGAAATATGGCAACGTCATTTCGACGTGCCACACTTCCTGCTGCCAACAGGTGGCGCTTTGACTGTGACTGAATATCTCCATGTTGATGTCTTCAGGCCAGGACTGTTATCAAACGTGAAGTTTGGAGCAGATTGGACATTGTATGCCTAAGTTACAACAACTTCCTCTTTCATGGCGTTAAATGCATAAATTAGCATTTAGCCAAGTGCTGCATGATTTAACGTGTTTCTAACATGTTTGGTACTTCATGGTATATACAAATGTGGCCACCACAGACACATTCTTCAGCGAAAACTCAAGATCTTTGCAATTTAACATCGCAAAGGCCTTTAGATTAGATTGACCAAATATGATGTTTATCTGATAAAATTTCTAGGAGTTCGGTAAAGTACAACATCTGGAAATGGCAAAAACTGCAAAAATTTTGCAGAGAAAATTCAAAACAACTCACTTCCTGTTGGGTTTTCAGATTTCAGATATATATATCATTTATTATCATTTATCTCAACCAAAGATCACAACTGTTTAGTGTTTACAGTCATATAAGATTTATTTATGTTTCTGATATTAAAATACACAAGCAAATAAATAAATAAACTTATCTGTGCAACTCCAACTCCAGCATAGCCTATTAATTCTCATATGTAGCCTATTCATTACCAATATATTGAATCATCTGTTTATATTTTTCAAAACACCTGGAAAAAAAAGTCCAGACATCAGAAAAATATCAATCTTTATATTTTAGATGAGGGAAATACACAATAGTAATTTAGTCTGCGCGCTAAAGCATAGAGCGTAAAGCTTGTTGCAAAGCACCAGCAAAAGTAACCTAATGATTATTAAATTTTTTATTAATGTTTTCTGAGTCAGTGTCGGCTGTAAAGATGAAGTTGACGACGCTGAACTTTCATATATGGATTACAAAATCAGTTGCATATTTGATTTCGATATGAATTATGAATTAGACATTTCAAGCTTTCATCAAACATATTTCTGTGAGGCAAACATCGAAAATATGTGAAATAACGTTCGACTAATTGTTCATTTAACCCAATTTACATTAGAGAATAAACCATTATAATGAGCGTTTACGTAATTGCTAGCGTATAGCACTCAAGCGCATGCATAAAGCTTGCCATAAAGAACCGGCAAAAGTAATGATTATGAATGTGATAAAAACAGCAAGGAGATATTTAAATTGTTTATTAATAAACTAATGTTTTCTGAATCAGTGTCAGCTGCAAAGATGAAGTTGACATCGCTGACTCTCGTCATCTCCGCATAATGGACGCGCCTAGAGAGACAATCCATTCGGATTACATAATCAGAGTAGCCTATTTTTTTCGTTTTGAATTATTTTGTTTAAAGGTAGACAATTCAAGCTTTCTGCAAGGTTATTTAATCTTACATTTATGGTCCCGATTCGTGCCTCATTCTCAGTTTGTCTTTTTCACTCATTGAATGCATAGGCCTATGGGAAAGAGTCATGAACATGAAGCCAATCCGTTCACAAAACCTCCTCTCAGACTTACTTCAGTACAGGGCTTTTAAACATGTTCAGGGGGTGGTGTAACAATTGTCCAATGAGAATATACTTTCATGATATAGGAATGTGGTACATATAGAAAAACAAGTCTAAATATGGTCATCTACTGGTCAGGTACCCATGAGGTCCCTTAAAATCCCAAGGACCTTCTCCTATTCTGGTGATACAGAAAGCAGGGATCATTCCCTGTCTCACATTCACTCACAGTAGAGCCTTATATGGAAATGGTTCTGGTACATAGAAAACCATATGTTAAACATAATATACAGTTTTGACAGAGGAAAAAGGGAGCCTCTGTCCACATACTTTCAATGCTGAGACCAACATAAAATCTATCACTTTCTATAGATATGTATTCTCATGTCTGTGAGGCAAGCAGCCTATACGCTGAATTTTGGTTCATTTAGCCTAAGACGCGCTCCGTTTCATGTGCAAGTAATCGCGCCGGCGCCTCAATGTCATGATTATATTTGCTTCTTATTTATTAAATCCAGGCAATTGGTAGATGAAACATTGATTAAATGAAAAGATAAATTTTTTTACAAAACAAAATTCACTTTAAAGAAAGGCTTTCTACAAAACAAAACTTAATTAAAGCTGCAAGCAGCGATGAAAGGGGGGAAAAGTTTGGGGCAGATCAGACATAGTATGCCTGAGTTACAACAGCTTCATCTTTCATGGCGAAACATCAGACTTTGTCAGTCCGCCACGGACACGCCCTTCAACGAAAACTCAAGATCTTTGATATTTATCATCGCTAAGGTCTTAAGATTAGACTGACCAAAAATGACATTGATCTGATTAAATCTCTAGGAGGAGTTAATCACAGTGTAAAACATGTAATTTCCTGTTGCCCCCAGGTGGCGCTATGACTGTAACTGAATATTGCCATAGAGATGTCTTCAGGTCAGGACTCTAATAAAACATGTGAAGTTTGGGGCAGATCAGACATTGTATGCCCGAGTAACAACAACTTCCTGTTTCATGGCGAAACATTGAACTTTGCCAGGCCGCCACGGACACGCCCTTCAGTGAAAACTCTAGATCTTCGCAATTTAACGTCATAAAGGCCTTTAGATAAGACTGACCAAATATGATGTTGATCTGATTAAAGCTCTAGGAGGAGTTCGTTAAAGTACAACGTCTGGAAATGGCAAAAACTGCACAAATTTTGCAAAGAAAATTCAAAATATCTGACTTCCTGTTGGTTTTCAGATTTCACTCCCAGAGACTTTTTTGTAGATATTGGGCTGTTAGATGTGTGTACCAAATTTCATACCTGTACGTGAAACATAGTGTCAGGGGCACTTAGTTGAAATTTTTTAGGTGGCGCTATTGAGCCATTTTACCACACTTAATTCTGAAACCCATATCAGATGTAAATTTTCACCACTTCTGACGCATCTGCAAAGTTTCATGAGTTTTCGAGTATGTTTCAGCCCTCAAAAAAGTGATTCACCTTACATGGCGAAACATCAGACTTTGTCAGTCCGCCACGGACACGCCCTTTAACGAAAACTCAAGATCTTTGCAATTTAACATCTCAAAGGCCTTAAGATTAGACTGGCCATATATGATGTTGATCTGGTTTAATCTCTATGAGGAGTTAATCACAGTGTAAAACATGTCATTTCCTGTTGCCCCGAGGTGGCGCTATGACTGTAACTGAATATTGCCATAGAGGTGTCTTCAGGTCAGGACTCTAATAAAACATGTGAAGTTTGGGGCAGATCAGACATTGTATGCCCGAGTTACAACAACTTCCTGTTTCATGGCAAAACATTGAACTTTGCCAGGCCGCCACAGACACGCCCTTCAGTGAAAACTCTAGATCTTCGCAATTTAACATCACAAAGGCCTTTAGATTAGACTGACCAAATATGATGTTGATCTGATTAAAGCTCTAGGAGGAGTTCGTTAAAGTACAACGTCTGGAAATGGCAAAAACTGCACAAATTTTGCAAAGAAAATTCAAAATATCTGACTTCCTGTTGGTTTTACAAACTTTGCACCCAGGGGCTTTTTTGTAGGTATTGGGCTGTTACATCTGTCTACCGAATTTCATAACTGTACGTGAAATGTAGCACGAAGGGCGCTTAATTGAAATTTTGTAGGTGGCGCTATCGAGCCATTTTGCCACACCTAATTCTGAAACCCATATCAGACGTAAATTTTCACCACTTCTGACGCGTGTGCAAAGTTTCATGAGTTTTTGAGAATGTTTAGGCCCTCGATGCGATTCATTTTGGAGAAGAAGAATAATTGGCTGAGCAATTCCAATAGGGTCCTCACACCATCGGTGCTCGGGCCCTAATGAATTGGTCAAAATCATGTCTGACTCACTCCATGTCCCGCTATATTGCACATCTTATGATGTATCCTCTTATCTTACTCATGCTGTTCACTTTTCATAATCAAATAGATAAAAAAAAAAAAAAATATATATATATATATATATATATATATATATATATATATATATATATATATATCATAATAATAGGCCTATTTAAACATAAATATGAAACTAAATACGTTTTCTTAAATGGCTACCAACGGGTAGGCTATAGTACAGAGAAATGTCATGTCTTGCACAAGAGCGGATCATGAGTCGAGTCGGATCAAGCAGAATTTATTTTTAGACTTATTTGTTGGCTAGTTGTGGTCTGTGCAATAAATATTAAAAGTTCTAAACTTTTAATATTTTAAAAAAGACATAAACCATCTATTGTGTTTTATTGTTTCACTATAGTAATGATAATATTTACAATAATATATTGAATTTGATAGGTGTCTCACATTGTCCCACAGCAAAATAAAAATAGTGTAGATTAGTGTACAATATTTTATAATAATAATTTATTCTATTTAGTGTCCATTTCATTCACTTAACATATTTAATATTGGGGGCATCCAAGTTAATTTGGGAAAAAAATTAAAAAGTATAGCAATAAGTACTTCCCTGAAAATTAGTTACTTTTATAATGATGTAACTCAGTTACTATTTGTGAGATGTAACTAGTAACTTTTTTAAAGTAATGTGTCCAACACTGTTCATGATCAACAATAATGCTAGCCTAATGTCTAGAATAGCGATTTAAGTCTGAATTGCGAGTTCTCTGTTTTTAGTAGTCAGAGACGCTCCTCTCCTAGTCTGGGGGGTTGGGAGAGGCAGTTCAGTAGCTTCATCATTGGGGTGCAGAACAATAGAGGTGTGAATCATGCTCTTTCATATAGAGAGTGTCGGACAGCCAGTCGGATGATACATTTTTAACTTAAAGAGCAGGCAAAGTTCCTTTCAGGATAAATCTCTTGATGTGTCCATCTTGATGGGAATTTGGATGAGTTGAAGGTAATATTGAAATTTAAAGAGGAAGGCAGAATACAAAAGTCCAACTGCATTAATGAAAGAGTTGAGGAAGGTAGTTGGAGAGATTAAGCTGGCAAGAGTGTTATAAAATGGAGATTTGATGATAGTGTGTAACAATGAAGAGCAAAAACGGAAAGTGATGAAAATCCAAGTAATGTGTTAGCAGGAAGTAGTGAGCAGCAAGTTTGTAGGACAGAGGCACTGGGTAAGTGGAGTAATTTCTGGTGTGCCATTAGGAGTGTCTATGGAAGAACTTAAAAACAACATAAACAGAGGGCAAATAGTTGGTGCTAGGTGACTGTTTATGAATAGAGAAGGGAATAGACTGGAGAGTCTCTCAGTTGAACTTAGATTTGATGGAGTTATTTTGCCAGATAAGGTTAATTGGTTTGATCAGTTACACAGTGAGGCTTTTCATGGCAAATGGATTGGAGTTTAAAAGTGTTATTAATGAGATGGAAGTTAAACCTGATTTGATATGTATACAAGAGTCTTGGCTTAAATCTAAATTTGATTTTGTTATAAAAGGTTATGTGAGTGTAAGAAGAGATGGGGGGAAGGTAATGGAGGTGGGTGCATTACTCTAATCAAGGAAGGTATACAATATAGAATATTAGGCAACGGTGTAACAAAGGAGTATGTGGTAGTGGAGGTGTGGGTAAATGGAATAAATTACGTTAATACACTCAAAAAAAAAAAAATAATAAAATAAAATAAAATAAGCTGAACCAACACAAATCTTTAGTTTTTGACTTAATTGGCATTTGCACTCAATTGTATTATGTTAAATTAAATTAAATTTGCAAAATGTTAGGTTAAGCTAAATCATTTGTGTTGAGACTACACAAATCATTTATGTTGCATTGATTGAAACTGGGCAGTGGATTTCTAGTTTCCAGCATGCTTTGCGTAGGGATAGATCGGGACAGTAAATGTTGAAATTAAGAGCTGTTTAATGTGTTTTTTAGGAAAGGGAAATACCTTTTAAAGTTTGATGTTCAGTTATATTTGACATTTAAAAGAGTTTATGTTATGTCGATTTTTATGAGGTTACAATTATGCTGAAGTGTAGACCTTGCGGTTAGGCTATGGGTGGCTACATGAAGTAAATCTATGTTGTTCTCAACAAACTTTAACTGTGCTAAAGCCAGTGATGAGAAGTTCTTTACCTGATCATTACTTGCATGCTACAAATGTTTTGCAGAAAACTTAAGCAACTCTGCACAAGGGCACCAGTCTGAATTGCAATAGCACTGGTTGGATCAACAAGAGTGAATTATGTTCAGGAAACATTCACAGAATACGTCAAATGAAACTGGTGTGATCTCGTTCAGTTAGGATGAATTTTACTCATCAGTACAATTAACCCTGCTTAAGTTCAAATAAATCAGTTCAACTGTGTGGAAATAGGTGTCATAATTGAATTAAGTTAGACCAACAAGTAATTTTTTTGAGTGTAATAAAATTTTATAACCCTTGTAAGAAATTAGTATTGAATGAGTTGGAACAAATAGAGGGTCAAAATGGAAATAGGGTGATTTGGTGTGGGGACTTTAACGCACAGAGTACGGGGAGGTGTAGCGACAGATGGTAATGGATTGGTGGTGGAAGAGTTGATAGATAGGAGGAATTTGGTGTGTTTGAATGATGGGAGTAATACTAGGATAAGTGTGACAACAGGTAAAGAATCAGCGCTAGATCTAACAATGGTGTCGGACTCAATTGCAGGGAGCACTGAATGGGAAATAATGTGACTAGATACTATTGGAAGTGATCATTACCCAATAATGACATCAATAAGAGTAAATACCTTAAGAAGAGAAGTGAGTAAAGGAAATATTGGAAAATGGAAGTATGATAAAGCCAATTGGGAAGAATTCAAGTGAAGAGGGATAAAAGAACATTAGAATAGAATCAGATAGGTCGATTGAGCAATACAAATTGCAGCAAATAAGTAAAGCAAAGAGTAAAGGGAGAAGAAAGAACCACAGTAGCAGAGGTATGGGCCATGATTAAGAAAATAAAAGGGATTCAAAAGAGTAATGGATACCCAGTTTTAAGTATGGAGGAAGAAATAGCTGTGGAGGATGGAGAGAAAGTGGAAATGTTTTTAAAAGCATTTATTAAAGTAAAAATTTATTAAAAATTTATTAAAGAAAATCTGACTGAACAGAGTAAAGAGATAAGAGAGGATGTGCACTGTAAAAAATGACCGTGATTTTAACAGTAAAAGACTGTAAAAATGCTGCGGTGAAAAACTGTTGATTGGTTTACAGAAAGTTTCCGTACTAATAACTGTAATAGATCTAATGGTACATTTAATGTAATTTTACGGTAAAATACTGTTAAATTCACAGTTTTTGGAAGTGAAAAATAACAATTCATTGTAAAATTTACAGTGAAAAAACGTAAATTGACATTCCCACAATTCCCTGTGTGATACTTCACATTTGATATATTTTCGTTGAAATAACTCTGTTTCTTCTTAGTTTTTCTCATTTTTTTCTAATCAGTTATGTACATTAGGGTTTTATGTTACATCTAATGTTGTTAAATTAATGTTTATTGCATTTTTAAAATTTCATGCATGTTACCATGATGGTGTTTAGTGTGTGTGTGAATGACACTGTGTGCACCTTCTATATATTAGTATTGTGCTTCTCAGCTTGTGGAAAAGCTGCTTGTGATGAACTTTGATTCATCATGTGACTCTCATCACCACTGTTTGGTGACTGTCAGTGTATTATAAAGGTACAAAACAGATATTAGTACTTCATTAGGTTGGTAAATTAACATTATATCAGTTAATGAAATACGTTATTTTACCGTAAATTTAACAGATTTAAAATGTAAAATTCACATGTAACTCCGTAAGTATGTTTACGGTTTGATGTAATTTTTACAGTATTGTTCTGGTAACCACAGCTGCCGGTATTTTTCCGTAGAAACAACGGGATTTTTTTTACAGTGTGTTGGAGTATCCAGATTTAATGGGGAAAAAAGAGTTTGTAAATAATCTGCTAGATGTACCATTCTCTATGAGTGAATTAAGGAATGCTGTAAGAAGAATGTTTCCAAAGTTGGAAAGAAGCATTATACCTATTAAAAAGCCTGGGAAAGATACAAGTAATCCTATTAAAGTGTAAAAGTAAAGTAAAGTATTAAAGTTATTAAAGTGGGTTTAGGTGAGGAAGAGGGACTTTGGATCCAATAGTATTTTTAGAAGATGAAATAAGAAAGGCATTTATAAATAAGGAAAGTGTCATTGTTTTTTTCGATATAGAAAAGGCATATGACATGTTGTGGAAAGAGGGATTATTAATAAAGTTAGAAAAAATATAGTATAAAAGGAAGAATGTATAATTGAATTAATGAGTTTTTAATTGGAAGAAGTATTAGAGTGAAGGTAGGTGGAGCTATATCCTCTAGTGGTGTGATTGATAATGGAACACCCCAGGGCAGTGTAATAAGTCCACTTTTATTTATCATTATGATTAAAGATGTTTTCTCAAGGATGCATACAAGTTTGGGGAAATCATTGTTTGCTGATGATGAAGCTCTCTGGTATAAAGGAAAGAATATAGAGTATAATGTAAAAAAAAATGCAATGTGCGTTAAATGAAGTAGAAAAGTGTTCAGGGGAAAATGGATTTCAGTTTTCAGTGGAAAATACAAAAATAATACTTTTTACAAATATGAAGAGTGTGGGATTACAAATTTAATAATCTGTTTAAGATCTGTTGATCCTACATACTGACATCATACTGAATGATTCTGTTTAGCAAAGTTTCTAGCAAGAGTTTTCTGCCAGTTCCTGTTCTCTTTATTGTATGTCTAATGAGTCAGATTACTGAGATTCTCACCTTTTGTCGTTAATGGCTCTTGGAGCCCCTCTCCCATTCTTTGAATAGGTATGCTGATTGGATTAGGACTTGTGACACTCTAGCGTCTGGGGCCGGTTCCTATACCTGAATACTTCATTTGCATGCTTTGTTGTCTCCCTGGTGCTTTGTCTCTATCAATAAGCACTGCCCCCTAAAATGTATATAAACTTCAATGTACACTGCTTTAGTGAGATTTTGGATGACCACAGCGACGCACAGCGTGTTTCTCAATAAAGAGTAACTTCTGCTTCAAGAGATCCCAAAGTCTCCTGGTCTATGCTTCTGAGATTTCCAACAGTTTTGGTGCCGTGATCCGGATAGAGCTTCTCACCTCAATCCAGATTGGAACTTCAAGCACAACAGAGATCTGATCCAAAAGAAGATCCAGGCTGAATTTTCCTGTACACCCAAGGGTTGGTGAGTGATACTCTATCCAAAAGAACCATTGAGACCAGTACAAAGTTGTTATCCTCTACGCCGTCAGAGAAGAGTTAACAGACAGCTGTAGGGTTTGGTTAACTAAGTTATCCTCTAAAAATGTTCTTTTAGAGATGAAGTTTATCGTCTGTTTAGGCAGGGAAGATTAGCATTAAGTGCTAATATTGTTAACCTCTGTTCAGGCAGGGAAGATTGGCATCACATGCTAATATTGGTTTATCCTCTGTAAAGTTAGGGAAGTTTTATCCTCTGCTTTATAAGGGAAGGTTGTTGTGTTAACAGAATAGCTATCCTCTACTTTGCTAGAGAAGAAGGTTCATCCTCTGTTAAATCAGGGAAGGTTACAACTGTTACAGTGTGTAAGCAAGTTGGTTCTACTCTGCTCGCCAGAGAAGGTTGAATACATTACGATGTGTATTAACTAGGTTAATCTCTGCTCTGTCAGGGAAGTGTTGAAGTGTATTGTTGTGCCAGAAAGACATTACACAATGTTGAGAAAGAACGCTAGACTAATTCCAGCAACTGAGAAAGGTGGACTAGCTACTCCTTTATGAACAGATAGTGAGTTCAAATCATTGTTAGGAAAGCACATGGACTCAATAGTGACTGAGTCAGTCAGATTGGATTTGACAAAGAAATTTGTGATTCATCCAGAAAAAGTTTGGTCCACTGAAGAATGCAAAAAGGTACTTGGTGCTTGTATTCGGAAGAAAAATATGAAGGGCATTATCTGCTGCCACAGAGAACTTACTCTATCCATTGCGAAAGAACAAATCCAGCGTATTGCTAAGTTAGAAGAGCAGAACACACAGTTGCACACTCGAGTGTCTCGTCTCACTCAGAAGTTGGGCCTTAACAAAGCCTCAACCAAATGTGACTCAAAAGACCAACAGTCAGATGAAAGCTATCCTGACTTACAGTCTTTCTGTAGACCAGAGGGCAATAGCAATACTGGATTCATGGATAAAGATGTAAATGCAGTTGAAGTGTGTGGAGCGAGACAAAAGGCTCAGAGTAGGGCAAAATGGGTTGACACAGTTCCATCTGTAACCCCCATACTGCAGTTACAAGCAGTCAGTACCGCTATAGGTCCTGAAGACATAGAAAGAATTGCTGAGAATTTGCCATCAGTGCATAGAATTTTTTCTGAGTTTAGGATAGAGTTGTCCAGAAAAATGAAGCTCTATGATATGTCCCTAGCTGACGTCACCCAGCTAATGTCACCAATCCTGAAAGAGTCCGAATTAAATGATTTTGAAAGTCCTGTAAATAGTTCTGAGTTTCAGCATTCCAGCAAAGGTGAATTGAGAGAAGGAGTCCTGAGAGTGTTACAGAACCTTGTTGGACCAAAGGTAGACTGGTCAAAGATCACTAGTTGTGTACAGAAGAAGGATGAAACTGTAAGGGAGTACACTGAAAGATTTTGTCAGTCAGTGGCAGCATACAGTGGAATAGTTGACACTCCAGAGAAGGTGTTAGAGGATAATGGACCACTGGAGAGGGCAGTTGTCATTATTGTGGTAAACCTGGACATTGGATGAAAGAGTGTAGGAAAAACAAAAAGGCATTAAAAGAAATGAACAGCTTTACTCAGCTCCTACTCAGTCTACTTGCTACATTGAAACTGCCCCTCCCCTCTTCTCCAAACTCTTGGAGCAGCAGCTTGCTGACATGCTAACCATTTGGGCTGTGAGTGCTTAATTTCCCCAGTATTTTACAAGAAAGCTGAAAGACTCATTCTGAACAAAAGAAAGTTGACTATCACTTCCACCATTTGGGGACACAGGTTAAGTACACTCACAGCCTTAAATGTTATGCTACAGCACACACCATTCACTTATCCATCCTCTATGGGTTATGATGTCTGCTATGACTGATGTTTCCATGGAAGATGGAGATGTAGCACAATAAAGTTTGCAATTTAATTACAGGGAGAGAATAGGACACACAGACCAGTGAGGAGCCCAGGGAAGAACCGAAGTGCATAAGGCCTCGGGGGCCAACCCTGGTGTGAAGACTTCCTCATAGGTTTCCCCATCTCAGTACTTTATCCCCACCTTACTGGTCTATAGGTGTCAAATTGATTAAGACTAGGTTAAGAAAAAGAACAAAACCACTATACGATCACTAGAAGTTTATGATGATCAGAGTTAGACAGAAAAAAACTATACGATCATCAGAGGTCTAACGCATGAAAAGTCTATGCATGAATACTGCTGGTCTGCTTTTTCTTTGTTTTCTTGTGTGCAGGTATGTGTATATGCCATGACGTCTCATTAGCAGCACCTGGTGTAAAGCATCACCTCAGATATCCATGAACAACCTTCATGATGACGGAGTCATCTGAGCAACTCATTCCAGGATTATTCTCCTTATAGTGGACTTCAATGGCCTCCAGACAGTTGAAGGTCAAAATTACAGTTTGAGTGCAGCTTCAAATGGCTCTAAACGATACCAGACTAGGAATAAGGGTCTTATCTAGCGAAACGATCAGTCATTTTCGAAAAAAATGTATATGCTTTACAAACACAAAATACAGAGAGTACCGAATTGAGTTCTTTCGCGTCTTCTTGTGCTTGAATGGTTTAAAATCACATTAACAATTTGCACACAGGAATCAATAAGCGGAATCAAATTTTAATTTTATAAGAAGTATCCGATTCCAGAATTGAATGGATTTTCCATTCCCAACCCTAGTTCATAGTTATCGGGTCTATAATTGCATTCACAAAAACGTTATTTACATCGCTAATGGAATGGGTTTTTTTCTTTTCTGAAACTATTTATTTGGACATTTGTCTAACTTTTTTTTTTCAACGTTACTACTACTACTACTACTACTACTACTTACTACAAGTAGTAACTACTTGTTTCAACATTCAAAAAGTAACATTAACAATGTTTGTTAAATTATAATATTGAATGTTCACTTAATGTTTTGCTAACCTTACATAACCAAGTTTTTTTTTTAAACATTTAAAAAACTGGACGTTTTGAACGTTCTGAGAACATTCAGAAACAATGTTTCCTTAATGATAGTATTCTCAAAGTACAAATCTTATTATATTAACATTAATATACCTAAAATACGTGCTTGTAAAAAGTGTTTTCTTCTGCCGAGATCAGGATTTGACCACCACCACCTCATTTTGACCCCGGAAAAACCCTGTTAATTTAATGGGAATATTATAAAAACGTTCTTTGTCAGCTGGGTGGCAGCAAATCCTGATTTCTGGCATCAGTTTGCACATTGCATGTTTGAATTTTACAAAGAAAACTCATTTAAATGAAAGCAATAAGCAAGCATAAAATAAGCAAGCATACTTTATTCAAGCATTAGAATAGTATGTAATCAGTGATGAATGGTCAACAGGCCTATTCTCACAATCAGATATCTGGCCGGTGCCATCATCGCTACAATCTACTAATTATCCAATGTACTGCACGGAGACAGGTCTTGTGTCATCTAACTAATGAATCACGTTGCTGGAGGCACTGCGTAAACAAGCCTTAAAGGGATAGTTCACCCAAAAATGAAAATTTGATGTTTATCTGCTTACCCCCAGTGCATCCAAGATGTAGGTGACTTTGTTTCTTCAGTAGAACACAAATGATGATTTTTAACTCCAACCGTTGCCGTCTGTCAGTCAAATAATGCTAGTGGATGGGAACTTCTACTATAAGAGTAAATAAAACTTGCATAGACAAATCCAAATTAAACCCTGCGGCTCGTGATGACACATTGATGTCCTAAGACACGAAACGATCGGTTTGTGCGAGAAACCGAACAGTATTTATATCATTTTTTACCTCTAATACACCACTATGTCCAACTGCATTCATCACTCGATTCGTTTGGTCTGATCGCGCTCTGACAGCGGCAGTGATGTCTCGCGCATATACTTCAATGAGAGCGAGACATCACTGCCGCTGTCAGAGTGCGATCAGACCTTACTAACGAGTGCTGCACACGGTCGGACATAGTGGTGTATTAGAGGTAAAAAATTATATAAATACTGTTCGGTTTATCGCACAAACCGATCGTTTCGTGTCTTAGGACATCAATGTGTCGTCACGAGCCGCAGGGTTTAATTTGGACTTGTCTATGCAAGTTTTATTTACTCTTATAGTAGAAGTTCCCATCCACTAGCATTATTTGACTGACAGACGGCAACGGTTGGAGTTAAAAATCATCATTTGTGTTCTACTGAAGAAACAAAGTCACCTACATCTTGGATGTGCTGGGGGTAAGCAGATAAACATCAAATTTTCATTTTTGGGTGAACTATCCCTTTAAGCGCCATGTTTGTCTTGCTGCATAATATTCGAGACTGATGTGTGTCTGTGTAGATGTGCATGCATGCGGAAGAAACAGAACACACGTTGTTGGATCGTGGCATTGGCTGAAAGTTTTGTTTGTGAGAACATTTCTTCTGAATGATCTGCTCTCTGTCATCGTTCTTCAAGAAAGGATGCAATCTGAGCAGCGTTTATGTTGTAAAACTGTATACGATCATATCTAACAAACAAATGAGCCTGTGTCCAAAGTATATTTTTTCAAAATAGTGCAGCAGTTTTAGTTATAATATCCAAGCAGTGCTGTCAGAGTTGTATATCCTCCTGGTATTGTCATTGTAGTAAATCTCACAAACAAAACTTTCAGCCAATGCCACGATCCAACAACGTGTGTTCTGTTTCTTCCGCATGCATGCACATCTACACAGACACACATCAGTCTCGAATATTATGCAGCAAGCCATATTTTATAATTGTATAAAATAATCGAGCACAAATACGGCTGAGATGCCAAATTCAGCGGCTGGAATTAACTGAGGTAAAGTGACGGCTCACAGACAGCAGCGGCATCTACCTGTCACTCAAGTGACCACGCCCTTAATTATGCAGAACTTTAAGGCTTAATATAATTTAAAAGAATGAGTTAGAAAAAAATTCACCCCCCTCACAGTTGTCATGAAGGGCAAAATTAGCAGTATAGACCAAAACCACAATTTGATTATGTTTTTTTCTGCTGTAAACTTGGCCAATTTAACATGGGACTCAATGAGATTCTGCTCTCTTTTGGAGCCTGTCCCTAGCGGCCAGTCGATGAATCGCAGTTTAAGTCACTTCCGTATTGGCTTCACGAGAGACTGGGGGAGATTGCGCTTGGTCAAAACTGCTGTTCAGAACTCTATGGGTGACTCTATTTTTCTCTATTTACTCTATTTTTTTTACAGTCTATGGTTTGTCCTCATCCTGGGCAATAATTGCATTAAGTCTTCCATGAATATCTTGGCTGAAAACAAGATGCCTTGCACTCTCTTTTTGCTGTTAAACATTTAGTTTTCATTTGATAATAAATCTTTAAAGATGCTTTGGCTTCCCTATAGAACATTGCCATTACTGTGATTTAATAATATTCAGAACAACATAGAAACACCATAGCAACAACCAGGAACATCATAATTAACTACTTTGCAACCATTCAGAGCATCTTAGCAACAAATTACAATTCCCTAGCAACCCCTCTACAGCTGTGTAATTACCCAGCTAACAAAAATATATTCTAAGAACATTCCAATTAAGTTATGAAAAGGTTATTTCTGAATGTTCTCAGAATGTTCAAAACGTCCATTTTTAAAAACAAAAATGTTTTAAGGATTTTTATTATTATTATTATTGGTTATGTGAATGTTTTTATCAATTACATTAAATGTTTTGTTTGAATGTTCTCTGAACCATCTGAAAGTTGCAACTTTTAAAAAACATTAAACTAACATCCAATTAATGTTTCAGAAGAAAGTTGAATGAACAATGTAGGCTATAAATAAAGTTTTTGTGCTAGCATTTTGATAATGTTATTACAGACTACATTACATTGAATGGGTGTTCTATTAACGTTACTGGAAGGTTTGTTCATAACTTTGAGAAAACCTTGCTAGAATGTTAACAATTTAACGCTTAAGCTAAGGCTTAACATTTTTTTTTTTTTGATGAATAGAAAGTTCAAAAGAGAACCACATTTATTTGAAATAGATTTTTTGTAACAAGTTAAAATGTATTTACTGTTCTTTTTTGATCAATTTAATGTGTAATTTCTGGAAAAACATTTTTTTTTCAAAATATACTTTTTGACAATCCACTAAAATCACATTCAATTCAATTTATTTCCACTGCATCTGTACGTTTACACATACATATATACACATGCGCATATAGCACAACTATAATATATATATATATATATATATATATACACATACATACATACATACATACACATATACATACATATAGGCGTTGTACCGAGTCGTGATTCAGGATCGGATCCATGTGCAAGCTTTATTAAAGCAGAGTTTGTAGTTAAACAGGCAAGGGTCAAACAGTGGCAAATAGATATGGCAGAGAGCAGGCAGAATCGTGATCGTTGAACAGGCAGGGAATTGGGACAGGCAGATATCATTCACAAAAACCAGGAAACAAGGGCAGGCGGCAGAGACTGGTAACCGGGAAACAGACAGGATTAGAGGCAGGCGGGCGGGCGGGCGGGCAGGCAGGCGGGCACTTTTTGGCAGGATAAAATGATAAATGGCAGGATAAATGACGCTCAGAAATGTAACACAAGTTAACAAGACCTCGCAAAGTATGACAGGATGTGAGTGGCTTAAATAGTCCAGATAATGTGTTGCAGCTGGGTGAGGTGATTACTGATTGGTGAAGTAAGTGCAGGTGATTACCAGGGAGAATTGTGGGAAATGTAGTCCGGGAATGACTGCGAACGTGACAGGCGTACACATACATACATACACATACCTACATACACACATACAATGCATACATGCCCATACATATCCACATATACATACAGCATGCACCTACCATGTATATACATATATGTGCACGTACGTACACACGCCTGCCTATGTAAATATTCAACATTAACATGCGCATAAGTGCAGATATTATTTCTGACACTGTGGAAAATGGACACCCTAAGAAGCTATGCAGCTTATGGCCGGGGTCCATCACCAAGTGCAGGCAAGACAGATGGTTTGGCAGATTTTGGATACTTTAAGTTGTAAATAATAATATAATAGTAAAATAATAATAACTATAAAAAAAAAATAAAAGACAACAATAACAAAAAAAAAAGAAAGAATAGGAAATAAGAATAAAGGGTCATGATTTTTGTGTAGGTCTGGTACAGTAATATGAATATGCAGTTTACTCATCATTACATCATGTAGGCACTGCATATACTTCCCTGCCACATGTACAAGGAGAAATACAATAAAGGTAGAACCTCAGCTGCGATGTCAGTCATATACTATAATTTTCCAGCAGCTTACATTTTAAATTTCTTTTAAATATGGACAGTGAGGCAGACAGTTTAATATCATTGTCTAACTCATTCCATATTTGTGGTCCTCTATAGCAGACACTGAAACTAGTACATTTTAAGTTCCTGATTTTCCCTTTTAAAAGAGACTTTTTCCTTGTATCATGTATACGAAGATGAGTATAGTGGGTAGCTGGGTATTCAGAGTAAAGTTACACCAGGCATGTGCATTTACACTTTACACAGAATACTTAAGCAATGCAATGTCCTACTTTATGTAGCCCCGCTAAAAAAGAAAAGAAAAAATAGCCCTGCCCCTTTTCAGCGTGCGCGCTCGTCGTGTTCTGGGCATCTTCCTGTTTGTACTTCCACAGGATAAAGGTAAGTTCTTACGGATTTATGAATGAAACTCTCGTTTTAAATTCTTCCCGGTCTACTGACATTTGTTATGATATCCGCGTCAAACATTAAAATTCTCATGATGATAACTTTAGGTAACTCTACAAAATAAGTAAATCCACTTCACCAAAGAAATATACAGAGCTAATGTTACCTCAAAAGGGGAAAAAAAGATGGCTGCGCTTATTTTTCTGGCGCACAAGGTCTATTAAATGCCTATCAATGCACTAGCAACCTTTCAGTACACCTTAGCAACTACTCAAATGACATAGCAACCAGCCAGAACACCCTAGCAACCACTTTACAGCTCTCTCAGGATTCAGAGTATTAGATGACCTCAGTGGCATACGGGACACCCCCGCAGCCCCCGCGGTGCGTGGGGGCCCCCACCCTATGATGGGCCCCGTCGCAGATTCACCTATTTAGGCTAGACTACTTTATAGCCTTTGCTTTTTTTTTTTCTTTTTTTTTTAGAACTGAACTCAATTGACTAAATATGAAAATAAAGCATCCAACTGAAGCCCAAAAATGCTAGCAGAAGAAAATAGTGCTAAATTACCACAAAAGGGGGAAAAATTCATCACTGTTGTTTCCATCGCCGTTTGTAAGGTAGCCAAGACAACAGCAAGCTTTGATGCGCTGTGTTACTGTTAGCGGATGTGTGCCGAGACAAATAAATATGTTCGGTCTTTGCTGAGACATTATTATTGTTATTTATATTATTATATATTGCCCAAACGTATTTACCCCATCGCCAGCTCTGCTAATGGTCAGCTATCGGAATGTCTGAAGTTCTTTTCCAAATGTAGCCTAGCCAATAAGTCTTTTTAGTAAATGCATGAATTTAGTTTAGGTCTACATCATTTGATGCTCCGATCGAAATTACTGAAAATTTGTGACCGAAACAGCAATTTACGCGCTTGTCTAGAAGGGAACCTTAGCCTATATGCAAATTTGTGTCTATCTTAGAATTTAGAGCAGCTAAAATATATTGTTAGACCAAAAATATCTTATCAATTAATTAAGTAATAAAGACGTGTAATAAAGTAATAAAGAAATTTAATAAAAACAGAAAGACGTCTATCGCTTCAGCCTTATTCAAAGGCCGCGGAAACATGGGTTCAATCCATTCCACAACCGACTTTCTTCCTAGTTATTAAATATAGGCAATTGGTTGATGAAACATTGATTGAAATTAAGATACAATTTCTACAAAACGAAATTCACTTTAAAGAAAGACTTACTATAAAACAAAACTTAATGAAGTGGTCAAACTTATGTCTAACCCGCTGCATGTCTCCCGACATTGCGCATCCGTCGTCCTATTCACTTTTCATAATCAACATAGGTGACATTTAAAAAAAAATATATTAGTCTGTAGCCCAATATTTAAATATAAATATGAAACCAAATATGCTACATTTTTATCCCTCTGGCCGACGAATGCGCCGGCGCGTTCTGATGGATTTTTTCCTCATGACAGAAACAACTTAAAATAGGCCTTTTGTCATTTTTGGCGATAGCCTACAGATTAGTGCAAGACTACAAATGGTCTACTTTTTTAAAATTTGATTTTATATTTACGCTCACAATAACAACAACACCTTATAGGCTACTTTTGTAAAATATAATAAATAAAAAACAGGGTGCGCTTTCAGCTGTCTCTCTGCGAGAATCTTTCTGAAACGTCTCAAAAATTAATTTAAACTCGTCGAATAACTGTACCTAAAAGAAAGAAACATCTCCATTTGATAAGAAATTTGTAGGTTTGTGCTAAATAAGAGGCGATCTATCCACTGGAATGTGTTGTTTCTGAAATCATGGCCAGTGCTCGTTGCGGCTGTTATCCGTTCTTGGCGCTCCTTTGGTTTTAATGAGTAAATTAGCCTAAATATTTATTCCTGTCGGTATTTTAGTCTGCGATATCAAAATCACTAAACATTATATAGGCCTATAATATAGGCTAAGCTATAATATTATTCAATAATAACATCAAATAAATCTATGCAATGATAATTCACCACATGATTCAGATGGACTCAGGTGCACAACAAATTTTAACACATGACATCACTGCTTGTGGGAGGGGCCCCATCTCATTCTTTGCGGGGGGGCCTCACAGACTTGCGGTACGCCACTGGATGACCTATATAACGTTCAAATGTCAATACTTTTTTAAAACTTTCAGGCAAGGCGTTGCAAAGCAAATACTCGAGTTTGCAGTTTTAAAAATTTAATCATATTTTGTTTTGTAAGGTACTGTATATCAAGCTGTCAGACTAGAGAAATTAATGCTTTTTTTGTTATGAAGGTTTACAGTGTCTAGCCTGTATAGTTTTGTTTGACAAAAACATCATTGAATCTTATTTGCTGAAATAAACTGCCATGAGAGTTTGTATACCACTTTCAGGGCTGATAAGAGATCAGTTTATGATCTGTGAAGCCTATTTTATTGCAACCGTGAGCTTATTTTATCACAAAACCCAAGAGACCCAGTTATTTATGTTCTCATTTATATTCTTTGTAGAAAATGTCATAATGGAGAATCAAACATCATAATGGAGAATGAATCTGAGACCTTTTTTACATATTCAAAAAATATGCTAACCAGCCACATTGTCAGTCATTATAAATCCGTTTACTGTTTTTCAGCAATACCATGACGTGTGAAATCACACTTTCATAGCCCAAAATTGCTTCTGCACCTTCACATCTGAGATTCAAACACCTTTTCACATAGCTCTGTAGAAGAACTGGGAGTTGCTTATGTCAGAGGATTCGTGACCTTCTCAGACTGACAGTGTTTTCTGTTCTGTGTGATGCTTTTATTTTAGAGGACCAGAGAACAACACAAAGGACTTCAGCCAAACCAAATGCATCCATCTCCTAACGGTACTCTTCCAGGCTCGGCCTGTGGTCGGCACGGGAAGTTCTTTGAAAGGTATACTGTGCACAAAGCTTCCTTTATCTCTACAATCCCAGGTTGTGTCAGGGAGAAAATATTTCATTAAATGAACTGTAGGGTTTGCAACACACTGCCTACTGTGAATCTCCAAAACAGCGAATGGAGGCCAGCTGGGATTGGAACTTCTATTACATAGGTGCCTTTATATTTTTCATTTCAATGTCTACAGTATAAGAATGAATTGCATTACATTAGAAAAAAAACATTGACAGTGTGGAATTACAAGCTGTTCCACAAAAATATTTCTATAATATATATATGTAGTAATCTGAACTCAACTGTGATCTTTTTATAGTTTATATATACACTGCCGTGCAGTTTATATACAGTATTTCACAGACGTGAGTACACCCCTCACATTTTTGTAAATATTTTATTATATCTTTTCATGGGACAACACTGAATAAATGACACTTTGCTACAATGTAAAGTAGTGTGTACAGCTTGTATAACAGTGTAAATTTGCTTTCCCCTCAAAATAACTCAACACACAGCCATTAATGTCTAAACCGCTGACCACAAAGGTGAGAACACCCCTAAGTGAAAATGTCCAAATTGGGCCCAATTAGCCATTTTCTCTCCCTGGTGTCATGTGACTTGTTAGTGTTACAAGGTCTCAGGTGTGAATTGGGAGAAGGTGTGTTAAATTTGGTGTTATCGCTCTCACTCTCTCATACTGGTCACTGAGAGTTCAACATGGCACCTCATGGCAAAGAACTCTCTGAGGATCTGAAAAAAAGAATTGTTGTTCTACATAAAGATGGCATAGGCTATAAGAAGATTGCCAAGACCCTGAAACTAAGCTGCAGCACGGTGGCCAAGACCATACAGCAGTTTAACAGGACAGGTTCAACTCAGAACAGGCTTCGCCATGGTCGACCAAACAATTTGAGTGCACATGCTCAGCGTCATATCCAGAGGTTGTGTTTGGGAAATAGACGTATGAGTGCTGCCAGCATTGCTGCAGAGGTTGAAGGAGTGGGGGGGTCAGCCTGTCAGTGCTCAGACCATATGCTGCACACTGCATCAAATTGGTCTGCATGGCTGTCGTCCCAGAAGGAAGCCTCTTCTAAAGATGATGCAAAAGAAAGCCCGCAAACAAGCAGACTAAGGACATGTATTACTGGAACCATGTCCTGTGGTCTGATGAGACCAAGATAAACTTATTTGGTTCAGATGGTGTCAAGCGTGTGTGGCGGCAAACAGGTGAGGAGTACAAAGACAAGTGTGTCTTGCCTACAGTCAAGCATGGTGGTTGGAGTGTCATGGTCTGGGGCTGCATGAGTGCTGCCGGCACTGGGGAGCTACAGTTCATTGAGGGAACCATGAATGAGCAGAGCATGATCCCCTCCCTTCGGAGACTGGGCCACAGGGCAGTATTCCAACATAACAACCCCAAACACACCTCCAAGACGACCACTGCCTTTCTAAAGATGCTGAGGGTAAAGGTGATAGACTGGCCAAGCATGTCTCCAGACCTAAACCCTATTGAGCATCTGTGGGGCATCCTCAAACGGAAGGTGAAGGAGCGTAAGGTCTCTAACATCCACCAGCTCCGTGATGTCATCATGGAGGAGTGGAAGAGGACTCTAGTGGCAACCTGTGAAGCTCTGGTGAACTCCATGCCCAAGAGGGTTAAGGCAGTGCTGGAAAATAATGGTAGCCACACAAAACATTGACACTTTGGGCCCAATTTGGACATTTTCACTTAGGGGTGTAATCACTTATGTGGCCAGTGGTTTAGACATTAATGGCTGTGTGTTGAGTTATTTTGAGGGGACAGCAAATTTACACTGTTATACAAGCTGTACCCTTCGAAGGCTGCATACATCATCGAGGCAGTCTCATTTAAGAAAAATAACTGTTAGAATGCAAAGTAAGAAAGAAATTACAGTATTTTACACCTCACAATGAATATCAGTCAATTATTACCTTTCTTAAATAAGACATCCTTGATGACGTATGCAGCCTTCAAATGCGACCTCCGGAGGACGCAACCTCTGAAACAAGACGCAGCTCCTGTATGTTCATTCTCTCATTGCGAAGTCTTGTATGTGTTACTACCACATTTCTGAGCACTGTCCTGGTTCCCCTTGTCTTGAAGTGATGGGAGAAACAAAAACCTTGTTCGAGATGCATCGGCGCTGCACAGACCGATCAGCGTATGACATCAAAGTATTGCGAGAGTGAATGGAGAGCAAATGACTCCTTATGCTTTTGAATCGCTCTTGTGATACTACTTTTTATGTAATACGCCGATCGGTCTGCAGAGCGCTGATGAATCTCAAACAAGCCTAAAGCTTTTTAAAGCTTCGAATCAGTTGAACCAATCGCTTTGCAAAATGATTCATTGTTTTGAAGCATTTGAAACGCCACATGCTGGTGACCCCTGCTAGTCAGAACAGTGTAAATGCAACAAAAACTCAGGCCAAACATGCATAAAAACACCTTTTACAAACCTATTGCAAATGTTTTGAAAGAAAAATCTATCAAATGCAATGAAATCTAATAAGATTAAATATCAAGTGTTTGTGTAATATGCTCTTTTATTAATTTTTAGGGCTTGTTTTGTATATGTTCCATGGATGGCTCAACTAAACAGGCCAATAAGAAATTTTTAACTACTATTATTCCTTTTAATTATACTAATATTTTATTAAATCGCTTACAATTGTATAAAACTTATCAGAGATCAGGTAAAACCCATAGATACTTGTTCAATGGTTCGCCACTGGTCTCAGTGAATCCGCATGATTCATGGGTTCACAAAGATCGTCGTCCCCTACCATATAACAGTGAAATTACAGAAAGCCTGTAAATTCCGTCAATGGTGGGAAAGCATTGTCTCATTAATGACAGAAAATTCTCTTAAAATGCGGGGAAAGTGTTAAGGCATTAGAGTACTATATCTGATAACAAAAAGCCTGACTGAAAAGACACTCATTTAAGGATCCTCAAGATGCTTCTTTTCATCTTAATATATCTTATTAGAGCAGTGTTACGAGTGTGTGCATTCATTATATGAAATGTTGGGGACTGGTAGACAATTGTCAAGTCAAGTCAAGTCAAATTTATTTATATAGCGCTTTTACAATTGGTAATTGTTTCAAAGCAGCTTTACATATTAGAAGCACATAAAAAAGGGAAGTGGTTAAAAATAAGCTGTACAAACAAGCGTGGTAATATGTAACATATACAAGATGGTGCTACATTAAGCCAATGTCGGCTGACTCCCAGGGGTGGAAAAAAACCCCTAGGAGAAAAACCCAGCGTGCTAACACTGGGAAAAAAGTCCTAGGAGGGAAAAAACCCCTTGGAAGATATATATATAATATATGTAAATGGATATGGAGATCAAAATCTAAATTATACATTTTATTATAGAGATTAAAAATAGATTATATATAAATATATGTAAGCGGATACGGGGATTAAAAATCAGAATTATAGATGCAGCCAGAACTGGATCTGTAGGCCCATTGTCTCCTGGGCTACATTGTAGGCAGGTCCAGACACAGGTTCTCCATCTGATCTGGATACGGCCTGGATCCAGTACCCGGCAAACCTCAGGATAAGCAGAGAGACAGATATTAGCGTAGATGCCATTCTTATTCTGATGTACAGGTATATCTAGTGTTATAGGAAATGTTCTCAGTTCCGGCCGACCTAATTATTGCAGCGTAACAATCCTTTAACGGATTTGAAAAATGTTAATGTATTGATAATGTGTTATGTGTATGCAAGAGCAAAGAGATGTGTTTTTAGTCTAGATTTAAACTGACAGAGTGTGTCTGCTTCCCGAACAATTGCTAGTAAGATTAAATCTTCAAAGATGACAATTCCAACCCTTCCCATAAATCTATGCTAGATTCGGAAAGGGCATCGTTATATTTCTTTTTGTTAAAATTTATCAAAAACATTTATTATAATTGTGTGCGATCTACCAGCATTGTCTTTGCGATCGACTGGTAGATCGCTATCGACCTATTGGGCACCCCTGGGGTAGACTGAGTACAGTAGAGATACTTATTGTTTTTTCATTAGAGGGCATACCTTCTGTCTTTGTCATCTGATCATAAACTTCATTGCCCATAACCCATTGCCTGAACTGATTATGCTTGATTGCTTCCAGCTGCGTGTCATTATCCTGTGAAGCTCTGCCTATATACGTTTTCACTCACTCTTTGCAAAGTCTTGTTTAGTGTCGCGCTGAAATTCTGAGCACTTTATCCTGGTTCCGTGTTCTTTCCCTGGGTTTCCCTGTTTGCCTGTGTCTTGGACTCTGTTGCTATATGGATTGTTTGCTCTGTGGTTTTAACCTTCTGCCTGTTGTATGGATTGTTTCTGGATTACCCTTAATAAAGCTGCATGTGGATTGTGTCAGAGCAGTTTGTGACACATAAGTAGTTTAGTGGAGACACCCATTTATAATGCTCTACAGCTGGCTAACCATTTATTTCAAATGTAATAAACTTTTTTCATTCATTCCCTTTATTTCAGTCCGATTCGGTTAAAGGCACACTATGTACATTTTCGCCGCTAGAGGTCGCCTATTCAGAACAAAGGTGTAGCTTGATGACACCAAGATTTATCACGGAACTTGGGAGATGTTGTCTTCACCTCAAAGCCGGTGGAAACAAATTGGGACAGGACTCGGGCAGAAATCATGTTCATGGATTAGATTTTTAACATTACTGTAGTATGAAGCAGAGCAGGGCTGAGTGATGTTTGAGGCCGCTTGAGCGATTACTAATGAGAGACGTGCGCGACGCACATCTTGAGAGCAGTGGAGCTATTATCATGCCATATTCGCTACTTCCGCTTCTTCCGGTCAAGTGTATGTGGGGTAACACAGCGCTGTTTTATCATATTAGATACATTTGAGTGTGTTGAAAATGGTATAATGTTACTCTGAGCGTTCGCTTGGTGGCTGCTATGAGACTCTTATTGCACACTGCAGTAAGCTTGATATTAGAATATCATATTAATAAATGCTGGATGGCTTGTGTTAATAAATGACCTGCAATTAATTTTAAAACATTGTATGGAATATAATTATGGATGGGAAAAAAATGTTATATTACTGTTACTAAAAATAAAGCTGCATCTGATTATGCTGTGTTAGACATTTGACAAAATAGTTTTTCTCTAAAATGTGAAAACATGCAGCCGCGGAAAATAAAGAAAATGAGATTCGAACATAGTTTCCACACTGTAAAAAATTTACCAGTAAATTTATGGTAAAATACTGGCAGCTGTGGTTCCAGCCATTTACCATAATTCTACCATTTTAATACTGTTTTACAATGTACTTGCAGCAATGGTTACAGCTATAATTCTACAATATAGAAAAATTAAAACAATACATAAACAATACATAATTAACACATCTCTAGTATATCGAGTATATAATGCAAACAGACATGTCAAACTATTTTTCACTAGATGGAGAGAAAATAAATAAAGAAGAAATAGATTATGGTGCATCTTTTGCCATTTATTAAAAAAGGCAAAAAATAGGCATTGACAAATTGGTGGCTGCTATGAGACCCTTATTGCACACTGCAGTAAGCTTGATATTAGAATATCATATTAATAAATGCTGGATGGCTTGTGTTAATAAATGGCATGCAATTACGGGAACGAGTACTGCATCACTAAGACGCGGCGGGGAAACTCCTTTTCTCCGATTACTGAAGCCTTTTTCAATCACAGCAGTGCAAAAGCACTGCCATTGGTTTAATAAATTAAATTAAATGAACCAATTACGGCGCGGCGGAGCCATGCGAGCCTATGGCAAAGCAGTGCACCAGAGCCCGCCAAATTGGGCGGGGCATCTGGCTATATAAGCAGGTGCTCGGCATAGGATCACTGATTCATGGCATTTGCACTGCTGTGATTGAAAAAGCCTTCAGTAATCGGAGAAAAGGAGTTTTCCCACCGTGTCTTAGCGATGCAGTACGAGTAAAGTATCGAAATGGAACTAACATTCAGTGGTCACTTACAGTGGTGGCATATGTAGCTGTGGCCACCAGCAGTACACTCTACATTGTGTCTCAACCGAACTCTGCTGACCCACAGTACTCGCATATTTCTCTAGATTATGCAGTGACCTTGCATGACACATCATGAAATATGTCAATTTTTAGAGCTTAGAATAATGTTTTTATTGGTATAAGTTAAGTTTAACAGTCATACAAGGATAATAATAAGCTGTTCATTGTGGATGGGATGTGGTGAAGTGAAAATCTTCAGAGTGGAGAGACGCACATCTTACAAATTACTCAAGATCAAAGAGAACGATAATATGCATGTGTGGAGCAAAAATCACAACTTAGGCTTCCTGTGCATCCAAGTTATTTAAGGTGTTTCAATTGTGCATGTGTCCCAAATATAGTCAGTCTGCCCTACAATGGAAGTCAATGGTCACCAAAACCACTTGGTTACCAGCATCCTTTAAAACATTTTTTTGTGTGTGTTCCACATAAGAAAGTAATGGAATAAAATTTTTGGGGGGGTTGGAAGTTTTTTGGTGAACTATCCTTTTAAGACATTGAGATTTAATAAGGCACACTGGTAAATGCAAATGCAATGTTGACATGCATCTTTATGGGACTGAATTGGCAGAACTAATCACCTGATTTTGGATCCATAAAGGATATTTTCGGAACTCAGTGTGCTTTCTGATGCCCTGAACTAGGTTTAGGACCACTAAAAACAATTCTTGAAATCATTAAATTGATCAGATATCAGTCAATAGCATTTCAAAAGACAGTGCAGTACTCTATGATTGTTCAATATTTCTCTCCCTTAATGTAGTTGATGTGTACAGTATATGCTTCCTGGCACATTATTGTACACAATATGATTTTGTTAAGAGTGATAGCCTGCCATAAGCAAACTATAATAAATGTATACCTGCCGATGCAGTCCTTTACAGTGCAAGTGGGGGAGGTTCATTCCTCCTTAATCGGCCGATTGAGCCATCTCCAGGAGCGAGAAATGCAGCCATGTAGATTAAATCATTAGGAGAGGTTAATGACCAGGAAAGATGTGCTTTGGTAACCTTTTATTTCAACATTACTGTGTTTGGTATGCAGACAGTCTTGGCTCTCCTTTCGTTTCCCGTGAGCTGTCCTCTTGATAATTACTCTCTTTCTGCAATGTGCTTATTAACATTTTCTAATGAATGCCTTTCTGAATGAGATAAAAGCTCTGTTTGCGTAATCAGAGGAATGAGAACACTATGTCTTTGTTGACAGAGGTGCAATGTTGATGTGAAAGTTGAGGTTATATCAAAATAAAGCTATTATATGAAGGACCGTTTCCTCTTTGCACTGTATGCTGTAGGGAATGAAGCTTCTCAGCTATGTGAATTGACTGTATGAAAAGTGTAAAATGAATCAATGATCCAGTCAGAACATGACACATTAGACAAGGGAAGCACATGACAAGGTCACATGTGAGCAAGGGTATGACTATGAAAACGATAAAATAAAAGACATGAAAACATGAACAAAACCACAAAACAGATGTGACACAGATTTGTTTGATAATTCTTTTCATACAATACCTTTAACAGGGTTAAATGGTTGAGATTGACAAATGCAGTCAACACAACAATATGTGTTTTTTGTTTTTTTTTACTGGTATGATGCCAAAAAACGGCAGACAATCGGCTTATAATCAGATCCATGGATGGTGCCCTGCGAGTTGAGTGAGATCTGAACATAGATGATACACTTGTTCATTTCTTGAATCTCTGTATTGATCATGATTCGGTGGGCTCAAAATGAGAGCAGCGTGCCCCCATAATACGAGAAACCACTTGACCATTTTCCATCATTAGATCATGGGCACTTATAGATCTCTGTTCATTATGAGGCTGTGTATGCTTTTTAAACAGATTAGGATCACATGTAAAAGAGCCTGGGTTGCTTTTTCTCCTAGGAACTGAATAGCAGGAAACAAATCTTTTCAAGTAAGTGTGTTTTCTGGCTGTTAAATCTTGGCATTGAGTTATATTTTAAAATGCTGGCCAGTGTGTTTGTGGCTGAGTGGTTAAATCTAGAGCTGGTAATATGAAAGTGACTGATTTGATCCCTGAAAGGCGCAAACTTTGAACTGTTGCAATATATAAGCAAAGCATTGACATAGTAACACTGTTACTAATATAGTAAAGGAACAACAACAGCACAGAATATAAAGGAAAATATCTATCTATCTACTCTATCTACTCTATCTATCTATCTATCTACTCTATAGTTTATTATAGATATCCTGGTATATAATATTAAGTTCACATAAAATGGTAAAATGGTAACTTTTTACTATCCTTACTATCATGTTTCTCCCACGCTCTCTCCCAGACAACACACACAGACATTCTTGTGCACGGAAACACTCCCCTGTGACATTATCAACAAAAATGAACATTTCTCAGTATCGAGGTAGTAATGTCTCTGTTTTGAAGCAGCAAAACTTATAGATTTGCTAGCAGAGACACTGTTTAGTGCTGCCAAACACTGTTGAAAGATGTACAACAGACTTGGGTAATTCACACGTTTAAACCTCTGATGCTGCTCACACACACACACACACACACACACACACACACACACACACACACACACACACACACACACACACACATCACAATATATCACGCTTTTGATCACCTAGAGATAAAAAAAATCAGGAAAGTCTGACCCCGCACCCAAGCCATGCCCCGACACCGAAAAGTTTGGAAACAATTATTAATGATTTTAAAATAAGTCCCTTCTGCTCACCAGGGCAGCATTTATTTGATCAAAAATACAGTAAAAACAGCAACATTGTGAAATATTCTTACAAATAAAAAGTTTTCTATATTTTATGAAAACATATTTATCATTATTATCAATGTTGAAAACAGTTGTGCTGCTTCAGATTTTTTATTTGTTAGATGTAATATAAGGTGTCCCCTGAATGTGTCTGTGAAGTTTCAGCTCAAAATACCCCATAGATTTTTTTTAATTCATTTTTTTAACTGCCTATTTTGGGGCATCATTAAATATGCACCGATTCAAATTCTCGTGCTCCCCGCCCCTGAGCTCGCGACTGCCTTAAACAGCATAAACAAAGATCACACAGCTAATATAACCCTCAAAATGGATCTTTACAAAGTGTTCGTCATGCATCATGTCTAATCGTGTAAGTATGGTATTTATTTGGATGTTTACATTTGATTATGTATGAGTTTGATAGTGCTCTGTGGCTAAAGCTAACATTACACACTGTTTGAGAGATTTATAAAGAATGAAGTTGTGTTTATGAATTATACAGACTGCAAGTGTTTAAAAATGAAAATAACGACAGTCTTGTCTCCGTGAATACAGTAAGAAACGATGGTAACTTTAACCACATTTAACAGTACATTAGCAACATGCTAACGAAACATTTAGAAAGACAATTTACAAATATCACTAAAAATATCATGATATCATGGATCATGTCAGTTATTATTGCTCCATCTGCCATTTTTCACTATTGTCTTTGCTTGCTTACCTAGTCTGGTGATTCAGCTGTGCACAGATCCAGATGTTAATACTGCCTGCCCTTGTGTAATGCCTTGAACATGGGCTGGCATATGCAAATATTGGGGGCGTACATATTAATGATCCCGACTGTTACGTAACAGTCGGTGTTATGTTGAGATTCGCCTGTTCTTCAGAGGTCTTTTAAATAAATGAGATTTACATAAGAAGGAGGAAACAATGGAGTTTGAGACTCACTGTATGTCATTTCCATGTACTGAACTCTTGTTATTCAACTATGCCAAGGTAAATTCATTTTTCCATTCTACGGCACCTTTAAATTTGCGCTATATATATATATATATAATATTGTATTTTTAGTGGATGTTATGATATTAAATTATATTAGTGGAACAGTTAGGATCCATTTATTACCTGTTAATTACTTTTTGAGCATAGACCTGAAAATGAAATTTCCAACTTAAACTGTCATAAATCTTGAGTGTGACTAAAGTTTGATCTCTTTATATAGAAGACACTTGGCAGATTATTGCTGAAGTGAGAAAGTTGAAAAAGTGAAATTTAAGTTCATTATTATGAAAAATTCACTAAAAAAAGTACTATTTTAATTTCTTTATGAAATATATATTTTTCAAAACTTGTTTTATTCTAAAACTGTAAGACAATCAAAGCCATACATCTAAACTAGTTGAGGTTGATATATCAAAAAATGAGCTTTTAGTAAGATTTTGTTTGGGTACAGTACTAAACCTTTCTTTGTGCACTGAAATAGGCAGTTTTAATGAGCATTGTTGGTAACTTATGCATGATTATCTCAATATGATGTTTATTCATATTTTGTCTTTTAAAATATTGCCCTTTCTGCAGGGTCAGTGCTATAGTGGAGAACTACGGAAAAGCTTTGACTTTTTTTCTGCAGCTTAAGGTGAGCAACCTCACTTTTGAGTCCACTTTTGTTTATCCATATCTTTGTTGCGTGTTTAATGTAGTTACTAGTTAAAGTTCAAGAGTGGCAAGAACAGAAAACACCCCTACAGCACTGTAATTAAATTAATCAAAGAGGTTAAGCTTTATATTAATTTAGTTAGATAATCATTAAGTCATACTGATATGCTTTAGTTTCCAAGAAACCAATTAAAACCAATTCATATAATGATGATTGGGGATCAGTTGGAATTCTTACACTCTCATACAGTGTAAATTCTAATTAGTTGACCTTACTTAAAAGTACAAACTGATTTTTTTCAAGAGGACCTATTATGCAAAATTCACTTTTACATAGTGTTTGGACATAAATGTGTTGGCAGTGTGTGTACTCAACCACCTTATAATGATAAAAATCCACCCACTCCTTTTTTTTTAATCCTCATAAAGCCTCAACAGTCTCATAGAACAAGCCTTTTTCATTTCTGTACAATGTGACATCACATTGTTTTACTGTTGGATGTAAGATTGAACATAACAGTCTTCATTTACTCCTGACATCTGAGCTGCTGAAGACGCAGTGGATTAGTTTTGTTTTTGAAGGGAATGCGCCACAGATCTAATAGACACATGGGATTTCTGTCCCTGGTGTTTACGCTCAGACATAACTGACTGTGTTTGTGAACCTTGTGTGTTTTTGACATAACCTTTTGTGTATTTGACAGTTTAAACACAATAAGACATGAAAGAGAAGTTAGTTTAATACTCACGAGACGTGCCATCTGATAGCCAGCTTTCTGTGCGTGTGCTTCTATAAATTAGAAGTGATATAGCTTTAAAACGCATGCAGATAATAAACTTTCATGATGAAGAAGAACTGCAATGTCCGTGAGCGTGATCTTGATAAGTTTTGTTAACATTTGGCAGAGTGTCCGATGCAGGAAGGAGCTATTGAAGGAAGTGCTTTCCTGGAAAAGGGGGCAGGGAGCAGCAGCTCATTTGCATTTAAAGACAAATGGACGAAAATAGCATGTTTTTGCATGCACTCAAAAATGGGTATTTACAACATGCTATAATAAATGATCTGTGTGGTATTTTGAGCTAAAACGTCATAGACACATTCTGGGGACACATGAGCATTTTTCTCAACCAAAAGGGGCATAATAGGTCCCCTTTACATTTTTTTAAAAATTGAAATTAAAAATTTTGATAATGATATTTTCAGATTACTCAGAATTACTATTTTCAACATCAAATAATTTCAAGTTTTTGAGGGTGAAATCCAATAGGCTGATCAAATAACTATTATCCTGCATTGGTTAGACTTTGGATGTTAAAATATGTAACAGAGTATTAGACAAAATACAGGCTGACACATGCAAATTTGGTCAACCTTAGTGTTTAAGTGTTCACAGACATAGCACGTGAAGCAACACCTCTGTTGTTGTTTAAGCGTAAAGTACAGATGACTGACATTTTGTTACAGCTTTTCTTATGCTTTTCTCCTGGTCTTATTCTAAAAACGAATATTCATTGTTTATCTTGCCCTGAGGCCACAGCCAAGTGCACCATTTTGAGATAATTTTTTTTGACATTATACCAAATAACAAATAACACCTTTTAACAAAGCTGCTAAAAGGTTTTCTTTTTTTTCATTTTTTTTTTTCATTCCTGTCACACGAATCACAAAAACTAAATCATATTTTATGTCAGTTTGTAATGCGTTATTCCACTCTTAGGCCCTTGTACAGCTGGTATTAAGATGCATTTTGGTCAATCGGATCACAAGTGGAGAGCGCTATACAGGTGTAAACAGGTTTAAAACGTTTTGAACTTGACTAAGACCCAAGTTTGGTTTGAAGATGAAAAAAATACCAAGCACAATGTTCTCCCACCATTCCTGAGTTCTAACATGGTCTTGTGGCTATCAGAGCAGAAATGAAAGCTGCTGCTCTTCGTTCGTTTTTCTGTTGTCTGTGGTTGTGTTCATATGTAAATTGTGTGAGCTTATTTCATTCATTAGATAAAAAGATCTGAAAAAGCCCACCCATAGACCCTCCCCTTGAAGAAATCAGAACAGAAGTGGTCGAAAGTGGACAAGAGACAGATTAAAACACCAGGTGTAAACGGAAATGTGTCTCCCTTATCTACTTATGATGCGATTGACCAAAACGCATCTTAATACCAGGTGTAAATCAGGCCTTAAGAAGGAAATGTTCTATATAGAACCTTAAAGGGTTCTGTCAGGTGCTTCATATATAGAACCTTTTATGGATTCCCATCAGGGGACCATTTTATGGATTTAGTTTTAATTAATTAATTTTGCTTTCATTCATTTTTCATTTTAATTAAATTTTATGAATTAAGCAGCTAGTAAATATTCTTTGTCACTAGAAAAATTTAAACAACCCATTATACATGAAAGATTTTTTGCAGTCATTTAAAGACAAACGATTTTTCATAAAGAGTTCTTTAAAATTGAGTAAAGAACCCTAGGGCTTTTTTTCTAAGAGGGTGTTCATTTTCCAGTCACTTAATCAGAACATTAAAAAGAGAGACCTTGAGAAATTTTTTTTTTTTTTTTTTTTGGCAGTAGTGCAGAATGAGAAACTGCGATGGAGCTGCAAAGCCAAGAGGTGAAAATTAGAAGTGAGATGGATGGAGAAACAGATGGAGAGAGGCTGTAGGAATTGATCTGAAAAGATGTGTAGATGGGTAGAAGCAGGAGAATTGAGGATGTATAAGAGCTCACTAATGACCTGAAACAGACTTTAATTGATTATTTAAAGGGTTAGTTCACCCAAAAATTAAAATTCTGTCATTAATTACTCACCCTCATGTTGTTCCAAACCCTTCGAAACACAAATTAAGATATTTCTAATCAAATCTAATGGCTCAGTGAGGCTTCCATTTCCAGCAAGATAATTAACACTTTCAGATGGCCAGAAAGCTACTAAATACATATTTAAAACAGTTCATGTGACTACAGTGGTTCAACCTTAATGTTATGAAGTGACGAGAATACTTTCTGTGCGGCAAAAAAACAAAATAATGACTTTATTCAACAATATCTAGTGATGGGCTTTTTCATGAAGCTTCAAAGCTTTACGAATCTTTTGTTTTGAATCAGTGGTTAACATGTTAAAGGGTCATGAAACCCCAAAACACTTTTTTTGAGATGTAAACAGATATGTATAGGCTGCACATCATTGAAAACACTAAAAGTACTCATTAATGCTATTCATAAGTGGAAAATAGTTATTTTTGCATTTTTCAGAGCGATTTCTGTCTTCCTGTTTGAAAAGCTGAGTCGGAGCAACGTCACAAAATCTGACGTCATCGTGTACTTTCGAACATGCTGACGTAGATTCTCGACATATATATTCATGACATAAGACTCATTCAATCCAATCACTGCACTGTAGTATGCATACGATTATAATTGCAGTATTATGCATGAGGAAGTATCACTTCTCTCGCCTCGGTCTGTTGTCATTCAGAGACATATCGTTGGTGTTCGTTTCCTCAGTGCTACAACCAGTGTTGGGGAGTAGTTAACTACATGTAGCGGCGCTACTAGTTTAACTACATTTTTCAGTAGCTTGTATGTAGTTCAGCTACTTTTAAAACAATGTAGCTTTTTCAGTAGTTAACTACATTTTCCAGCAAGTATCGATGTAGCGTGACCAAAAGCTACAAGCTACATTCCGTTTTGCGTTCTGACGAGCTCATTCATGAAGCAGCAGCACAGCGTCTTCAGATCACGAACTAAAATCGTGCATTACCGCCATCTATTGTTATATAACGTGTCTTGCGGCTTTATAAGTTCGTCAGTTCATCGAGAAGAGATCGCCTGATGATTAGGCCTATGTAAAGGACAGGAGTGGGTTCACACTGCACGAATCGATTATTAAAGGTTATAAACATGATTAAAATGCTGTCTGTGCCGAAGACTTCAAGCACATACAGGTGAATAATAGCCTTTTTAAATGGATTATTCTGCTTTATTGCAGTCTATATCAAATGTATGCAATATTATTGCAGTGGTGACCCGCCATAGTCTAATATGTCCCGTCAGTTTTATAATGAACATAAGATCACTAATGTGGTGTTTTGAGTCATTGCATTGGCAAAGCATCCGTCAACTGAACAGAAAACAACAACATAGCTTAGTGCGCTGAACTAATAAAATCGGTTGCTCGGGTATAAGAATGTTCTCGCAAGAAGCACATGATTCGCGTAGACATTTAAGATGTTAAGTCATTTTACAAATAATTGGAATAGAATTTCAAAAATATTGATACAAAAATTCTAATATTCTTCTAGTCTACATTTATGCTTATTTTTATTATTGCATATTTTTGTCCCGTGTTGTGGTTATGGTAGCAATTTTGAGCGTGAATCCTGCATTTCTATGTAGGCTAGAAATCACTTCTGAAACTGCAGAGTGCAATTGGTCGTCCTTTCGCATGAAAAACAAAACTTATAATACATTCAGAATTTTAATATATATAAAGCGTGCAAAGAGAGTCAGTGTGAGAAATAAGAGTAATGACATTTGAGTAGCCTATATACATTTGATTATTGTATTTTTTGATATAGTTTACAAAATAAAACACTATGCTTTGAAATCATAATTGTAGTGCATTGCTTTGTTTAAACCCCTACTTTAAAAGTAGTTTCAATGTAGCTAGCTACTTTTTGATAGTAACTTGTAGTGTAGCTAACTACTTTTTCAAAAGGGTAGCTTGACTGTAGTTTAACTACTTTAATTCATGAGTAGCTTGTAGCTTGTCAAACTACAGTTTCAGAGTAGCTTCCCCAACACTGGCTACAACACAATGTGTTTTCCTGCGACGCGACCAGAGCAGAGGTTTGTGTGCATGTGGATTGTTTTGCTGTAATCTACCAGCACAAATGGAAAATATGTTCGCGGGAGATCGCATTACAGCGGAGAATTCAAATGTCACAAAAGTGCTGTTCATTCACCTCTGCCTGCTCTAGCTGCGTTCAAACGCGTGAGCCGTATAGGCTATGTTTCCGTCAGCACAGCAGCACGTGTTGTTTGTATTTTGCTCGCGATGCGGTTAGAACTGGAGTTTGAATACGAACACATGAAAAATACGATTGTTTTTATGATATACAGGCTGAGCGCGCATATGCTCGGGTTCAGCGCGGAGCTCCGCGATGAGTTTAATAACACTAGCCACGTGGCACATACACTGTAAAAAATTACCGTGATTTTAACAGTAAAAGACTGTAAAAATGCTGCGGTGAAAAACTGTTAATTGGTTTACAGAAAGTTTCCGTACTATATACGGTGAATAACTGTAATAGATCTAACGGTACATTTAATGTAATTTTACGGTAAAATACCGTTAAATTCACAGTTTTTGAAAGTGAAAAATAACAATTCATTGTAAAATTTACAGTGAAAAACTGTAAATTGACATTCCCACAATTCCCTGCGTGACACTTCACATGTGATATATTTTTGTTGAAATAACTCTGTTTCTTCTTAGTTTTTCTCATTTTTTTCTAATCAGTTATGTACATTAGGGTTTTATGTTACATCTAATGTTGTTAAATTAATGTTTATTGCATTTTTAAAATTTCATGCATGTTACCATGATGGTGTTTAGTGTGTGTGTGAATGAGACTGTGTGCTCCTTCTATATATTAGTATTGTCCTCCTCAGCTTGTGGAAAAGCTGCTTGTGATGAAGTTTGATTCATCATGTGACTCTTATCACCACTGTGTTTGGTGACTGTCAGTGTATTATAAAGATACAAAACAGATATTAGTACTTCATTAGGTTGGTAAATTAACATTATATCAGTTAATGAAATATGTTATTTTACCGTAAATTTTACTGGGATTTTTTTTTTGTGTACTGAAATCCAATGTTAAATATACATATTTAAAATGTAAAATTCACATGTAACTCCGTAAGTATGTTTACGGTTTGATGTCATTTTTACAGTATTGTTCTGGTAACCACAGTTGCCGGTATTTTTCCGTAGAAACAACGGGATTTTTTTTACAGTGTAGCTCATACAGAATAAAGTATCCGTGTTTAAAGTTTTTATTTCCCACATTCTCCTGCATCAAAAACATTAACCAGCACGGTGTAGTTATGCACACATATTTCATCTAGTCTTCTTCAAATGAATTATATGTGCAAACTGGACCCTGATACAGTAGTGTAGCCTATCTGAACGCGACGACACGATTATTCTAAAAGACTGATTTTGAGACTGCAGTGCTCGTAGACGTAATCAAAGTAGCCTATTATTAGCCCTATTAAATATTCTTTCACATTTCTCCCTTGTGCTTGGGAGTTTGTTGTCATTCTCTCCGTGCTCATATATTAATATTCATTATTCTGTATAATGAGTGTGTTGTATGTCTGTGCTTCATTGGTTGTTCTCTCCGCTCTTCTCCCCCCTCTACACTCCCACTTTTCCAGAGCTTTACACGCCCATTTTCACAGACTTTTTGAAACTCAGAGGTGTGAACGACCAGGATAAAACAGGGGGGTTTCATGACCCTTTAAAGGATTAGTTCAGTTCTGAATGAAAATTTCCTGATAATTTACTCACCCCCGTGTCATCCAAGATGTTCATGTCTTACATTCATTTGCAATCTGCAATTTCGACCTTCAACCCAGTGAACCTCACTGAAGTCCACTATATAGAGAAGAATCCTGGAAATTTTTCCTCAAAAACTTTCATTTCTTTTCTAATGAAGAAAGAAAGACATGAACATCTTGGATGACATGGGGGTGAGTAAATTATTAGGAAATTTTCATTCAGAAGTGAACTAATCCTTTAACTTCCCCTTTCCAGGCATCACACATTCAAAAGAAAAGGCAAGCTAACTGACATTATTTTCCCTGTGTCACACAAAAAGGAAAATATTCGAGTGATGACAGAGAGCTGCGGTGAAATACAAACAACCTCAGATGAATCACAAACAACTCGAGAGGTTTTCTGAGTATATGATTCAATGGAAGAGCATCCTTTCGTTATTAGCCAATCAGTCTGCATTTGATTTGAGCAATCATCTTAATAGGGATATTTGTGTTGTTTCTGTAGGAGACTCTTTTGCTATCAAGTCCATTGTGATTGGAGTTGCTGTACTCTATAATCTAGAGGCGTCAGGGTGCCGTACAGGTACAACAAAGGTGATGAGGTGAGAGTCTAACATATGAGTCACTGCCAGGAGTGAGTGTCACATCTATTGTCCTGGGGCGCACATGTTTTGTCCTTTCACTTATCCTTTTCTTTAACCTTCTGGCTCACACATTTCTTTCTCTCTCTGTCTCTCTCTCTCTCTCTCTTTAACTCTTTCTCGCTTGTTGAAATTGTTGCCACATCTTGAAAATTCATGCTTTTATGATTTAATTAGTTATTGCACCATGGCTATTTTATGATATATTTTGTTTCTTGTATTAAAGTGCCCCTATTATGCTATTTGAAAGGTTCCTAATTGTGTTTAGGATGTCTCCTACAACAGGTTTACATGCATCAAAGGTCAAAAAACACTTTGATTTTCTCATAATATACACTGCACATGACCACATTTTTCAGTGATTCTCAAACGACTCGTTGGATGAATCAGTCTCTCTAAATCCCTCCTTTCCATGAGCCTGCTATGCTCTGATTGGCCAGATGGCCCAGTCTGTTGTGATTGGTCTACCGTTTGCTAAAGCTCAGCGATTGTACACAATCTAAGACAGTAACGATGGTGAAATATTGGAAGTCCGACAGTCTGATGATGAAATATTGGAAGAAATAGTTATTCAACACAAAACAAACCGATGTGTAAATTTCTAATTTATTGCGGTGCACATGTGGGAACTCTATTATTAACAGTGCATACGTTAGCCAAGCACTAACGTGAATGACTGATGTAACATTAAAGTTGTAAAACAAATCTGGCTCCATCCTTTATCATTACTCAAAGTAGTAAGAATGAAAGACAATCTGCATTAATGGACACAATTTTAGGTAATAGTGAGCCACAGCTGATTAGCAGAAGTATTTCAGTAAGACAGTAATAACATGAGTTAGCTGGAGACACGATATAGCTAAAACACAAAACTATGTAATTTGAACATTTTGTATAAAATACATCAATAATTAATCACACTTACAGGTTTTGATTCTGAGGAGCAAGTTGGTCCAAATAAAGCAGGTACTGTCCCATCTTTAACCACTGATTCTTCACAGCCTCATCCTTTGGAAGTGAAAATAAACCAAATTTCCTTTGACAGCATAGACCACAACATCTTGTCGAGATGTTATCCACACAAACGAGCTACAGTGTTTGAGAGGGGTTCGTGTTTTCGCGGGATGTCCACGCAGAACGTAGGCGGGCATTATGCAAATCTTAACTTGTGACGTGTGAACTTCGCGGAAATGGGATTCGAATAGCAAACAACTCGTTTAAGTGGTTTGGAGTCAACTCTTTCTTTTGAGAGAAATAACTTTATTCATGATGCACTTTCAGCTTTACAACTTTGCAGACTGTTTACATTCACATACAGCTACATTACACACTGCATGAAAGGTATTTTTTAAAAATCCATAATAGGGCCACTTTAGTTATTTTGATTATTTATACAACCCGAATTCTGGAAATGTTGGCATGTTTTTTAAATTTTAATAAAATGAAAGCTAAAAGACTTTCAAATCACATGAGCCAATATTTTATTCACAATAGAACATAGATAACATAACAAATGTTTAAACTGAGAAAATGTACAATTTTATGCATAAAATGAGCTCATTTCAAATTTGATGCCTGCTACAGGACAGGGGCATATTTACCATGGTGTAGCATCTCCTCTTCTTTTCAAAACAGTGTGAAGACGTCTGTAAAACATGCAAGCTGCCCATATGCACTAATGCACCCCCATACCCCATACCACATCAGAGATGCTGGCTTTTTAAATGAACGCTGATAACACGCTGGAAGGTCTCTTTCCTCTTTAGCCCGGAGGACATGGCATCCATGATTTCCAACAAGAATGTCAAATTTGGACTCGTCTGACCATAGAACACTTTTCCACTTTGAAACAGTCCATTTTAAATGAGCCTAGGCCCACAGGACACGACGGCTCTTCTGGACCATGTTCAATTATTGCTTCCTTTTTGCATGATAGAGCTTTAGTTGGCATCTGCAGATGGTACGGCGGATTGTGTTTACCGACAGTGGTTTCTGGAAGTATTCCTGGGCCCATTTAGTAATGTCATTGACACAATCATGCCGATGAGTGATGCAGTGTCGTCTGAGGGCCCGAAGACCACAAGCATCCAATAAAGGTCTTCGGCCTTGTCCCTTATGCACAGAGATTTCTCCAGTTTCTCTGAATCTTTTGATGATGTTATGCACTGTAGATGATGAGATTTGCAAAGCCTTTGCAACTGAACGTTGAGGAACATTGTTTTTAAAGTATTCCACAATCTTTTTAGGCACTCTTTCACAACTCTATCTATCTTTACTTCTGAGAGACTTTGCCTCTCTAAGACATCCCTTTTATAGCTAATCATGTTACAGACCTGATATCAGCTAACTTAATTAGTTGCTAGACGTTCTCCCAGCTGAATCTTTTCAAAATGTCTTGCTTTTTCAGCCATTTGTTGCCCCCGTGCCAACTTTTTTGAGACCTGTAGCAGGCATCAAATTTGAAATTAGCTCATTTAGCTTTCTCAGTTTAAACATTTGTTATGTTATCTATGTTCTATTGTGAATAAAATATTGGTTCATGTGATTTGAAAGTCTTTTAGTTTTCATTTTATTCAAATTTTAAAAATGCCCCAACATTTCCGGAATTCGGGTTGCAGATATACAGTGGGTTCAGAACTTCTGAAACCATTTCTAATTTAGTTCTATTGAAAACATAATTAATTCAAAATAATATTTTTTTTCATTACAGATTATTTTATCAGTATAAAAAATATTTAAAAGTAAACTAGTAAATATTTATTCACTAATCAATCACAATATCAGATATTTATTCATTTTATGCCATAATATTTCTTTTTTTAATTTGTTAATCCTAAAGCTTTTTTGTTTTTGTTGTTCCAGTTTCAGTTTAAATCCTATATTTTAATGTGGTCTTAGGCTTTTAAACGTTTTTATAACATTTGATGTTATTGCACATTTCATATGCATGGAACGTCAGACATCCATTTATTGATTTTTGTGTAAAGTGAATTTATTGATTTCTATTGTTTGCTAAGAGAAATTAACTCTTATGTTAATGGATGACTTTCCTCAAATGAGATCGGTAGTCTGTTGTATTGCATGACCTCCAGAAGATTCACGATCACATGATGAAAGATTTAGAATAGCGAGCTCTGAAACAAGCTCAGTTGACTCATATTGATGCTTTTTCCAATGCACCTAAACAGTATTTAATGAAAAGTATGTGAGCTAAGAAACGCCTGACTTATTGCTCTTGGGTCAGCCAGAGATGGAAGATTTTGGCTCTCTGGTTACACCATTGTGGCTACTGTCATTGTTCCTGCTGTTCTCTGGGGAGAAAGAGCATAAGGAGAAGATACTTCTAAAGAAAAAAGCTTTTGACTGTACTTCTCTAGCTACAAGTGAAGGTAGCTTCAAGCATGGTAGAAGAGCATCTGGCAAGGTCACTAAAAACCAACCTGAAGCCTTGAAGCCAGTTTATTTGTTGCCCATTGGGCAGATGGGGTGTGCAAGAGGAACCATAAATCACAATCCTAAACTTTGCATCAAATTTTGTAAGTTGTATGTAAGTTGTTTCTAATATAGGGCAGTGGTTCTCAGTTGACCCCGAAATCTTTGGACAACAGGGAAGAACTATGCAGAGAAAATAATCATACATTGTTATAGGATGGACATGTCAAATATTAAAAAGGAGGAGAGAATTTAAGTTTAATTACTTTTTGCTTTACATACCTTTTGTTGGCAAAGCCAAAGCTTGCGCATCCAACAAGCTTAAATTCAATCTGTTCATCATATAAAGCAATCTTGTCTCTTGGACTATTTTGGACTAAACCACTCGATTCATATGGATTAGTTTTATGATCTCTTTATGAACATTTTGAAGCGTCAAAGTGGTAGTTGTGTAGATGTCAATGGAGGGACACATGGGGACTCATATTTCATCAAAAAGATCTTCATTTGTGTTCCAAAGACGAAAGTCTTATGGGTTTGAAACAACATGTGGGTGAGTAATTAATGACAGAATTTTCATTTTTGGGTGAACTATCCCTTTAAGGACCTGGGGCTATATTAAAGAAATGCCTTATCTTAAGCCTTATTTTAAGATCAGAACATTTATAGATCCTAACTAAAATTGCTATGGTGACTAACTGATAGGATGTACCTGTAATGTGTCCCTAAGGTTATTTTTTGAGAAGGAGATTAGATTAGAGCAGTGGTTCCCAAACTGGGGTATGTGAGGTGACAGAGGGGGTACGAGAACAAAATGCTGATTTTAAACATTAAAACCATGCAGGCAAAATGCAGCGTCTATTTAATCTCAATTTATTAACCAATGTTTTTGTTGCTGACCTTCAATGATCCAATTCAACCATACTAATAAGCAAAAATACATTAGATTAGATTTAGAAATGTTGAACTTCCTTCTGTATCCTATTCTTCTTTAATCCAGAATGGCAGCACAGCTGAAAGGTTTGTTCGAGCTGCACCCTCTACTGTACAGGCATAAATATGCATTTCCTTCATCCTGAGGATTATTCATTTAACTTCTGTGAAAGGACCTTTAAATTTGCCCAAAAAAATATCTTTTTGTTACTAAAAAACAAAGTAGCAAGCCCAGTCCTGGTGAGAAAAACGCAAAAGAAATGTAACGCATTACTTTCATAGAAAGTAAGTAACGCAACTAGTTACTTTTTTAGGGGGTAACACAATATTGTAATGCATTACTTTTAAAGTAACTTCTCAACACACTCTTAGCCTGGATTTTATATCTAATTAAACATATAATTACAATATACTTAAAATATTTTAAGTTTGATTGCATTACTTGCAATATACAAGTATATTCTACTAATTTGTGGATATAATTTGAATGTTAATAAATTTGCACTTAAATTATGAAGTTTTTCTACTGACCACGCCCCTTAAACACTGGTTTGCTGCAGGTAATGACGCCATTTTGTCATGGCATGTGAGAATTCAAGGAGCTGTTGATGAGAAGTTGGAACATTTGTATTGGCAAGCTCTACAGACATTTTTCCGAACATTTACCTTTTTATCGTTTCTTTGTTTCCCCTGAGAGACTGTTTGAGCAGTGAAAATCATTGTTTAAACGACAGAACATTTTTCTCATACATGTAAACCATAAAGTCAGGTGCCATTATCAAGACTTTAACTTTAATGTTTGCTCCTCACAGAAAAGTTGTCAACGACAAGCCTGACATCAGCCTGATGGTATTTCAACAGCCAGCTCTTTCTACAATAAACTAAGTATGTATTGGTGCATTCACGCCATGTCGTAATTATCATAATTATTAGATTCCAGCTTGTAAAAAGCGTTCACGTTGTCGTAGAATTTGTAATTGTAATAAACCTGTAAACTGGCAATTTTCAGGGAGCTCCTACTTGTACCAGATGACCACTGTACCACCTGACTGCTGCGGATTAATTTATCTGTTGATAGGGTTGCCATAGAAATGCATAATTCCCAGGACATTTACAGCTCTGAGTAGAACATCACATGTTGGCATCTTGGAATTGTGATAATTACAACATGGCGTGAACGCAGCATATGACTTAAGAGAATTTGACAACAGCATTATCTGACGCATTATTATATAACAATGTCTTTGTCGAGCTTTTCCTTCCTCTGCTAGGTTGCAGCTGACAAGGACTCATACAGGCAAACTCCAGTGAGAATCCTCTGATCTATAAAGTGCTCAGATAAACCCATTTAGAGTGAGGATCGTCTTGGAAGGATGTTTGGTGATGGATGAACTGACCAACCTCAGGACTTCTGTGTCCTTTTTCAGACTGATTTATGCCCTGCACCTTCACTACCCTAACTGTATGGAAAATACTTCATATTTTATTCAGCAGGTAATGCTCGACCTTGGAAAATGTGAGCTGGCACCTAAAATTGAATACTGCCAATATTGTGAACTCAGGAGTGTAAACAAACCATATAGTTTTGATGCAATTTGTTATGACTCTGAGAGACTATTCATGTGCTTAACAATAAGCTGATTTGTTAAAACCTAGGTTTTTAATAAGGAAAATGTTTTCAGGATATGAAATTATGTATGTGGAATTGAATTAAAATAAAACATAAAATTGAATGAATGTACCTTTTTATTTAGGCTACTTTTCTTTCTTTTGTAGTAAAATAAAAGTTGATATAAATTAACTTGCTTAGTACATTGAACTTTAATATACTATGTGTAATAACTTCAAAGTAATATTACAAAAAATAAGTTAAATTAACTCAAATTAAGTTCACATTTCTTTCTTTTTTTCCCCTCAAATTTAAGTAGATTCAACTTATCCGGGCTAACAGTGCACTGGTAATTAGTAATAATTAAAGCAATACTTTTTAGAGTAATTAGTCCAGTAATCTAATTACACTGTTGAAGATTTACTCTAAGTAGTAGCTAGTAATCAATTACTTTTTTTAAAGTAATTTACCCAACATTGCTTATCAAATCAAGTTACATTACTGCCATTCTCAACAATGTACCTTTGTAAAAGTGGGGGTTTAGCCCACTAACATGAAGAACAAATAAGGACACAAGCCATATTTGCACTGCAGTGGCACAAGCTGCATCTAGATGTATTTACACACTGTTTAATGATGCTCAGAAGTGGCAAGAATGCAATTACAATGGCATAAATAATATTAGATAATGTTTTAAAATGTTCAAAATATGTAATGATGGTAAAAATGAAGTGATACTAAGAATTTGATATAAAACATGATACATTTAATAGAGTTAGAAAAACTTTGTCTTTATAAAGGTTAAAAAAAAAAAAAAATCCACTTTAATGTGTTTTTGATCACCCCAAAATGAAAATTCGGTAGCACTTTATTTTACAGTACGTGTACTTTCCTGGTACACATATAGTAATTATGTTGTACATACAGGTAAAAGAGTGGTAACACAAGGTACTTACCTGACATGTATGTACATGGGAACTAATAAGAAACACTGCTGTACTTTCCAATGGTACATACATGGTAACTACTTTGTACCTATAGACAAGTGTCGGGTAATAACAGGTGCTTACTTATAGTGTCCGTATATGGTAACAGACACATTACTGTACTTACTAATGGTATGTACATGGTGAATATTTTGTACTTACAGACAAGTGTGGGTAATAACAGGCACTTATGTGTGGTAACTAGTAAGACACATTACTGTACTTACTAGTGGTATATACATGGTAACTATGTTATACTCACGGACAAGTGTGGACACAAATAACAGACACTTACTTAACTACTGTGAAACAAATGTGCTTACCAAAATGATACACTGCAGTAACTATACAGCACTTCATAGTGTTAATACTTATCAAGTAGTCATTTTAAGCAAGGCTTTTGACACATGACAACTGAGTATACCAAGTACAGTAGTGTTACTGATCTGTATGTATGTCATCAAAATACCCCTATTAAGTGAATTATTGTCCTGTAAAGATTAGGCAAGTTGAACCACAAAAGTATATCATCCAGTACTCAAGAAGTATCTTCTACCATGCTTATACCTCACCCTAAGTAATGTGTAATTTACGCATTAACTAACTGGTATATTCACTAGTAGGTTCATAATAAGTATATGGAAATAGGACTGTAAAATAAAGTGAACCCTTGTACATAAACATTACATAGGAATTACCAGCTCTTACCAGGTGTAACACATTAACTATATTCACTAGTACGTTCATAATAAGTACATGGAAATAGGACTGTAAAATAAAGTGAACCCTTGTACATAAACATTACATAGGAATTACCGTGATCTCATGAGAATACGTGTGTACATAAAATGTGGTTTAACCACACGTACGTTTTCATACACACAAAAAACATACAACACTGACGTATTTAGAGGACTAAAACGTAAAAATACTTACGTATTAACAGCAAAAATAAATCATGTAACGTAAAGTTTGAATGTAAATGAATTCCCCTGTAATAAAATAATGGGATTAATGTTTTAAATCTGTTGTATGTATTCAATTGTCATATCAATACATGTTTTCAGTCACATATTTGAATACAGTTTACTCATCTACTTAATATGAAATAACATTTCTGTTCGTGACTTGTAATATGTAGTTTATTTGCTGTGAGACAGAAGGCGTTTTCTTATATGTAGCGACTGACAATACAACCATAAGACACATCAAAACACAACATACATTCACAAATCACACCCATTTTATTTGTTTGCTGTACTCCATATCTTTAGAATCCATATATTTGTAAGGAACAGATTCAAATTCAGCCCTTTATCCATCAATCTTCATCTTCATTCTCAGCAGCAGCGACCGTCACAATCAAAGCTCGCGCTCGTTATAATTTAAATTTGAAAGTTGCGCCACCCTCGAGAAGCGTTACGACATGGTTTACGGCACTGATATCGAACGCTCATTGGCTCTCACCTGCTTCGTCACAGATTGCGACATGCCGTGTTTCAGTGGATTGACATTTGAATGAGTGCACACCTTCACGTAGAAGCCGGATTCATCATATTCTGCTCTGTAAAAAACTATCATTTACCGCCAGAGAGGACTGCGAGTGCAACTCATCATCATTTGAACTACTTTTGGTAAGACATTTTCGCAATAAATAAATTGTTGTGATTACGCTTGTTTGTCTGTCATTCTTTTATTTAAAACAAATTCGGAGTTTTAATAAATGTTTATGGGTTACTTAGGTTTAAAGGTAGGTGTTGGATTAGCAGCTCAAAATATCGTTTTGATGTTATATTTTTAATAAAATTATCATTTTAATTTACAAAAATGTACGTTTTGTGTCTTTGAAAGTTATGTATGCTCTTACCAGGTATAACTTGCACATTAACTGGTATACTGGTAATTAACTGGTATAGTCACTAGTACGTTCAGAGTAAGTACATGGAAATAGGACTGTAAAATAAAGTGAACCCTTGTACATAAACATTACATAGGAATTACCAGCTCTTACCAGGTGTAACTTACACATTAACTAACTGGTATATTCACTAGTACATTCATAATAAGTACATGGAAATAGGACTGTAAAATAAAGTGCATCCTTGTACATAAACATTACATAGGAATTACCAGCTCTTACCAGGTGTAACTTACACATTAACTAACTGGTATATTCACTAGTACGTTCATTATAAGTACATGGAAATAGGACTGTAAAATAAAGTGCATCCTTGTACATAAACATTACATAGGAATTACCAGCTCTTTAACCTTTGCAATAATAAGCTTAAGCATTTTAAACAATTAGTAAGTACAGTAATGTACAAGTTACCATAAATAAGTGCCTGTTATTACCCACACTTGTCTGTAAGTACACAATATTTACCATGCATGTACTATTAGTAAGTACAGTAATGTGTCTGTTAGTTACCATATACGGACACTATAAGTAAGCACCTGTTATTACCCAACACTTGTCTATAGGTACAAAGTAGTTACCATGTATGTACCATTGGAAAGTACAGCAGTGTTTCTTATTAGTTCCCATGTACATACATGTCAGGTAAGTACCTTGTGTTACCACTCTTTTACCTGTATGTACAACATAATTACTATATATGTACCAGGAAAGTACACGTACTGTAAAATAAAGTGCTAAATTCGCCCACATGTCGTTTCACACCCGTAAGACTTACCAGTCTTCTTCGGAAGACAAATTAAGATATTTTTGATGACAGAATGCTGTCAGATTGCCTTCCATTGACTGCCTTTGCAACTTCCACTTTGATGCTTCAAAAACTTCATGAAGAGATCGGAAAACTAATCCATATGAGTCGAGTGGTTTAGTCCAGATTTCCTGAAAAGAATCGATTGCTTATGACGAACAGATTTAATTTAGGCTTTTACTCACATGTAAACATGGATCAGCAAACATATGCAGAAGCTCAACCAATCCTGCTACATGCGTGAGAACAAACCCCTTCCGGAAGTTCAAATGTGCTGCTTAACCAATGAGGTTCATTCTTGTGTTACGCAGCACGTTTGAGCTTCCAGAAGAGGTTTGTTCTCATGCGTGTCGCACCATTTCACATGCGTTGAGTGCATTTACACAGTAGTCTTAAAGTCACCATGAGATCTAATTGAGAATGCTTTTTTTTTTTTTTTTTTTTAAATAGAATATTGTAGTAGTTATTATAAATGATTTATCCATACACATCTTTTTTTTAATCAATTTCCTTTGTAATCTTTAATCACAGCAATAGCAAACTACCATAATTATAATTATAACTAAATTGTAAGTTGAAAAAAAAACAGAAATCTGTAGCTAATTGATTAGCTGTATAATATGTAAGATACATACTGTACTGTACAGTACAGATACTATATATTTTGCTGTCTTGTACATTAAAGAATGAATGCCTAGACATAACCTATTCGCTATTGTTACAAAGTTTTTAGAAAAGTTGAGCTTGTGAACTAACTAATAATAACTTATAACCTTCACTTCATTTTTGCACTAGTATGACATCTGTGTGAATACTAGGATTTAACAGGACATCTGGTGAACTTGATCCACTTTAATGAGATGGCATGTCTATATGTCTTTTAATGTAACATTCAGAGCAGGAAGTCCACTTTTAGCTTCAGGCTTACATTCATTAATTGTTCAGTGTAGGGAGTAATAATGTTCTTTAGCTTTCAATTGAAAACTTGCCTCCCGGAAAATAAATGAATATTATGTTAACATGGGGGTTTATTTTTGTTGTTGTTGTTGTGTGTATATGTATTGGCAATTATTTCTACATCTTACCAAAAAAAAAAAAAAAAAAAAAAAAACTCCTTACAAATAGCTACATTCTTCTGAGTGTCTATGGTAACACATCTGTCATCACCATTCTTGTTCACAGCTTCAGTTCCTGAAACAGTTTGACTAATAATAGTTCATTTAGAATGATTGGCGTAATGAATAGTCTAGCTATAGACTGAACGCAGAGTCAGGTTGAAGTGCATGTGAACCCCTCTGAGTGAGAACCTTGAAAACAAGATTCTTTCATTCTAAGGGGCTTTGAAAACATAATAGGACCCCCGCTGTCTGTGCACTACATTACACACGATATATGCTTAAACAGAAATAGTAAATAAATTTCACTTTAATTTTTTCATTCTCATTTGCTATAGATGCTAAAAAGAAAAAACACAAGCCACGTTTAATTAGCATGTTTCATTATATACAACAAATGAATTTCAAACATTTATGATACATTCTTTTCTTTATTTTCAAAGTAAGCCAGGGGCAAAGCAACAAGAAACAATGCAGACCTACAAATTGCAAATTTAAAATATAAACACTTTTCATGACAGATTGTACAGTGTAACAGTTGGTGGATTAACAACAGACATGAAATGAAAAGGAACACACTTGGGACAAAGCCTTGATGCTGGTTAATCTAATAGGTTGTGGGTTATTAAACTTTTCACTTACTGAATTGAATCCATCAACCGATAGTTTTGGACTGAACAGCAGCATTTATGGCATTTATTGACCAATTCTCTAAACAGTCTCAATCGAAACCCTCATGGGGTTATAGTTCTCTTGAAAAAGAAGCAGATTGTTTTGCTTTTACTGAAACCATAGTGTTTACTGACCTTTCTGCTCTTCACCCATTCAAACACTTTTAGACTACGAGAATTCATTTCTTAAATGAAATGATATAAACACTAAACAAATCATATCACACATTTTTAGTGCTGCACAGCTGAAATTCTGCTCAGTGAAACCTCACAAAGAAAACTAATTGCACAGCCACTAGACAATTTTTCATAAGCCTTACAGCACAACAACATAAAGCAAATTAGCCACAAGCTAATAGTAATTAACATCAACAACATTTGCTGAGTTTTTACATTTGCATGGACTATTATTTCTATTTAATGGTGAGCACTTGTGCAAATGACACTTCCTCTGTTTGTGGCATCCAGCAGGTTTGAGCAAAATTCACAATTGAATTTGAATTGCCTGAAAACATACACTCATATGAATTTCTTTGAAATTTAAGTCATTTCAATTATACGTTATATTCATATTCAAATTGCAATTACTATGCATCCTGTTCAGAAGCTTCAAATTCAGGAAGTGAAATGGAATTTAAAAGGCAATTTCAATTCAATTCTTAATGGTGAATAACCCTGGCATTCAGTTATAGGCTTAAAAATAAAGGTATTTTGCTTTTTTGTGCTTTGTTAGCTCATCCTGCCATGATTCACAGAATATTCACATACTGTGCACAGTATCCATACTGCAGAAATAATAAAAACAGTATGTTGTATCATATGCTATCCTAAAAATAGCCCATGACCCTGAGGTGTGATGACACGGCAAGCTACATGCTTTTTCAAATCCAATTTAATCTTTATAGGACTAATGGTCTGCACTATCATTTGCTAGTGATGAAACTGGATCCATTTGTTCAGACTATTGTATAAATAACTAAGTGTATTTAGGTTGGATAAGCCATAAAACTGGATTTTTGTACAGTCGCTAACAAAATAAATAAATAGACCTTTTTCCCAGCCAAGTGGAGAGACACATCCACAGTGTAACCAGATTTTAAAGGACTCAACCTGTCAATGTGAAACAATTATTACGCATATTAAATCTATTTATATAATGAGAAAGATGCCCAACAAAAGAAATGGACAAATCTTAAAATTTAACAGACCATAATTAGCAATAGACTGTACCGTTTTTCACTTTTACAGTTCTGCTCATAAGTTTACACACCCCTTGCAGAATATGCAAGATGCTAATAATATTAAAATAGAGGAATCATAAAATGTTATTTTAGTACTGTCCTCAATAAGCTGTATTTATTTATTTATTTATTTATTTTTTTAATCAGATGTTTACATTAAATCCACAAGACAAAATAACTGAATTTGCACAAATGAACCAGTTTAAGAGTTTACGAACCTTTGAATCCTAATACTTTTGTCATTTCCCGGATGATCAAAGGCTGTTTTTATGTTTTGTGATCATTGTTTATGAGTCCCTTGTTTGTCCTGAGCAGTTAAACTGAGCACTGTTCTTCAGAAAATTCCTTCAGGTTCTGAACATTCATTGGTTTTCTAGCATCTACTCCATATTTCAACCCTTTTCAACAGTGACTGTATGATTTTGAGATCCATCTTTTCACAATGTGGGCTATTAAGGAATTCATACACAACTATTGTAAAAGGCGAAAACGAAGGGCTGGGAGGGGGTGTACATTTTTCTTATTTTGTTTATTTATTTATTTTTTCATTTAGCACTGCACTTCCGAAGTAATTTGCTTAACCCTCTGCTGCTGTTCGGTCATTAAAAAAAATAAAATAAAAATTTTTGTTTTTTTAGAATTTTGTACTTCATCAGAATAGTACGAAACTTGGTACAGGTTTTGGCACTTGCTATGTGAACACACACACACACAAAATAAAAATATGAATATCATCTATTCTAGTGGAAATGTTTGGTACTGTGGCCAAACAAAATCTTACTGAAAGCTCATTTTTTGAGATATCAACTTCAAATTTGGAACACAACTTAATTTCATTTCATTTAAATAAAAAAATGTCAGCCATTTTTGCGGGTTAAAATTATGTCTAAATTTGCAACGCTGTTACTCATTCTGAGCGTTTTTTCCAGCTGCTAGCGTACTTTTTCAATTGTTTTCAATGGGAACGCTGCGTTTTTTAAACGCCAGGAGCGTATTAAGGCCGTGTGTCCACCAGAGCATTTTTAGCCAGCTGAAAACGCTAGGCGCTCTGCTTAAAACGCCTATCTGTGAGCGCTTGAGAGCGCTTCTGCAGCACAGCGTTTTTTTCCGTTGAGACGCTTTGTTGCTATGATACAGAATATCCACGGCACTGTTACTGATTTTGCAGGTAATTTGTTTCAGGCTAAAAATGTTCACACAATGTGGAATTACTTGCTATGTATGTTCGGCGACCAGCAATATTAATTTCTCATCCATTTTGTTTCTGTTTGTTGATGTCGCTGTACAGCAAGAATGTGACAGTTGGTCGGAGTTGTATTTGTCCCGCCCCTCCTCCACTCTTGATTGGACGGATGGCTAAAAAGTGACAGTGATGAGCGCAGCGTTTTACTCAAAGTTGAACATTCTTCAACTCGAGGCGACCAGTAAAAAACGCCCAGCTCTCAGCGCTTGAGCGTGAAAAAGACGCTCAGCCTCGTTACGCTCTCGCCGTTTAAAAAGCGCGGCGTTCCCATTGAAAACAATTGAAAAAGTATGCTAGCAGCTGGAAAAAACGCTCTGGTGGACACATGGCCTAACGAGGCGCTGAGCGTCTTTTTCACGCTCAAGCGCTGAGAGCTCACCGTTTTTTACTGGTCGCCTCGAGTTGAAGAATTCTCAACTTTGAGTAAAACACTGCGCTCATCACTGTCACTTTTTAGCCAGCCGTCCAATCAGAGTGGAGGTGGGGCGGGACAAATACAACTCTGACCAACTGTCACATTCTTGCTGTACAGCGACATCAACAAACAGAAACAAAATGGACGAGAAATTAATATTGCTGGTCTCCGAACATACATAGCAAGTAATTCCACATTGTGTGAACATTTTTAGTCTGAAACAAATTACCTGCAAAATCAGTTATAACAAGTAACAGTGCTGCGGATATTCCGTATCATAGCAACAAAGCGTCTCAACGGAAAAAACGCTGCGCTGCAGAAGCGCTCTCAAGCGCTCACAGATAGGCATTTTAAGCAGAGCGCCTAGCGTTTTCAGCTGGCTAAAAACGCTTTGGTGGACACACGGCCTTAGACATGTCAGAATTTTGTTGACATGAAAAATTGGTTTTACTTTATTTTTTTACCCAATTTGTGGTGTGTTGAGAAATACTACTAGATCATAATACTTTGTAATATGATTTACTCTGTAAAGCCAAAACACGCAGCAAAATTTCAACTTACTACTTCTGCTGCCTTCAAATTTTAAGTTTAGTCAACTAAACTTAGTCAAAGTTTAAGTTCTCAACAAGTTAAATCTTTTAAATCTAAAAAGTTATTCTAATACAAAATTAAGTTGCGATAGCTAATTGCAACAATAAATGTTGTTTTTGAGAGCTCTATTTTATAATTATACACACTAATGCAAACTTATTTTTCTCTGTGCACTGTCAGAGATAGTAGACCTTAATTCTTGTTTTATTCTGTTTGACATTGTCATGGCAAATTTAGACAAGACAGGATGTGAAATTATTATTAGATTTTGTGGTATAATTTGTGTGGTGTTCTAGAATTCCTTATGAAGGCAGCAGAAAGATGACGAGAGGTCCAAACTCACGGAGGAAATTTAATTGACCCCATTTAGAGAAACCTGATGAAATAAGCTTGATTTAAAGTGAATTATGTGTTTCATTAGCAACACAAATGTTTTAATAAGCATCTTACTCCACAAACACTTGACAAATGTCATTTCTTTGTGAGCTGGCTGGGAAAATATTTCTATAAAAATAAGCTTTTTTGTCATTAATATACACTGTAAAAAAAAAAATAGTACAGTGTTTTTACAAAATAATTTTGGCAGCTGTGGTTGCCAGAATAATTTTGTAAAAAATACAGAAAAACTGTAAACACATTTACAGAACAAACAAAATTTTACAGTATAAAACTGTACGTTACAAACAAGTAAATTCAACAATGCACACTACTACTAAAATCTGTTTTGTACCTTTAACATATACTGACAACCACCATAATAATGCAGGTGTTAAAAGAGAAAGCCACATGAAGAATCAGAGTTCTTCACAAGTAGCTTTTCCATGAGCTGAAGTATATACTAATATAAAGAAGGTGCACAGAGTCATTCACGCAAAGGCAAAACACCATCATGGTGACCCACAACACTTAAATAATGCAATAAACATTCATTAAACAACAGAAGACAGAACACAAACAACAGAACATAAAACACTAATGTACATAACTGACAGCAAAAACTATGAAGAAACATAATTATTTAAGCAAAATACTATCAAATGTGGAGTGTCACACAGGGAATTGTGGGAATATCAGTTTACAGTTTTTGACTGTAAATTATATATTGATTTGTTCTTTTTTACTTATAAAAATTATAAAATTTACAGCATTTTACTGTGAAAATTACATAAAATGTCTGGTATGAGCATTTTTTTTTTTTTTTTTTTTTTACAGTTTTTCCCTGTATATAGTACGGGAACTTACTGTTAACCTATTTACAATTTTTTCAGTAGCGTTTTTACATTTTACCATTAAAATCACATTAGTTTTTTTACTGACACCTGAAAGCAATGAATCAGTTTCCCAGTGTCATGAAATCAATAAAAGTCATTAAAAAGTCATTAAAAGATCTTCAAGGCCCAAGGTGAACCTTGTTGTATAAAAAAAAAAAAAAAAAAAGATGATGATGATGATTATGACACAATCAATCAATCAATCATTTAAACATAACCATCTCCTTAGTGTACTACTTGCAGTTTGCAGGTAAGGTTCAGTTAGATGAGATCTTTGGGATCTGTAAGATTTTTAAATGGTTTTTAATGAAAGAAGTCTCTGTTGGACTAGGCTTGTCTTCAGTGGAGTGATAAACTTTGATAAAAAATAAACTAGGTGTATATGTGTGACCGTTCTCAAAGAAGCTGGTACAAATTATGACACCTAGTCTCAGGCCAAGAACACGGCTAGAATTCATTTACACTTTTAAGGTAACACTTGTATGAAACAAAACAGGCATGGAGGAAAAGACACCTTAAAGAGATGATAGAATGAATTTATAATATTCATTCTAATTACAGTTCATTTACATTCATCTTGCTATTACAGCATTAAGTATAGAAATAAACACACTAAAGCAAAAGTCGTGTTTTACATAAGCCTCTTAAAGCCACAGTCAGACCAATTAGAATGCTTCAAAAACACAATGAACACTAAAATATAAACATTTGAGTCATAGTCACAGATTGTGCTTATTCCTCGCATCTTCGCCGCACTGCTGTTCTGTTTTCTCTCGTAGTGAACAACAGTAGCTATATTAAATATGACATATGGCATCTTTCCGCTTTGGTATTAACCTCAAATGGTGTTCACTCCAATGGTTATCACAACAGTGTTAATATCACTCATTTACATAATTATGGACACACACAAATACAATATACTAATACACATTTCAGGAAAACATTTGTGCAACTGCGCAATGCAATCTTGAGAAAAGATAAACAGCCAGTTTACTGATCACAGCTTGTTGCCTGATCTGAGAAACAACATTTCACAGACTCCAGTTCAAATATCAAAAATTATCCCACAGATTTTCCTGTTGGATGTTTAGACTAGATGTTTATTTTAAATATGTGACTTTATTAGCATGAATTTGAGTAATTAAAATCTTTTAATTGCAAATTAAAGTTTGTAAACAAATGCTTTTCAAAGCAATATTTTCGTAACCCGTGTAGGTCCCTTCATCATTTTCGACGATTTAGTCCCTTGGAATCAGATTGACCCCAAATTTTTTACAGAGCGATTGCATAAGGAAATATACGTTTTTATACGACAAACTATATATCTTTTTTTTTTTTTTTTTTTTTTACTTCTCATCTATGCATTTATGCTGTGTTTTTGTGGATATTTTGATTTTTTTCTACCTATTTACTGCACAATTACTTAGGCATGTCATAATTTGGCTTATGAAAAAATAATGTTTAATGAAAAAAATCACTTCATTGATGAACTTAATTAAATCTAAATTGTATTTGGACATTGCTCTATGTGTTAGGGATAGAATACTACCATCTAGAGGTTTGTGGAAAAACTTTAGGAATTATAGTGAAAGGAAAAAAAAGTGCAATGACTACATACATCCAATAGAGGTCAATAGAGACTGTATGTTTGTGTGTGTGTGTGTATGAGATAGAAAGTTTGTTCCACTTTGTGTTTATGGTCAAGGACCAGACCTTCATTTACATGTAATTTTTTTCAGATTTATGCCAGTTTTGTTGATTTTATTTGCCAATTTCTACAGAAATGCCCTCTGTTGCAGTCACACACGTGTGTGTGTGTGTGTGTGTGTGTGTGTGTGTGTTTGTGTGTGTTTGTGTTTATGTGTGAGTGTGTATGAGATAGAACATTCTATATTTGCCAGTTTCTATAAAAATGCTCTCTGTTGCAGTCACACACGTGTGTGTGTTTGTGTGTGTGTGTATGTGTATGAGATAGAACATTCTATATTTGCCAATTTCTATAAAAATGCTCTCTGTTGCAGTCACACACATGTGTGTTTGTGTGTGTATATGAGATAGAAAGTTCGTTCCACTTTGTGTTTATGGTCAAGAACCAGACCTTTATGGAAATGTAGAACATTTCAGATTTATACTGGATTTATTTATTTATTTTGACAAATGAATTGAAAAAAAAGTACTTTTTTTTCATTTTCCCATTCATTTTCAATGTGGGGTCAATCTGACCCCAATGGACTAAATCTTGTGCTTGTGAATTTTGAGCCCAAAATCCCTCTTCCAAGTGTTTTCACAGAAATTGTCTGAAGAGATAAGTACTTTAGGACTGATTTGATCCACTTTTTCATATCTCACTTTACATTAAGGATCTGTGGAGTCAGGTAATTGCACAAACAATCCATCTATTCATCCCAGGCTTGGTTTTTACCCACTCTGATAGGACTTTCTGGCTCCTCCATCTGAAAGACTTTTTGGTTTGTCACCCCTTTTATCCCAGATCCCACACTAGATCCTGTGTCATTGGAGCAGACCGAGTTATTACAAAGCCGCCCTGTTCTCCTGTGCTCCAACTCCAGGCATGTCCCGGAGTTCTTCAGATCGCCGTCATTGTAGACCCGGTTCCTTGCACCAAAATTCAAGGGATTGGAGTTGACTGCAGGATCCCTTACATCTCCTCTGGCTTTCTGTTGCATTCCGCTCCTCACTGATATTCCCTCACAGCAGCACGAATGCGTCCTGCACACCGCCTGAAAACCCCTCTTGAAGTTCTCATTGTAGTACCCGTAGATGATGGGATTAACGCTAGAGTTCGAGAAGGCCAGCCAGTGAGCGAATGGGAACACGTAGCCACTCAGTAGCTCCAAGTCATCTTCGTTCAGACCTCCATAGTCCGTGAGGAGCATCAGGGTCCACAGAGGCAGCCAGGAGAGTGTGAATAACAGGGCCACGATGCTCAGCATCTTGATCACTTTGATCTTCTTTTGAGAAATGAGGGGCCGGCCTTCCTGCTGGGCTCCTGGGACCGGAGGGGAGGTGTGAGACTGTCCACCTTCGTGCTGATCGTTCCCAGAGATCACAGAGGTGGTGTAGAGTTTGATCCCGATACGTCCGTACATAAGCGTGATCAGGGTGAGGGGAATAAGGTAAATGTGTGCAAACAGGATGGTGGTGTAGACTTTTCTCATCTGTGGGTTGGCCCAGTTCTCAAAGCATGAGAAAAGTGGGTATGTGTGGTTGTAGTCGTTATTGTGGACCATGTAATGATGCTCCACTCTCTCCACAGTCAACGTCACAGCTGATGGACACATAATCACCACCGCAAGCACCCAGATCATCACTATGGTAACCTTGGCAACCAGTAGGGTGAGTTTAGCTTGAAAAGGGTATACGATGCAACGGAACCTGGAGGAGATTGGAACAGAGTTCTTTACAGCTGGAACAATCCTCTGACTTTTTCTATAATTATTTTCGTCCTCTTACATTATAAAGGCATTCTTCCTCTTACTTCCCTTTTTATCGTATTTTATAATAAAACATAATGTCTTTATTTAAAGCAGTCATGAAATGGAAAATCAAAATGTCCTTAATATTTACACATATAAGGGGCTAGTCTACAACAAAAGCATATTGCAAGTTCCATACCTCAAAACAAACTCCTCAGTTTAAAGGGGACCTATTATGCCACTTTTTACAAGATGTAATAGAAGTGCATGTAAGTTTTCGTGCATGTGTCATTAAATGCAAATGAGCTGCTGCTCCCCACCCCGCTTTCCAGAAGAGGGCGGAGCCGTACAACTTGTGCCTCGGATACTCTGCTAAAAACTAATCAAAACATCTGTTTGGTTTTGATGATAATTTCTATCGCGGTCATGCTCACGTTGCTTTGCAGTTCTTTGTCATCATTAAAGTTAATTATTTACATGCATTTAAACAGTCTAAACTTCTGATATATAGTTTTCTGAGCACAGACATCCGAAGCACGCATGCAGAAAGCTGGCTGTCAGACAGCGTCCTGTAAGTATTAAACTGATTTCTCTTACATGTTGCATTTAAACTGTCAAATACACACAAGGTTATGTCAAAAACACACAAAGTTCACAAACAGTCAGTTATGTCTGTGAACGTAAACAGCAGGGAAAGAAATCACGTGTATATTAGATCTGTGTGTTAAAGCAACAGCTGGCAGCAACGTAATATACAGTAGGATACTGCTGTAGGCTATATGCTGTTAATATGAACCAAACAACAAAATAAAAACAGAAAATCACTCACTGATTAAATAATTTTTTAAGAATACATTTCTTACTTGAATGCTGGTGTTTAGGGATGCACCGATACCAATTTTTAAGGACCGAGTACGAGTACCGATACTTTTTTCTAGTACTCGCCGATACCTATACATTTATTAATTTCTCTCTCTCTCTCTCGCTTTTTGTGATGTTGCAGTTTTCCAAGCACAACAGTGAGTGAACTAATGAATGTAGGACAGCTTCTTTATTATTACTCTAGTGAAAAAAGTAATATTTTTATGTGCTTGTCACAAACTTAAAGAACAAAGATTTCACAGTGTCCAATAACCTTCATAATTACCAATATATATATAATTGTTGTTATATAAAAATACATTTACAAACAAATTACAAACTATACAACAAATACTATAGAGATACAAATTAAATAAACAGTAGGTTTATTTACCATGTATAGGCCTACATTTATTTACTGTGACAAATATAGGCTACGGTCCCTTTAAGACCATGGACACTGACACATATCCTGTTTTCACCCAAATGTTTACATCCACTTAAAGGGTTAGTTCACCCAAAAATTAAAATTCTGTCATTTATTACTTACCCTCATGCCGTTCCACACCCGTAAGACCTTCGTTAATCTTCGGAACACAAATTAAGATATTTGAGTTGAAATCCGATGGCTCCGTGAGGCCTGCATAGGGAGCAATGACATTTCCTCTCTCAAGATCCATAAAGGTACTAAAAACATATTTAAATTGGTTCATGTGAGTACAGTGGTTCAATATTAATATTATAAAGCGACAAGAATAAAAAAACAAAATAACGACTTATATAGTGATGGCCGATTTCAAAACACTGCTTCAGGAAGCATCGGAGCATAATGAATCAGTGTGTCGAATCATGATTCGGATCGCGTGTCAAACTGCCAACGGCTGAAATCATGTGACTTTGGTACACCGATTCATTTATGATCCGATGCTTCCTGAAGCAGTGTTTTGAAATTGGCCATCACTATATAAGTCGTTATTTTGTTTTTTTTGGCGCACCAAAAATATTCTCGTCGCTTTACAATATTAATATTGAACCACTGTACTCACATGAACTGATTTAAATATGTTTTAGTACCTTTATGGATCTTGAGAGAGGAAGTGTCATTGCTCCCTATGGAGGCCTCACGGAGCCATCGGATTTCAACTAAAATATCTTAATTTGTGTTCCGAAGATTAACGAAGGTCTTACGGGTGTGGAACGGCATGAGGGTGAGTAATAAATTACATTATTTTCATTTTTGGGTGAACTAACCCTTTAAGCCATAACCGACTGTATTTACATGAGATACTCCACACAATGGACATTTTGACAACTATGTGTGCATGACTGACCATTCAGGCGCGAGGAGAACCGATCGCGCACTGTCTGAGAGAACTGGAATCGCGCGCAAGAAAGAGAGAGCGCGTGCGAGAGAAAGCGCTTCTGGTCTGTGTCATTGAGCGCGATTCCGCCTATCCCGCCTTCACTAATCGATAACGAATTGTGATTGAAAGCATGCAGTTCGCAATGTGTGTGTTGTCATCATTAATTTTGAAGTATTTCCACACCTCTGAGGCTGACATTGTTTCTGTTGCTGCGGCCGGTGTCTCTGTGCACGGACAGTTCTGTCAGTTATGTCACGAGCGGTATCGGTCTTTGATATCGGAGGTATTTTTACAAGTACGAGTACAAGTACATGAGCTTGGTATTGGGCCTGATACCGATACTAGTATCGGTATTGGTGCATTCCTAATTGCTGTTCAATGCTCTGACGAAGAGATAAACATGGCAGACTGTGTACAGCTCACTCAGGGGAGGAGCTAAGTTTTTCGTCACCAGTCATGGGCGGGGCTTCCCCCTACTCTTAATAGGGAAATCTGGGAAAGCTAATTTGGCAAGACTGTTTATGATTTATGGGGATTATAAAAAAAAAGGAGTGGGTGAAATTTTACCATTATAGGCTGGTTGTTTACACACACTGTGGACACACATCTGTGTTCAAACACCTTATAAAAGTGCATTTTGCATAATAGGTCCCCTTTAAAATATGAGTATTTGCTTTCCACCCTTCTGAAATGCCAGGGTTTGAAATGACCCCATTCGTGACATTACGATTTTTCTCTAAATGTCCCTTAATATGCTTGTGTAAATCAAAGAGGCATGCTCTTTACAACTCATGTCTGTCCATCAATCACAAGAGTACTGCTGTCAGTATATTACAATATTAGAAAACCATGACTTAAGTTTATTTTTAACGTGTCTGAGCAATTTTCATTCGTCCCATTTCACAATGGACTCTTTTTTTAATTATTATCAATACGCGGCTGATTTTTCTAAATATCTTGTATTGAAAGCTATGACAGTGCCATGTATTTTGCCCTCAGAGGCAACACCAGTACGTTTATTTATAATCTTTAAGTGTGTTTGTAATGAATGTCAAACCAGCCTTTAACACTGTTAGGTGTCCAAGTGAAACTGCTAGAGATCTACTAATCAAATCGGTACATACACAGATTAGCAATATTTTATTGAGTTGAATATTAATATATTGTGTAAAGAATGCGTAGTCAATATGAATATATGCTGGTGTAGTTTATGTTACTGTTGCTATTATAAACCCTTTACACATTGTATTGTCGTCATCATTTAAGAAAACAATACATACTGTATAAAGATAAATACTCTGGCCATCTCAAACATCGAAACAGACGTCACACAGGCTGTATGTATACGGTGCACTTAATTTCGCCAATCAGCAGTGGGCATTTATTGCATTTTTGAAAGAAAGTGAGGTGTTTTTGACAGAGTGAAAATTATAATTTTTTACAAATATTTGATGTTTTTGGTGCAAAAACTTCATAAGCTAACCTCCAGAAGCATAATATAAAAACTGAAAATGGATTTCATGACCCCTTTAAACAATTTATCTCAATATATCAGAGAAGTGTTAAAAATAACATTGTCTTACACTCAGAGAAGATTTGATGTTATGTAAATTCAAACTTTTCCTACTTGCAATAAAACACTGAAATACTTACTGGGTGAATCTCACAAAGTCAGAGTCACATTTCGGCCAAAAATCAAATGAATATTCACATATATAAAAATATTTGAATGTCTTTATTTAATTTCAAATATATTTAATTTAAGAGCTTTATAATTAAAATGATTATCTTTCTTTTGAATTTTAAAATATTCTTGGCAAGTTTCATCAGATTCAACTAAGTGATGACACCACTGACCTGTCCACTGCAATGGCCACCAGTGTGAACACAGAGGCAGAGACAGACATGCCCTGCACCAGACCACTCATCTTACAGACTGTGTTTGTGAATGGCCAACCTTGGAGGAAAAGAAAAAAATATGTAATGATTGACAAAGTAAATTGGACTTTACACAACCCCCTCATCACTCACACACACACACACACACACACACACACACACACACACACATGTTTGTTTTTGTGAATTGTGGGGACTTTCCATAGACTTCAATGCATTTTACACTGAACAAACTGTACATTCTATCCCCCTACCCTGCCCCTACCCCTAAACCTAACCCTCACAGGAAACTGTGCAAACTTTTACTTTTTCACAAAAACTCATTCTATATGATTTATAAACCCATTTACATTGTGGGGACCGCTGGCTGGTCCCCACGATGTAGGTGAACTCAGGTTTATATTACATCATGGGGACATTTGGTCCCCACAATGTAATATAAACAAAAGCACACACACACACACACACACACACACACCTTTCAGGTGAGAGAGAAAGCAATCGAGCTATATAAAGATTGCTGAAAGCAGTGTGTGACAGACAGAGTAAAAGATTCTTTTCAATTTATCAGCAGGTTGTCTGCTGTACGCTGCGAATGTTATATAAGAGGAGTTAAAGACATTTCTCAACCATTATTTGTACACAAGATACTTGCAAAGAGTTGTAGATGTAGAGCTTATTTTATCTCAACAGGGCCCCCTTCAAACACGGGAAAAAAGGTTCAGTTGCCCACCCCCTGTTGCTGCCCCTGCCTTACAATGCTGATTTTCCTAACATTAACTGGGGTCAGTTGCTTATAGTTTTTTTTACAATCACTTTGTTACTATTTTCAGAACCTTGATGTCATTTTTCACAACTCAAAACTCACAACCAATGATCAAAATGCACATTTTTCAAAACTCTAACCCTTTTCTCAATTGCTTGGATACAATACACATAAAACTTAGATCATTTGTTCATTCAACAAAAATCACCTGTTCAATATGACACAACATCAAATTACTACTATTTCAAAAGGCAATTCACACATTACATTTCAAATGAGTGTCTATTCATTTCCTTACAATGATCTAACTATCCAATACCAATGATACAACTGCTCAAAATGATAAGTAACTGTTGCATTACTCTTAATGCATAGGAAACAGAAAAATAATCTTCCATATTTACTGTAAATCATGAAAGTTTCAGGATAACGAGATTCATTGTCACCAATTAGTGTGGAGCATGAACCAATTAGACTACAATATCCATGGATGTAGCCTAATATTTTATCATAATGCTTCATCAGACACTGTGTCTATGTCCCCAAATACTGTACCACCTTCTCACACTGCAAAAAAATGCTGTTCTTACTTGGAGTTTTTGTCTTGTTTCTAGTCAAAATATCTTAAAGTTCTTAAATCAAGAAGCATTTTCTTGACTAGTAAAAATTATTTTCTTGTTTTCAGGAAAAATGTAATTAATTTTGACTTATTTTTCCTGAAAACAAGAAAATCATTTTTACTTGTCAAGAAAATGCTTCTTGATTTAAGAACTTTAAGATATTTTGACTAGAAACAAGACAAAAACTCCAAGTAAGAACAGCATTTTTTGCAGTGCACTCCTGTTTTGTTTCTTACAGTACAAGCAAGCAAGTTGAGGAACACTGCATTTGATGTTTTACAGCACTGTCTTTTCTTTTCTATTTCATAGCTAATTATTTTTGCTTTGATTCAAATAAACCTATGTTGTGATTGTATATTACAAACTTTGTTCAATGATTCCACTGTGTCTGTAGTATTCTCTCTACTACTGCAGTACTTTTACAGAGTACATGTAGTTCCATAATGAAACCTGTATCACCTATTTTGTTCTACAATATTTAATGATTGTACGAACAATGACACAGTGAAACTATCGGTTGCTTGTGTGTTGGTGATCTATAGTTATGTAACAATGGTATTTCACAGTAAATTTGTGTTTTGAACCAATGATTGTGCAAATGCAAGATTGCTTTAAAGATGTGAATGGACAATGCAATGTTTTGAACATTAGACAGTCTGTGTTACAAGTGATAACCGTTTTGAGTTTTGTGTCTAGAGTTTTGAAAAATGACATCAAGGTTCTGAAAATAGTAGCAAAGTGATTGTAAAAAACTGTATTAATAAAAACAGTAACAAAAATGACCTGTGTCATCACTTGATTAATTCTGCATAAAAATACAGTCTAATGTGTAGTTTATTTTAAAGATGTTTTATTTTCTGTACACACAAATAAACACCTTATGTGCAATTATGAGTGAAAGAAACCCAATGCGTTAATCTTAGAGCACCTTTACTGCCTGATGCAGTACTAATGTACTGTTTTACAATATCCAGGGCACCAGTTTTGTACAGTACGAAATTCTTGTGCATTCATGAAATGAAAATGCTTGAAAGCATTATTTTTATATCCAATGTAAGAAGGGACCATCTTAAAGCAACTATGCAGAGTCAGGAACAAAAAGATGCAGCTTTTAGTTGTCTAGAAGAGCACACAGGATGGCTTTATGTTTATAGAGGATTGATGAAGGAGATGTGCAGTCATCGCAATAATCAAGCCTGACTCACTGATCAGGACCTTGTATTATACTGAAATATTTTGTGACAGTGACTGTCTGGCTTTACATTATCTAGGTTTAAGAGTGGTGAAGGGATTACATCAAAATAGGGCTGTGAATCTTTGGGTAGACAGCGATTCAATTCGATTCACGATTCATAGGTGTTCGATTCGATTCAAGAACGATTTTTGCAAATTCAGAACGATTCGATTCGAGACGATTCACATTAAAATTCGATGCGATTCGATTAATTTGATTCGATTCTGCATTTTAATATGCATTTATAGTGATATTGAAAGTGCTCCCTCAACGTGTCTTAGTCAGGGTGAGAATTACACAGCGGCCTTCAGGAGGTCAGAGAGTAAGGGCAAAAAACAAACAAATAAACAAACAAACAAAAAACTTTTGTCCATTGTTAAAGGTGCCCTAGAACCAGTTTTTACAAGATGTAATATAAGTCTAAGGTGTCCCCTGAATGTGTCTGTGAAGTTTCAGCTCAAAATACCCCATAGATGTTTTTTTATTAATTTTTTTAACTGCCTATTTTGGGGCATCATTAACTATGCACCGATTTAGCGTGCGGCCCCTTTAAATCGCGCGCTCCCTGCCCCCCTCGAGCTCTCGACTATAATACAGTGCATTTACAAAGTTCACACAGCTAATATAACCCTCAAATGGATCTTTACAAGATGTTTGTCATGTATACTGCATGCATGCGTCGGATCATGTGAGTATAGAATTTATTTGGATGTTTACATTTGATTCTAAATAAGTTTGATAGGTGCTCCATGGCTAAAGCTAACATTACACACTGTTGGAGAGATTTATAAAGAATGAAGTTGTATTTGTGCATTATACAGACTGCAAGAGTTTAAAAATGAAAATAGCGACAGGCTCTCTTGTCTCCAGTGAATACAGTAATAAACGATGGTAACTTTAACCACATTTAACAGTACATTAGCAACATGCTAACGAAACATTTAGAAAGACAATTCACAAATATCACTAAAAATATCATGTATCATGATCATGTCACTTATTATTGCTCCATCTGCCATTTTTCGCCTATTGCTCTTGCTTGCTTACCTAGTCTGTTGATTCAGCTGTGCACAGATCCAGACGTTAATACTGGCTGCTCTTGTGTAATGCCTTGATCATGGGCTGGCATATGCAAATATTGGGGTCATACATATTAATGATCCCGACTGTTACATAACAGTCGGTGTTGTTGAGATTCGCCTGTTTTTCTGAGGTCTTTTAAACAAATGAGATTTACATAAGAAGGAGGAAGCAATGGAGTTTGAAACTCAATGTATGTCATTTCCATGTACTGAACTCTTGTTATTCAACTATGCCAAGGTAAATTTAATTTTTGATTCTAGGGCACTTTTAATGTTAGTTCATGTTAGTTCTCAATGATGCTACATAACTTTATATTAATAGCCTATAAAAATTGGCATTTGTGGAAATTTACATAAGCCAAAACTTTAAAAGGGCTTTAAAAGTATTGTTAGGCCTAGTTTATGTTAACTATAGTGTAGGATAGTGTTAAAGGCTACACAACCTTATGAAAGTGTTCCAGGTACATTAAACATACTAATGCTTACATGGCGAGACTATCATGCACTTTCCCAACTAATTTCTTCACGGAATAGTAAAAAGCCCTCTTTGTTCTCTTGATATGGAACATTTTCCTTATGGTGCTTCTGAAAGAAAACGCACTGGGTTTCTACTGTTGCTAAAGTAACGAATGCAACTTTAACACGAATCTGATTGATAAACTGCGCGCTCTTATGTCACTGTTGTTAATGGTGTAGTTATTTCAGCAGTTTCCTTCGCACATTCAGTTAAGACATTAAGTTCATAATTTATTTATCATTCATTGAACTGTGCTCCGTCCATGCAATAAATGCGCGCCTTGAAACTGCTCAGGTAATGTCAATGAACCATTCCCGACGTTTCAACGCAATAAAAGTGTTTTATTTCAACAGTAGTGACCGCGCACTTGGCAGCTTTATCAATGGCTTGAGCAGTTTGACTCAGGACAATTGTTGTCTTAACAGAGAGCTGTTATGTGCTCATGTGAATAGCAGTGGACGTCCTGAGGAGAGCTCAAACGTGGGTACGGACGAAGCGCGAGCGCAATCCATTGAGAGTCGGTAAAGAGTGTAGCGCGTGTCTGTGAAGGAGAGCTGTTAAGGAAGGCGCAAAATGACGGCGCACAACATCTCCATCAATTCGCGCATGTAGTAATTTAATGTTTATATATTTTAAATACTGAATCGCTATAGAATCGCGATTAATCCGATTCTTAGCATTTTACATCGATTATCGACCGAAATAAACAATTCACGATTAAAAAAACATGTTTCAAGATCGATGCATATGCATCGTCAGGATTTGTAATCGATGCATCGAGAAAACGAGTGAATCGTTACACCCCTACATCAAAACCCAGAAGGCTAATTTCCCAGTGGATCCCTTTAGATTTTCCTACAGCTTTTTATTATGGGTTTTTTCAGTTTATGAGTAAAATAAGGTGGTAAACATAAGTTGATGATACTTTGACGTTTTGTTCTACAATGTAAATTACACATACTCAAACTTTTTTATCCAAGTATCATCAACTTGATGTTTACCACAGACCTTATTTTCCTCTTAATTTGAAAAACCCCATTATAAAAACACATAGGGAAATCTTGAGGGAACCAGTGGCAGATGGTCTTCAGGTTTTGAAGTCTATTATATGTCTACATAAACAAATAAATAACTAATTGGGCATAAAGTATCCATTTGAGTTTAATTTATTTTATCATTTTAATTAGAGAGACATAGAGACATAAAATAAGCGCAGCTATGTGGGAAATTTACATTTTCATTTGAATGGTCCATTCAGGGTTGCACAGACAGTGGTCATGTCATATAATTTCAGAAGGCACGTAATACATTCAATTCAGATATTCTAAACATATTCATATATTACTGGATGTAACAGCATGAGGGAGAATATAATAGTTGCCTCCAGAAGACTCGCCTGTTGTGGCCTATATAATTGAGCAAAATCATATGACAGAACATGAGGACATCAATAGTAAATACTGTTTAAAATTCTGTTTAACAGGTTAAATAGAGTATTATCATCAGAAAGAAATGTTGGTACAAGAAAATGTTCTGTAAACTAAATGGGTTGTCTATAAAAGACAGAAGGAGGCGGATTAACTTTCCTCCACAATAAGCAAATTTATTTATTTATTTATTTATTTATCCTTTCAGCCCTTTCTGAGTCATGCAGAACTTAAAAGGCCAAAACCTACTGAAACTGGTGATTTTATTTACAATCAATCCAACTGCATTTAAAGGGGTCATGAACTGCATTGTTCCCTTTCAAAAGCACCTGTTCTTATGAGTAGTAGGCTTGTGTTTATCCTCTGTTAAGAGCATGTTGACTATTTTGTACTCCCCTTGCTTTAGGGTTATTGGTGTTTTACTGAGTGCATGACCTAATGGATTGCATAACTCAGGTTGAGTGGTAGGGAACCTCACTTTCAGTTTGTTTTTTTTTTAGCTCCCTTTAGAGTTGATCACTGCCAAAACAGGTTATTGTGTCTGTGGAGTTGAAGGCAGTATGTTGTTGGTAGATGTTCATGAGTTTTGCTCACTTAGCAATGCCACAGGTTTATGCTCGTGTCTGTCTGATGTAGTAGGCCACTTCAGGCCTCCTTCAGACCATGGTAGCATGTTGTTGTGCCCCCTTTCTGTTAGGGCTAGTGTGTTTAGGTACATTGCCTGTTGGAATGTGTAGACTTAAGCTCAGGTTGAGTTAAGCTAGTTAACCTACAACTGTTTGTTGGGTTTTAGAGCTGGTTCCCTTTGAGCTTGGTCCCCTATATAAACCGCTAGCTGACACCACGTGTTTGTTGAAGTTGCATGCCCCGCATGGACCTCCTTCAATTTGCATGTTGGCACAGTTCTGTGCTGGTTTTTGCTATCACTGCCACTGCTATGCCCATTTCTGCTAAAGAGCAGGCCTAGTTTGGGGAGTTACATGTTTGTGGGTTCTTGCTTTCAGCAAGCTAGCTGTTCGAGGTGTGAGTTTACTCCCCTCATTTGTAGGGTTAAGAGCACTCAGCTGAGTCCTGCTCTCCTGGATGCCTGTCTCTACGCTCGGGTTTGAGTTGCTTACTGCCTCTTTGCAGTCACTTTTACTCAATGTCTTCTCTGAAGAATGCGTTGTTGAGGCTCTGTGTTCAGACAGGTCGCTGGCCAGAGACTAGGTTGTTGTCAGTGGCATTTAGGGTGACTATGTCCCCCTTCTAGTGACTGGCTGGGGTTCCTTTTGGATCCCTGGCTACATTCCCATAAAGGGACCCTCTTTCCCCGGAAGATTTGGTCCCAGAAGCCTTGGAGTGGCCTTGGTAGGCCTTCTGCGGAAGGCCTCTTTGAGGCTTATAGCTTGGGCTGTTGGCCATAGGGAATGCTGTCACTGACAGCCTTTGTGTGACCCAAGGGTGAGGTGCTCTGGCTTGTAAAACTGCTATTTACGTTTGTCTATCCATTTGTGGCATGCACTCCCCTCAAGCATGGTGGCGTGGGTATATCGTTCCCCATATGTGGTAAACACAGTGTAGAGTTCCCTTTAGAAAAGGGAACGTCTCAGGTTACGTATGTAACCATGGTTCCCTGAGAACAGGGAACGAGACACTGCGTTCCATGCCATGCTCCGGGGCTGCCTGCTGAACAGTCCCTTCAGACGTTAAGATACTGACTGGTTCTCTAGGCGCTCCTTATATACTTCCGGGTCGCGCTATGATGACGTCATAGGCTGTCGCCGGCCAATAGCATTGGAGAGATTTGATGACTTATATGTCAAAAGCTAATGGAAAATTTGATTTCTCAGTTCATCACCCCTTTAACTCTTATGTGATCAAAGAAAAACATTGATGAGAATATACTACTCGATGTTGCTGATTTGCCTCAATTTATTTATGGTTATATTAGCAAGAAATTAAGTTTTATTAAATTTGTTACTTTTATTAATATTTACTGTAATTGCTTCAAAAACAAAGTTTACTTAATTAAAATATGCTAATGTAACATGATTCTTCAATCTTTATTTCACTGCATTTAATCCACTTAAATTCAAATTAAATTTAACTTGATCCATTTGTGTTTTAGTAATTTTGTTAGTAATTTTATGTGCTTTTATCATTTTTTATTAGTTTTTGTTTTTTAATATTTATATTTAGCTGTAATTTACACAGAAAGCGTGTCCACTCTGAGGAGGGGGGGGGAGGGTGGAGACTCTGGAGGAAGACGATGAGCAGGCAGAGGAAGACACCACTGAGATGACGACCAGAGAGGAGATTACGGTGGAAGGAGCCATGATGGAAACAGGAGAGACCAGAGCATAGACGGGAGGAGCAAGAGGATGATCCAGAGCCATAACATGAAGGACCATGGTGGAGACGATGGAGGTAGGAGTCATGGTGGAGCCTTGGTAGATGGGCCAGACAGAACCAGGGAGATGACTAACTGAGGTGGAGATGGTGGAGGTTAAGGCCAAGGCAGAGCCGAGGGTGGAACCATAGGCCTGGAGGGCCACAGTGGAGCTGCAGGCAGGCGTGACTCGGATGGAGGCATGGGCTTGACAGACGGGGCGGAGACAGTGGGATGAGGCCTCTATCTGCCCAGAGGCAGATAGAGGCAGATCTGTGCAGAAGAGTGGAACAACTAGAGGAGCTGATCATAAACATACTCCGCACAGCTCTAGGGAGTTAATAAAGGCCTTCAGAAGCGAAGCATTGGCTTGTGTGTAAAAAAAAAAAGATCCATATTTAACAAGTTATGAAGTAAAATATCTAGCTGTCGCCAGAGTGCCTTCCGTATTCAAATTACGAAAAAAATGGAACTGGCGAGGCGTCAGTTAAGCTTTTTCCTTAAGTTGGATAGGAAATGTGTAGGACGTAGCATAAGCTTTTTGAACGGCGAGAGTTTTACACTTTCTTCGTAAGTAGAATACCTGAAGGGAATAACCAGCAACAACTTGGAGCTGGGCTTCTCCAGCAGTGAATTGGAACTGGGCTTCTCCAGTGGCGACTTGGAGCTGGGCTTAACCAGTAATGACTTGGACAACTTGGAAATATCCATCGATGACTGAAATGATAAGGAACTGGCTGGGACCGGAGGTGAATGAAGAACAACTAAAGCCTTCTCATTCAGGTCATCATATAATACATTAACCCAGCTCTGTTTAAATACCTCAGCTGTAGGAGGGTGGGCGGGGCTAAAATTCAAGCCATCAAACTCCACTACAATGCCCTCGATGACTGAGTCTGTTGCCGGCATGTTGCTCTGCCTCAATCTTGGTGGCAGGCTCGGGCTCCAAGTCAATAAAACAGGACAAAGAGAGATCGTACAACCACAATCTACATAAAATTAATATGATACAATGCATTAAGAAGTACTGAGGACTTCAATACACAAAGGAAGGTAATCAACAGAACAGGTGTGTAAGTGATTAGGGACCATGAATATGAATGAATGAACTAGAACAGACAATTAAAGACTATGGGTGTGCCTCAATCAGCTCCGTAGTTCAGTAGTCAGGGCACTGATCAGGGTGTCAGCCATTTTAAGGGCTGTCTCAATCGCAGAATCCTTCCAGTGCCTGAATCGTGAAACTTAAATCACATGAGCCAACTCACTACACATAATGACACATGATAGATGTTTTTAAAAATACAAACCACTATTATTTTTCAGCGTAAACATCGCTAGACACGTAATGAACAAAATCTAGCTAACATTTATAATTTATTTACAGCTGAAATGTTGCACGTATATATGTAACAAGCAAGGTATTTATCCTAATGTTTTTATATCCAATTTTTCTTTAATGCAAAATTGCTAGAAGTAAAAAAAAAAAAAAAAAAAATAGGAATGTCTTCATTGTTTGACAATTAGGGATGTTCAGCAGAACCTGCATCTGTATCTGTAACAATCTCAAAATTATTTGTATCTGTAGTTGTATTTGTATTCAAAAAATACAGTGAAAGTGACATGAAGCCAAGTATGGTGTCCCATACTCAGAATTTGTGCTCGGTATTTCACCCATCCAAGTGAAATGTTTCACACACACAGCAGTGAGTAGTGAACATGTGTACACCGTGAACACAGATTAGCCATTTTTGCTGCGGTCCCCCGGGAGCGATTGGGGTTTAGGGGTCTTGATCTAGGGCACCTCAGTGGTGGGTAATGAGAGTGGAAGAGAGCGCTGTTCATTCATTCCTCCACCTACGTTTCCTGCTGGTACTAGGACGACCTTCAGGTCCGATTCTCTAACCATTAGGCCACCCTCAGTGGGCGGATCTTTAACTCAGTCACACACTCATTATTGCATAGTGATTTTACAGGTTTATGTATAATACCTTGGATCACCGGTTATCCAGCAAACACAAGGAATGACCATGTCTGCCAAATATTTCTCCTATTATTTATTAGAATTCGCTATTTATTTTGAAGCCATTATCCATGCCTTTTTAAACAAGGTATTCGACTTCGGGCATTGTTGCTCAGAGTGAGCAAGGACACAGAAACCAGCAAAACAGGCAGTGATCCGAAAGCTGAAAGAGCATTTGCAGTTCTGACCAAAATCCAGTATTTAATAAGAGCTTTTTGTTCTACTGAGCCAAAGTCCAATAGCAAGAACAAACATAAGAACTGACATATGTGTAGAAGCCAGTGAATGTCAGAATAGGTCAATGCTGTATGAGTATTAGCACCAGACTTAGAAATGTGCGATTGAGATACAAGCCTTCGCAATGCAGTGGACAAGAGCAAACTGGCCTCAGGGTTCACTGCAGTAATAAGAGAGACTTGCTCTGTGGAGAAATGCTCAAAAGGTGTGCTTTATTCATTTAGCCATGAGCGGTGGAAAAGGTTTTTAGCTCAAGGCAAAAAGACAGTTTTAGGTTTTTCTCTCTTTCTTTCACGTGTTTGTGCCAGTGTAGTAGTGATTTGTTTTACCTGTAATGAGGTTATCCACCAGGGTTGTTGGGATACAGAAGACACCCACCAGGAGGTCACTAACGGCCAGGTTGAGGATGAAGAGGTTCGTGACCGTTCTCATCCGCCGGTTCTCCAGCACAATCAGACATACCAAGCCATTTCCCACCATACACAACAGGAAGATGAAGAGGTAGGCCACGGTCAGGGCGGCAGCCACGGCCAGAGAGTGCTGGTAGTATGGGTAGTAGGTGATACTGGTGTAGTTGGTGACATTACTGTTGTTTGCGTAAGCATTCGGGGGACTGCAGTTCAAATAGAGCATGGAAAGCTCCCGTGACATCTCCATTTCTGCTAGCTCATCCGCCATGCTGTCACAGAGTTCCTCTTCCTATGCTGGTTGCAGACAGCACCTGAGGATGAACACAAATTGCACACACACCACAGTAGAGCCAATTCAAATCAATAATGTCAAAACAGAAAAAAAAATGACTTTTCATTTTAAAATGCATTCATGCAAAGAATTTGAGGACCAGAGAGTGTCAGGCTAATGGGAATGTGCAGTCAGTTTCAACAGGAAAGCTGGATGCATCTGTTGCATGCCTTATGAATGTTTTCAAATATCTTCAGATTGCTGTAAATCAACAGCCCAAGATAGCATCCCAAACATAGCTAACACACAGGCAGAACTAGATGTCCTGTTACAGGACACAAGAAAACTGATAAGAACTTTTACAATCAGAAAGAATTTTGCAGAGACTAGTGACTCTGACTTCATTCTTTCTGAGAAGGACAAATAAACCCTCTTAATCCTATATATTCTATATATAACCACTTGAGAAATGTATAAACATGTATCCAATTTTCCCATCTCATGACTTTCCTTTTATAGGCTTTATTCTATGTATTAATTCTCTCTTTTGAACTATTTTGGTATTAATGTTCCAGAGTTGCAAATTTATAGTTAACTGAAATCACATGGGTAGCATGTTTGGTATATACGGACTCCAACTTTCATTTCCTATAATTTATGTTGCATGTTACTAACTCTGTGACACGTTAGTATTATAAGAATCTAGAAGGTTCTTCTCTTAAACATCCAATCCAATGTCTTATGCTAATATCTTGCTACAGGACAAAGACTCGTAAAACTTTCTTTCCTTATTGGCTCAGACACCTCAAGAGGGTGTGACATCTTCACCCTTTAAAATTACTGATCACAAGATCACAGTCTCTTCTCTCTTCCCTCTCTTTTCCTGTACTGAAAATGCTGATGTGAAGATGATGTTAAGAAGCTAGAAGCTTCTAAGGAACCCCAAGCTTGTGCCAGGCTTTGGCCTAGACCTTCCATTCACCATAGATCCTCTGAATCCAACTGGTTCTCTTTCATCAAGACAATATCAGCAAAGATTCAACGGGAGCCTCCACAAATTGCATCAGGACAGTTTTAATTCAAATGGGCAAGACATGCAAGTATCAAACTTAGTCTCATTATTTGATACATTGAGTATCCTTACCCCTTTTAAAGAAGGGCCTGTTAAAACTAAACTGATGGTTTGCTCAAGGCTGTTGATCTGCTGAATTTCAAACAATGCTGTAACTTCTTGCTTCCTGTACTCTGCTTTAGCTCTCTCTTTTCCTTGGTAAACTGTATGCATGTATGTGTGTGAATGTTAGAGTAGTTAAATGTTTAGCCTAGTTAATGAAGTCTTGTTCATGTCACACGTAAAGTTGTCCGTGTTTCATGCTCATATACGTGAGTCACTATTCATGCAGATTGACTACATGCTCTGAAAAGTACTGTACATAAGATTGTTATTTCCCAGAATTAATAAGCAATTAACACTTAATGTTCACTGGCCAAACAGGTTATTTGATTGTAATATTAATTTTATTACATTAAGTTAATTTTATTAACTGATCCAAATATTTATAATTAATTATAATTATCTATGATTATTTATCATATTTATTTTGAGCTAATTTGCTACAAATGTTTCACACAAGCTTGGGGCATAGATCAAAACAATTAAACATTACAATAAAAAATAATTATCTAACCATGGAACTGTTAATAATACTAACCAGCAAGAAAAAAAATTTTTTTTAAAGACTTTATGAGCATACTGTCTGTTTTCTATGTTCTTGTAATTAATCTCTTGAGTTCAACTGTGAATAAAACGGGAATGATACCACCTACGTGGTGACAATTTCTCAAACCAATTAAGGACCTCACAACAGCCTGATAAAGCTGGTGTTACATCCTGCGGTGCAAAGCTGTTGAGGTTGCCACAAATAATAAAACAATCGAGGGAGACATGCTGAGAAGCGAGAAAGTAAATATCCTTGGTATTCTGTATCAATCTCTGTCTCAGCAAGAACCGAAGAGTTGTCTGTGTGATTACAGACATATGGTCCGCAAGGGCACTGTAAATTATAGCCATACTCATTCTTTCAGTTTAAATGGCAGCAGTATTTAAAAATCCTCACAGCATGCACTGAATATGTGCACTATTAATTACAGAAAATTATGACTTAGTAGCATAATTGAATTGTTCTGTCTTATTTAACAGAATTAAAATTCAGTTGACTTCCACCTTTCCTATCTAAAAGCCCCACTGACAGATGAAAAAAAAAAAAGGTTAGCCATTGCTGATTTGCATAAGCAAGACAGTACACGTCTCATTCTTTCAGTGAACAATTAATTTCTCCCTTTAATCAGGAATGTCATGGACAATAAGAGATTGGCATTCATTATTTACATTTGTTACAGAAAAAAACACCGCAAGCATAAGCAGCACACATTTTTTTTTCGGCGTGCATGTTAACCAATGGGTGCATTCACACTGCCGGTGTAGCATCAAGCAGCATCGTCACGTGAGCAGCAGTGAAGCAGGGGTTTCAGCGCCGAGTCAATTTTTGCTGCGCTGCTTATGCTCAATTAAAGTGAAAGCACACTTTTCATGGACAAAATAAATATAATTTCACACAAAAAGTTTTCAAAATGCACAGAATGAGCATATCTAAAAAATTAAGAATAAAAAATATTTACAGAAGATTCCTACCCATTTAAACTTGTTTTTAGTTATTCAGTTTGGGTTAAAGGATGGTGTATTAAAAAAAAAAAAAGTAAACTAGCTAGAAAATATGATATATAAACATTCTTTTAGTTATTACACAGACAGGTATATGAGCTCTAGCACTACACAAATCATACCCGATTTTGCTGTCTTGTAAACATGTGCCATGTCTTTCGCCATGAAAGAGGAAGCTGTTGTAAGTCAGGCATACAATGTCTGTTCTGCCCCAAATTTCACATGTGTGATAAGAGTCCTGGCCTAAAGACATCTATATGCAAATATTCAGTCATAGCACCACCTGCTGGAAACAGGAAATGGCATGCTTTGCACTGTAATTCACTCCCAGAAACACATTTGTTTATGCCATGAAGTACCATAGAAAAATCATGCAGCACTTGGCTAAGTGCTAATGTATGCGATTAACGAAACAGTGTTCCAAACTTCGCATGCTTGATAATAGTCCTGGCCTGAAGACATCAACATGGAAATATTCAGTCACATTCAAAGCGCCATCTGTTGGCAGCAGGAAGTATGGCACGTCGGAATGACTTTGCCATATTTCTCCTGTATTTACTCACTTACATGCATGTTGCCCACTGTTCACAGTTTTTACAGGGTGGCGGTAGCCCCAGGTGCGAGGGTCCATTCATTGCTGCTTGCAGCTTTAATTTTATTATTATTATTTTAACCCTCAAGCGCATCTTAATTGTACCGATGTTTTAGTCCTTTGGGGTCAGATTGACCCCAAACATTTACAGAGCGATTGCATAAGGATTTTTACAATTTTTACTTCTCAACTATGCATTTATGCTGTGTTTTTGTGGATATTTTGTAGTTTTATTTTTTATCTATTTACTGCACAATTACTTAACTATGCCAAAAATTGGCTTATGAAAATTTGATTTTTAATAAAAAAAAATCACTTTAATGATGAACTTAATTAAATCTAAATTGTATTTGGACATTGCTTATTGGTTTTGGAAGAAGTTGCACTTTTACTGTTTACTTCGTACGTGGATACTTTTATTATTCTAGACCCATTTCAATCTGGTTTTAGAGCGTTGCATAGCACCGAATCAGCATTGCTGAAGGTCACGAATGACATTTTGCTGTCTATCGATTCTGGGTCTTCTGCTATCCTGATTCTTTTAGATTTGAGTGCCGCATTTGACACTATTGATCACAACATTCTTTTGAAATGTCTTCAGTGTGTTGTTGGAGTCCAGGGCCTAGCTTTACAGTGGTTCGCCTCATACTTAAAGAGTAGAACTTTCTCTGTAAATATCGGGTCATTCACTTCACCCTCTGTGCCTATCCACTGCGGTGTTCCGCAGGGATCCATTTTTGGCCCTCTTTTATTCTCCCTCTACATGCTCCCTTTAAGTTCAATATTCCAGAAATATAACATAAATTATCACTGTTACCATGACGACCTCCAACTATATCTTCCAATTAAACAAGGAAATGACTTTTCATTAGATCATCTCTTCTCATGCCTCAATGAAGTCAAGTCCTGGATGACAAAAAACGCAGTGAAACTGAATGAAAGTAAAACCGAAGTGCTTCTACTGGGTCCTGCTGCTACCAACAACTCTATTAAAACACAGTTAGGTTCTTTAAGTAATCTTGGTGTCTATTAAGTAATTCTTGTAAGTCTATTAAGTAATCTTGGTGTCTATTTTGACCCTCTTTTCCAATTTGACAAGCACATAAATGCAGTTGTAAAAAGTAGCTTTTTTCAACTTAGATCCATAGCAAAAGTGAAACGGTTTCTTTCTAGGAAAGACCTTGAAATTGTGATCCATGCACTAATTTCTTCTCAATTGGACTATTGCAACTCTCTTTATGTTGGCCTACCTCAGTCTACACTGTCTCGGTTACAGATGGTTCAAAACTCGGCAGCCAGATTGCTGACAAGAACTAGAAAGAGGGACCATATCTCCCCTGTCCTTGCCTCATTGCATTGGCTACCCATAAAATTTAGTCGACTTTAAGATCCTTTTTTTTTTTGCATACAAAGCATTGCACAACTTGGCCCCGGATTATATTTCTAAACGTATTAAACCATACGCAGCTGTTAGGTCATTAAGATCTTGTGATCAGTTACTTTTATCTGTCCCTCGCTCTCGTTGCAAATCAAAAGGTGATCGTGCTTTCTCTGTAGCCACCCCAAAGCTCTGGAACAGTCTACCTTTGGGTATCAGGGCCTCTCTTTCACTGGATGTTTTTAAAACCAGTTTAAAGACTTATTTTTACTCTTTAGCTTTCGAGTGATGCTGTATGCATATATATATTATTTTTATATGTTGGTCTATTTTATGTATAGAATAAAATATACATAAACTGACTCTGTACTTCCACCTATGTCAAGCGTGACCTTTTCAACGTTATTGCGTATTACGTGACAACACAAACGCGCATCGCAGAACAGAGCAAGGCGAGCATTTGTGCTTATAAAACTTAAACTTTATTTTTTTTTAAATGACAGATCGTTTCGCTAGATAAGACCCTTATTCATCGTCTGGTATTGTTTAAAGCCATTTGAAGCTGCACTGAAACTGTCATTTGGACCTTGAACCGTTTGGTGCCCATTGAAGTCCATTATATGGAGAAAAATCCTGAAATGTTTTCATCAAAAACCTTAATTTCTTTTCGACTGAAGAAAGAAAGACATGGACATCTTGGATGACATGGGGGTGAGTAAATTATCAGCAAAAGTTTTTTTAAAAGTGAGCTAATCCTTTAAATCTTCCACTTTTTTCACAAAACCCTTGCTCTCTAGAAACCCAGTCAGTTTGGGTTAAAATTCTTTAAAAGGCTTATAAACACTGAATTAATACCAACATATGAAATTAAATTAAGGACACGCATCAGAAAAATTGGGAATGTTGGACAATAAATATATGAATATTACAGCTTGATTTTGCAGTGTTGTCTAATGTCCGTTGAAGCAAAAGTGTCCAAAAGTGGGAATTATGCAATAATGGACACAACAATGCATCATGTATTATAAGATCATTATGTTTGTAGCATGATCCATTAAAACGTACAATATATAGCCTATTTCAATTCAGACCTAGTTATACTATTATTATTACTATTACTCCACTAGGTCTGAAATATATTGTTCGCTGCAAACTTGATATAAATTTATTAATTATTAATTTACTATTAATAAATGTGTAAAGTTGCATAAAATGGAAATACTCAATAAAGTAGGCTAACTATGTTACCTCAGATGGATGAATGGTTGGATTCCACAACTGGTAAAATAAAACATATATATAAGACAATACAACATTTACTCTGGGAGCCATACAATTTACTGGTGACTTAATTTAAAAAACTGTTCTATAGCGCGCTTCTGATTTGGTTGTGAAATCTGTGATTTTGGGTGCATAAGATTCTATGATCCAGTTAGTATTTTCGGCCCATAATGGCGGCCGCGCTACCGGAGCGCCATCTAGTGGCTGTTTTCCAAAAAGTATCAAAGTGTCGCCGCTTGGGTTCTAAGCTCTTTGGAGATACTCCACACGATGGACATTTTGACAACTGTGTGCATGACCATTCAGGCGCGAGGAGAACTGATCATGTGCTGTCTGAGAGAACTGGGATTATGCGCAAGAAAGAGAGAGAGCGTGTGCGAATGAGAGAGCGCTTCTGGTCTGTCATTCAGTGCGATTCCGCCTATCCCTTCCTTCACTAATAGATAACGAATTGTGACTGAAAGCATGCAGTTCGCAATGTGTGTGTTCTCATCATTAATTTTTAAGTATTTCCACACCCCTGAGGCTGACATTGTTTCTGCTGCTGCGGCCGGTGTCTCTGTGCACAGACAATTCTTTCAGTTATGTCACGTGAGGTATCGGTCTTTGGTATCGGGGGTATTTTTACGAGTACGAGTACAAGTACAAGTACAAGTACATGAGCTTAGTATCGGTATCAGTGCATCCCTAACATATATACTAGAAATGTATCTCCCTCCAAGCATACGCAGACACAAGTGGTTCTCTTTTAACTGGTTTAATTGAAGACTTTTCTTCAATGCCACCGTGAAAACTAAACAGTATAAATGACAATACAAAATCAGCTTGACAAAAAATGAAAGTGTGCGCAACAGATATAATGGCATTTTACAGTCACAAAATGCAGACAAATAAACGAAATACCTCGTTGGCTGCATGCTGCATGAAAGGGAAATAATCTTTGAATCTTCTTTGTGAGTGTTCAAGTCCTTTTTGATGAGAATAAACTTTCATCGGAGCATACAAAATGTCCGTACTTGCCGCTTGCTTGCAGGAGCTGAGAATCTGACGTGAAGTCAGCATTTCCGCATAAACTTGAACCAAGCCTTCAAAATAAAAGTACTGCAACTTATAATAAATAAAATAATATATAAACACAAATAACAAACAGAACTTAAAATTATTAATTATGAAAGTGATTTTAGAAACCAAAATAATAAGTTATACATAAATTATATACACAATTTACATGGCAGCATTTACACTCCCACCAAATCACACAAACCTTAATGTGGGATTTCTATAATTACAATGGTTGTTGCTGGTAACCAATTCAACATTTCAATGAAAACATTTTCCTGTTGACCAATCAAGTTGTAACTTCAAGAAAATGTATACCCCTTAATCTGTCTCAAGCAAAGTAACAACCTTCTGTACAGGTCTGTCAAGAGAAACCGTTTTAGTTGTGGGTTTCCCTTTTTTGTCAAATGTGGTGTCACTAACTAGTAACCTTATTTTTCTCACCCTACCATCTGACCCTGGGTAGACTTCTGTGATTCTGGCCAGCTTCCATTTGTTGCGTGGAGCCAGATCATCTTGCAAGAGGACAATGTCATTGACCTTTAAATTCCTTCTGTTTTTGTGCCATTTTTGTCTTGGCTGTAAATTCAAAAGATATTCTTTCTTCCATCAAGTCCAGAATTCATTTGCCAAATACTGTACTCTGCGCCACCTCTTTCGAAGATAGAGATCTTCTCTTGTAAATTGTCCAGGTGGGGGCAGAATGATTGTGGACTTCATTGTAAGGATGTGGTTTGGAGTTAAAGGTTCAGGTCCTGATGGGTCATTCAAATGTTCAGTGGTGAGTGGTCTGCTGTAATGATAGCCATAACCTCATACAGAAATATCCTTAAAGAGGTACCGTCGAGCCTTTGTGCTGACTGGTCAAGAATAGCAGTAAGAACACTTCTTATGGTTCTTATTTGTCTCTCCCAAACACCACCCATATGGCTTGCTGCTGGAGGGTTCATAAGAAATTCACATCCTAGAGCCTTCACTCTTTCTTGATCCATTTCTTTCATGAGTTCTGCAAACTCTCTCCTTGCTCCAACAAAATTGGTTCCTTGATCACATCTCAACTGGCGAACATTTCCTCTTATGGCAATGAATGCTCTCAAAGCATTGATAAATGAGTCAGTTGTCATGTCATCAATCATCTCTATATGTATGGCCCTTGAACACAAACAGGTAAGTAAAAGACCATATCTTTTAAGATCCTTCCTTCCTTCTTTGATATATATTGGACCAAAACAGTCAATACCGGCATAAGTGAATGGTGGAGTTGATTCCATTCTGTCTTGCGGTAATTCACTCATTCTTTGCTCTTCTGTAGGTCTTCTATACTTTCTACATTTGACACATTTAAAGATGTGTGATGAGACTACAGTGCTGCATCCCAGAATCCACCATCCATTAGCTCGCAGTTCGTTCATTGTCATTCCACGTCCTTGATGATGTACCTTTTCATGAAAGTGTTTAATAAGCAAAGCTGATATGTGGCTGTTCTTTGGGAGTATTGCCGGATGCTTTACGTATGGGTGTAACGTGGCTTGACTTAAACGTCCTCCAACCCTCAGGATACCTTCTTCATCCAAGAATGGATTTAACTTGTACAGCCTACTGTCTTTGGTCTTGGTGATTTCTTTCTTTAGCTTCAAACACTATCTCATTTGAGAATGCTTCCTTTTGAACCAACTTAATGATAACAAGTTCTGCTTCTTTCCTTTCTTCTAGGCTTGTGCTTTCATTGGATCTTTGCTTCAAACCTTTGAATTCTTGGATTTTGCGTTTCAGTCTAGCAACTGCCTTAACTACTCTTGACCAATCAGAGAATTTCTGTAGGTGATCCAACAATGAACTGCTCTCTTTTCCCTTAGTGTTACACACAAGAGCCTTGCGAAGTTCAGGATCATCTTCCTTAATTTCTCCCACCTTGCATTCTCTGTCAGGTAGCTCTTTTTGCCAAAGAAACTTTGGTCCTGTGAACCAATTTGAAGTCTTAAGTTGCTGTGCTGTCAAACCTCGAGAGGCATGATCTGCTGGATTGTCCTCAGAGGCAACATAAGCCCATTGTTCAGGCTTTGTACTGGATCTGATTCTCTGAATGCGATTGGCTATGAATATGTGAAACCGTCTGGCATCATTGTTTATGTAGCCAAGAACGACAGTAGAATCAGTCCAAAAGAACTCTTTTAGATCTTGAATTTCTAGTTCATTCCGAAGGATGTTGCTGGTTTGAACTGCAACAACTGCTGCTGAGAGTTCCAGCCTCGGTATAGTTGTAACTTTGGTGGGTGAAACTCTGGATTTTGCAATTACCAAACAGCAATGAACTTTGTTGGACTTGTTAATGGCTCGCAAGTAAGTACATTCACCATATCCAGAGACACTTGCGTCCGCAAAATGGTGGAGCTCATACATTTTGACCTTGCCAAAATTTGAAGGTAAGAAGCCTCTCTTGATTTCCACTTCAGCTAGATTAGGCAACTCTCTGATCCAGGACTCCCACTGAGGTCTTAAGTTCTATGGAACTTCCTCATCCCAACCAACTTTTTCTCTGCACATTTGCTGGAGTATTTGTTTCCCCAACAGAACAAATGGTGCCATGAACCCCAGGGGGTCATACACAGAGGCCACGGTAGAAAGCATACCCCTCCTTGTTAATGGATTGGGTTTTACTTGAACTCTGAATTTAAATGAGTCAGATGTAATACACCACTCAACTCCAAGAGCTCTTTCCATTTGAGGTAAGCTCAAAGCCATATCCAGATCCTTAACCGTAGCACGTTCTTCCTTTGGGATGGTTGCCATCACTTTTTCACTGTTAGAAACAAACTTGTGGAGTCTTAACCTGCCAGTGAAGCAAAGTTTTCTTGATTCTTCAATAAGCTTGATAGCTTCTGTCTCAGTTTGCACACTTATCAGACCGTCGTCTACATAGAAATTTCTATGAATGAAGTGTATGGTGTCTTCACTGAACTGACCATGCCCTTGTGTTGCCAGATGTTTCAGGCCAAAGTTTGAACAACCAGGAGATGAGGCAGCTCCAAACAAGTGGACTCTCATTCTGTAGATTGATGGTGTGGTCTCTAAATTGCCATTCTCCCACCAGAGAAAGCGTAGGTAATCTTGATCCTCCTTTTTCACGTGAAAATGGTGGAACATTCTTTCGATGTCACACATGACTGCAATGGAACCTTTTCGGAAACGGCAAAGGACACCTACCAATGTATTGGTCAAGTCAGGGCCTGTGAGCAGATGGTCATTGAGGGATGTGTCCTGAAACTTGGCAGAACAATCAAATACTACACGTATTCTTCCTGGTTTCTGTGGATGATAAACTCCATGATGTGGAATATACCATACTGGACTACTGTCACTTTCTTCCTCAGGGACTTTCTCTGCGTCACCACGTGAAATGATGTCTTCCATGAAGTTTACATAGTCCTTGTAATACTTCTGATCTTTCTTGAATCTCTTTTCAAGACATTTCAGGCGGTGTACTGCACAAGTTTTGTTGTTAGGAAGTTTTGGTTTTTCCTTCTTGAATGGTAATGGCATTTCGTAGTGACCATTGCTTTTCTGTGTGATGTTATCTCTCAGAATTGACAAGAACTTAAGATCCTCTTGGGACACAGGATGATCTTCTTCAGCTTTTTCTGAGAAGTCTGATTCAAGAACCTTTATGATCTCTGAAGGAGTAATTTCTTTTACTTTAATTCGGCTCACATAGTGTACTTCAGTTTTGAGATTGACAGGAAATTCCATATCTGGTGTCACTTTCCTTACTACTATGCGATGACTGGTTCCGATAGCGTCACCATAGTCTACATATGGATTCCTATGACCAACAATGCTCCATCCAAGGTCCGTACGCTGTGCATAAGGCTGATGTTCTTGGCCAGAAACTACTTCTCTTGGAAGTAGGGCTTGTGAGCAATTGTACCCAATGAGCAGACCAACTTCACAATCCTGCAGTGGTGCTATCTCGTCTTGGAGATGCTCTAGATGAGACCAAACCTTTGCAGTTTCATTAGTTGGTATGTGAGTTCTGTTGGCTGGAATAAATTCCCGAGTGTAAACTGGTGGTAAAGAGATCCTTTTACCAGAATAAAAGCCTCGAACTTGTAGATTCTTTACTCTTTGAGAGCTTACCACTGTGGTTCTTGAAGTCATAGTAGAGAGCTTGAGCTTAACTTGTTCTTTGTTTGCTTCCAATGCTTCTGCGACTTCACTCAAAATGAAGGTTGTGTCGCTTTGAGAATCCAACAGAGCATAAACAAGGACTTCTTGTGCTGGTTGAGTTATGGATGAAATCCAGACAGGAATTATCGCTGCAGTTTGTGCGTTAGCTTCATTAAGTATTACTCTATTTGAAGTAACAGCTGTGGTTGGTTCTTTATGTTGTGCTGATTGAGGTCTTGCTGGATACATTTCTTGATTTGCACCTGGCTTAGGTTGTAGTAGTTTTTGGATTTCTTTGGTTCGCTCCTCGTGCAGACAGGTTCGGATGCATCTTGTGGCACGTGTCACAAACACTCCTACTGATGCAGTTCTTTGAGAAGTGACCAGACTTGAGACAACCAAAGCATAGCTTTTCAGCTTGAACAAATTTAATCCTGTCTGAAATCGCTTTCTCCATGAGTTTCCTGCATTTGTGTAAAGTATGCCCTGTTTTTTGGCAGAAAATGCATGTTATGACAGGCTTTTCATTGGAACTTGTGGTCAGTGTTTTTGCTCCAAAGCTTTGACGTTTTTGGAATTTTGGCTTTTCAATCTCACCTAATTTAAGTGCCTGTAATGATGTGACAGGGTTGCAGGCAATTTTCACCTCTCTTGTCAGAAACGTAACAAATTGGCTGAAAGAGGGAAATTGATTACTTTCCTCTTCTATTTCGATAACCTTACGGTTCCATCTCACCGCTAGCCAATCTGGTAACTTTGAAAGAATCTTCCTGTTTTCATTACAGTCATTCAAGATTTCCAATGCCTTGATATGGACCATGGCAGCCTCACAACTACGCAAGAAATCAACAAACTCTCTGAGCTCAAAGCTGTCCCTAGATCCCATTTTAGGCCACGCCTGGAGCTTGTCTGTGTATGATTTTGCAATAGTGAATGGGTTTCCGTACCTCTCTTCTAAAATCTCCCATGCAGCAACATAGGCGGATTCCGTTCCGAGTAGGAAATATCCATCAAGTGCTTTTTTAGCTTGTCCACTTACATACCTACGGAGGTAGTATATCTTCTCTTTGTCTTGGATGTTCTTCTGGTCAATCAGTGTTTCAAAGGAGAGTTTCCAGTCATTGTATTTCAATGGATCCCCACTGAATACAGAAGGCTCAGGAACTGGAATTCTGTTAGCACTTAAAGCACCTACCAACACTTTTACAAGATCTGCTGTACTTTCATTTGAAGAGGTGGTCACAGCTTGTTGTACAGGAGGCATTTTCATGAAGTCTTTCTGATCATCTTCTACAACCTTCTCTTGATCGTACACCTGCAGTCTTGCACGTGCTGCATTTAGACCTTTTACAGCTTCCAAATGTTGTATCTTTCTCCGTTTATCCTCAAGAGTCTTTTGTAGAGCTGCATGTTCCTCTTCCAATTGAGCTTTGAATTTAGCTTCCTCTTCCTCTCTCTGTAGTCTTCGTTTCACCTCTTCTGCTTCTCGCTCTAAACGACGTTTTACAACCGCTGCTTCTTGATCAGCTATCTTCTTTTTAACTTGTGCTTCTAGGAGCTGTATTTCCAATTGTTCTTTATTTTGTTCTTGTAACACTTCCAGAACAGCTTGGCTTGCAGCAGCATCAGCAGCAGCTTCTTGTCGCTTTACAGAAGATCTACTTGAATGCTCTGAGGAACCTTCCAAGATAGAAGTGACAGAACCTGATTTACAGGAACTTGAATTGAAGAGGGAGCCAGCTTCCGGCCAATCTTGCTCTTCTCCTTCTGGAATCTTTCCATCCAGTCGACTTGAGGCTCTAGATACAACAAAGTTAGAAATCTCTACACACAGATCCACTCTTCGACGTATGTCTTGATCTGGAGTTGAGATTTTGCGTAGGTCATCATAAACACGTTGAACATCTGCAGAAAGACCTATGACATCACCAATTATATCATTAAGCAGATCATCAGATAAAGCCTCTGTTGATTGTGATAATGTCCGCTTAGAAGATTTAACATGTGTTCTCCATTTGTCGTAAATGTAGTTAAACCTTTGTTGAAGTGACTTAACTCTTGTAGCTTGCATTTCTCTACCCTTCTCTGTTAAAGTTCTGGTTCTTTTACTTCGTCTTGACTGCTGTGCCTCTTCTTGCTGGGCTTCAGCACCACCCACTTGACCTTCTTCAGGTTGGTCTTGGGAATTTGCACTCTCCCTAATACTATCCCTTACCTGACTTGTGGGCTCACTTGACTCAGACATTTTGAATCACTACTTTAAATTGGCCCAATTTTGTTAGTAGAAATATGTATAAGTAATAAAACCTCTAAATTAACCTTAAACACTTAAAATGTAATGTAAATGTCAGTTAAATGTAAATACTTAAAGCAAATGTGATGCTTCAGTAATAGTATTGCACAGGAAATTAAAATGTGCAAAACAACTTATTTCAGCTTGAATATTATCTTACAAATACACTCAATATATAAAACGCTTCAAAACACTCAGAAAACGTTGATATCAAACGGCAAATAGCCTTATGTTATTATTTACAAAAATACTTCACATTTAAAATATGTAAAGTTCACCAAATCTTCAAAGGTGTCTTTGAATAACAAGCTTAAATTAAATTACGTGAGCAAATAGGTCAAACAAAAGGAGAATCTTTTGGCAAGCTTCACAAAAACGTTCTTCTTAAGTATTCAAGTTCTTTATGAATTAGTCCGTTGCTCCTGACAACTGTATGCGTCTTCTTACATTCTTATTATGCGTGTGTGGTGCTTATTTTCAGCTCATCTGTTAATCCTTTGATGACGCTCCATGCGCTGCGAAACACATCGTGGTAAGCCCGCTGGTTCTGCAAACTTGCTGCGTCATCCACTCGTGTCGTCGAACAGGCCGAGTTTTCACTGTATCTCCCTCCAAGCATACGCAGACACAAGTGGTTCTCTTTTAACTGGTTTAATTGAAGACTTTTCTTCAATGCCACCGTGAAAACTAAACAGTATAAATGACAATACAAAATCAGCTTGACAAAAAATGAAAGTGTGCGCAACAGATATAATGGCATTTTACAGTCACAAAATGCAGACAAATAAACGAAATACCTCGTTGGCTGCATGCTGCATGAAAGGGAAATAATCTTTGAATCTTCTTTGTGAGTGTTCAAGTCCTTTTTGACGAGAATAAACTTTCATCGGAGCATACAAAATGTCCGTGCTTGCCGCTTGCTTGCAGGAGCTGAGAATCTGACGTGAAGTCAGCATTTCCGCATAAACTTGAACCAAGCCTTCAAAATAAAAGTACTGCAACTTATAATAAATAAAATAATATATAAACACAAATAACAAACAGAACTTAAAATTATTAATTATGAAAATGATTTTAGAAACCAAAATAATAAGTTATACATAAATTATATACACAATTTACATGGCAGCATTTACAAGAAACATTAAGGGCCAAATTTACTAACATCTTGCACCAGCGCAAACCCTCTTTTGGCGTTAAAAAACTACTGTCGGGATTTACAAAAGACGCGCAGTGAAAAATTGGCGCTGAAAAGGCGTGGACTGAGTTATTTTTGTGGGTGACCTTATTGCATATGCATTTGTAGGAGTTTCCCTTTCAGATGCAAAATTTATGGGAGGGGAGTATTTAAATGAATCACACAACGCGATTTACTAATATTTGCACTCGTCAATTTACTGGTAAAAATCATGTCTTAACCCATTTTGCGACATGGCTGCAATTGTTGCTGCTAGGAGGAGACTGCAGAGAACAGAGAGCATGTGGTAGAAGGGAGAAAATATTTTCCATTCATATTAATTTCTTGGGAATGCCAGAGGAAGATGTTATCCGAACATATCGTTTGCCAAGCCATATTGGCCTATATATACAGCTATGTGTGTGTGTGTACACGTGTTTGACGGATTACATGCGCATGTGTCAAGTTGCGCATGTGTCAACCAGCACCTGATGAGAGCATCAGCTCTGCTTATTTGCTTCCCAATGCTAATTTGCGCTGTTCTTGTTAGATTGCGTTGGTCATCATGTAAATGATTTGACTGCGTCTGTGTTGTGCGTCAGCAGTAGATTGCGTGCAAAACTTGCCACTCTCATCGCTGCATTTGTGGAATTGCGCTCTCATGCTAATTTGCCCCGTTTAGTAAATCTGGCTCTTAAAGGCCCACTGAAGACTGTCGGAAGGCAAAGCATTATTCAATGTGTTGACGTAATTTCAACTGAAACAGGAAGAGGGAGATATATCGAACAGCCCCGCCCCTTTTTAAAAATAGCCAATAGCGTGTTGTTTATTTTACAGCTCGGCCAGAGCCGTTAGACTCTGTAAAACCTCAGTTTCCTTCTAATCTCTAACCGTTTCTCCTCGTTAATGTCCTTTATATTGCTTTAATACACAGCATTCTGTGGAGAATTTAAATGGGTCCGATACCTTTTGTGGTCTGAGTGGATTTGCAGATATGATCCGCTCTGTGCTCTCGTGTCTCTGGACCAGAGCAAACTGCTTGTGTTGCAGTTCATGTGACACTAACGTGAAAGCGGACTTCATTCGCATCAAAGGAAATATTTACACAGTCTAAATCGTTCACTATTCTCTATATAGTGCACTATGTACCATTCACCATGTAGAAACTAGTAAATGTGTGAGCAAGTGACCGATTTCAGCCGCTGCTCCAGCGTCTGTAAGAGTGTAAGAGGAGGTGGGACTTCAGTTTCTAGAGAGCATTTGATTGGACCGAAGATTTGATGAGAAACTGAAGTGTGATGTGATGAAAATCCGTGATCCATTTAGCAGAAGTGAAAGCCTGTTTTGAATACTTATATCTCCTAAATGCAAATTTTGTCAATGTTTTGGAACACACCTCCTTATTCATAACAAAGCTAAAAAACTTAATTTCGGGAGGACTTTAATCTATACGTTTTCTTTGAAATATTGCCTCCTTTTCTCCTATTAGTATTTTCATATCAGTAGCCAATTTACATGAATTAATCTGTCATGAACCAACTGCAGTTTTTCCAGATGATCAGGCTGCATGATGATACATTTACAGATTCATCCTAAATGAATTCCTCACCATGACAGATATACACTTCCATCACTGAGGAAACAGAAAGGATAGACTACAATGTCTTTTCAGAGGCAAATTAAACAAGTCATACGGTTTAATTCACTTCCACTAAGTCTCTGCAACATCTCCCTTTTCAAATATCAACTAAAAACACACTGGTTCCACTTTATATTAGGTGTATTTAACTACTGTATTCTAACATTTAAATTAATCATTTGATACAATGCACTTATTGTCACAGATCTGGTGTGTTTGAGTCAACACACAAGGAAGTGCAGATACAAAGTCTTTAATTAAACTCAGGAGATAACAGGAGAATCAAAATTCAGAAGATACCTGGAGAACCAAAGTAACATGAACACACTCTAAATAAAGACAATACAGGACAAGGAACTAATTCAAACTGAAGGCTTATATACACAGCAGACAGAGGGAAAAACTAACTAGACACACCTGAATTGAAGACACTAATTAATCATTAACCAAGGAGACAAACAGGCAGGCACACAAGGAGAAATTAAACAATTAACAAACTAGAAGATTAGCAAGAAGTGCAACACAGAAATCTGAATGAAAACAGAACATACATGTGACATTACCCTCCCCCTCCCGGAAGGCACGTCCTCGCGCCATATAAGTCTACAGGGGTGGGAGTGTGGGCGCCCTGGAGTCTGACAAGCATAGTCTTTGGCAGGACAGGAAGCCTCCAGGGTGAATCCGGCAACTCAGGGCGCCATGGCGGGTCGGGCGGCTCATGGCGCCATGACGGGTCGGCCTTCGTGGCCTTGGCCCGGACCCCAGGCTCGGCCACGGGTATATAGGCCCCCCACAAAAAATTTATTTGGGAGAAGCGGCTTCGTGGGCTGGAGCTGAGTCTGAAGTGGGCTCAGAGACTGGAGCGGAGTCTGGAACTGACTCGGGGACTGGAGCAGAGTCTGGAGTCCTGTGTTATTTGGCAACCTAGTGCTAGGTATATAGGACAGAATGCATGTTGGGTTATATTCATTAACCCATTTGCTGGGTTGTTTTTTGGCATAGTGCTAGGTCCTACAACCTGAAATTGAAGGCTATTCGTTTTAAGTATATAACTCCATTGACTACATTCGCTCCGTTGATTACAATCACAGCTGTAAATGTGGTATTCATTTGATGGGTATAGTAAACAAAAATGTCTGACAGACGAGATGACACAAGGTAAAGCTTTTTTTTTTGTAACTTTGCAAACAAATATTTGCATTAGATTGTAATTTAATGAACTGGAACAGACATGTAGCCTAGCAAGTGTACACTGTAAAACTCAGTAAGTTCAGAATACTCAAAACATTTGAGGAAACTTATTACCTCAAGACCTCTCTCTTTAACAATCACATCACCAGCATCCCTTCGTTCCCACAGTCCTCAGCCTCGCTGATAACTCATAACTCATCATAATGTTAATTACATACAGTTCCATTTACATAAACATCACATTCAGATCTTGGTTAAATGTTAGATAGCAAATAATACATACTATTAAGAGACTGTCATTATACTTACTTACATGTACTGTATATAATCAAACAACATACAGTATATATGGTCTTAAAAGATTGCAGCCCATCCTCAACCTGACCATACTCTTCACTCTACTCTACTCTTCACCACAATGGTAACCATACCAAACTAACATAATAGAATCCCCTGTAAATCCCAACATAACACAACATTTAACACTAACTTACTGTAACTCTCCCTATGTTAATCTTATGCAAAAATGCACAAAATAACTTAATTTTAACATGTATGTATATAGTCTGATGCAAAGCATGCTGGGAATTAGAAAACTCGATCATATTAAGTTCAGCTTACTACAATGAAATTTTGAGTTCACATAACTTTTCCTATTAAGTACAATGAACTTTCATTATTATTTGAGTAAAACAAAATTATTTAATTTAATTTCACTGTTCGGTTTTACAGGCAACTTTATTACATCGGCAGTAGGGCTATAATCCTGCAATACAGGGAAGCTGCAGTTTCAAGACGGCAGTTTTATGATACATTTCCAAGACCGTCTACTCCATTTCTGCTCCATCAGAGGTGAGCTGAGAAAAGAAGTTAGAATTGAAAGATAATAAACTTACATTTGCGAGAAAATTTGCGAGTTTATATCTCACAATTCTGACTTTTTTCTCACATATCGCAATTCTGAGAAAAAAGTCAGAATTGTGAGATAAAATGTCGCAATTATCTTTTAAATAGTTTTATTCTGTGGCGGAAACAATCTTTCATAAAATTGCTTAGTTTTAGCTAAAAGATGCTAATATTTTTTTTGTAAAATTTTAGAAACAAAAGGCAGCTGAGAAATTGGCCTATGATTCTTCATATCATCTGGGGTTAATCACTTGATCAAAGAGTTAAACCAACGTTTGATCGCTTCAGCAGAGGTGTTACCACTGCATGCTTAAAATCTTGAGGGCATGACCCCCAGATCAAACACTTGTTAATCATCCGCACAAAACTAAGGCCCTGTCCCCAGCGCCACACTTCATATGGTCATTTGCGGTCTTGTGGAACTATAATGGCTGCATAGAGTGTCATTTGTCTGCCCCTAAAATGGGTCATACCATTGCAATTACTGTACCTGAGCAGTTGAATTAAATATGCTAGAAAACCTCACTCATTTAAGAACATAGATTTATTGCATGAACGGAGTAAGAACATAATGTAAGTGTTTAAAATGCGATGCATGCATAACTCAGTTGAAACCTTGCCCTCTTTGACTTGATGTTAATGCTATTAAACTGAATGTAATGTATGTCTGCTTAACCACAATAGCAACAACAACACTGAAATTAGAATGTGCTGTTTATCAATCAGATGCATGTTAAAGTTGCATTTGTGTCATGAACCTGGCCTCTGTGGCTCCCTCCAATCGCCACCAGAGGGCTCCCTCAACTGAGTACTAACCTGTCCTGGACTACATTTCCCATAACCCCATATCTGGGCTGATTACCCACACACCTGATCCCTATAACCTGGACTATTTAAGCCGACGCACACACTCACCCATTGCGAAGTCTTGTTTTGCCCTGGCTGACTGAGCATTTTCCCTTGTTTACTGTTATTCTGTGTATGACCTTGGACTGCCTTATACCTCTGCCTGCTGCCTGCCTTGTGATTTCCCTGACTGTTTCCTGGATTACTCCTGCATTTTGAACCGTGGTGTCTGGTTCGTACGGAATAACGATCGCTATACTAGACATCGCACATCCTGCGATGTGACTATCGCGGATGCGCACATCGCGATTTCGATGCTAAAACGATATATCGTGCAGCCCTACTTTACACATTTGTCATTTGAGATCAGGGTTTCATTATGCACAAACAGAAGCAGGGTTAAGGCTTCAGGTGTGCTTTGTTTTGATGACCCGTATTGCTTTTAGAGGGTAAGGATAAGACACTCATTGCAATCTTCTTATGCTCATCCATCATAAGATCAGCAAACATGCTTGAAAGAATAATAATATTCAATACAACCAAGCACAAGCTACAACACTTGTCTTCTTTTCATGTTCTTCAAACTGTTTTTAAATCTGGCTTGTCTTTTATGGTGCTTTTTATGGTTTATGAAACGTGAAAGCTCCAGTCCCCAATTCACTGTAATTGCATGAAAAAAAGAGTGAACAGAATATCTTTCAAAACATTTCCTTTTGAGTTCCACAGAAGAAAGAAACTTTGGCACAATGTGAGCGCGAGTAGGCTAAATGTTTACTTTTGGAACATATCCTCTAAAAGTGAACAAAATTGCTATAAGTGTTTTCACAAAGACACCGATCGTCATGAACAGCTTGACCTTAGTTCAAAGTAAAACTAAACCTAAGGGAATAAAAATTGGATTCATGGGTTGACTCACGTCGCCTCTCATCTGTGTTGGTCAGAGCCATTTGCGCACCACCAATTACTTCTACATTGTGTCTTATCAAAAGTAATTCATCCTCCGCATTTTCTAAGTATTTTGTTTGAATCAACAGTTGCCATGGAGTTACAAAAATGGCAACACCAGTAAGAAAGTGCTTTTGCATGGTCAAACATTGTGTGGTGCAAATTAATATAATATCTAATATCTAAAACTAATTAATAAATATGTTGTTTTATAAATTCCAACTAATTAGCAGAGTACATGCTTTTCCAATTATTTGCATTTACATTAAACAAACAATATTAAAAGTCATTAAACTAAAAAAGTTTTGCATGGTTCAATAAAATGCTATTTAGTTAAACCATCTCTCATATGTTTGTTGATAAAACACTACATTTTATTTGTTGCATTTCAGCTATTAAAGTAATTCAAATGAACTAACTTTTCACCTCACCAGCCAAGTCCTCAGTACCAACTCAGTATAGCTCACAGTAAAAGGTTAAGTGAGTTGGTTGACTCAAATTGTTGATTCAAGACAGATACTTTATTAATCCTTCGCAGGAAATTATATTTGTTACAATAGCAGCAATCACATAATCCTTGCACACAGACAAACAATGATCTATCTACAAGACTACATAACTAAAAACAAAGAACTTGCATTAAAACATACAATACCCTGAAATATATAAGCTAAAAACATACAATTCCCAATAATAATAACATTGAAAACTAATACACAAACAAATAGCAAAATACTCTGCCCTGTAATGATAAAGCAAAAACATGAATAAAGAAGTAAGAAATAAATATATAAGACAAAAAGCCCAAGCTTTACTTACCCTCAAGCCATCTTAGGTGTATATGACTTTCTTCTTTCTTTCAGGATACATATCCTGACACATCCAAGCTTTATAATGCCAGTGAACAGGGGTCATGAGTATGAACTTAAGAAAGTGCTTCCATCCACATCCATCCATCATAAACGTGTACTCCACAAGGCTCCGGGGGGTTAATAAAGGCCTTCTGAAGCTAAGTGATGCGTTTGTGTAAATCCATATTTAACAAGTTATGAAGTAAAACATCTAGCTTCCACCAGACCGCCTTCCACATTCAAGTTACGTAGGACGCTACGTAGCGTAAGCTTTTTGAACTGCTAGAATTTTACACTTTCTTCGTACGTTGAATATGGAAGGCAATCACAAACACATCGCTTCGTTTCAGAAGGCCTTTATTAACCCCCCAGAGCCGTGTGGATTACACGTTCATGATGGCTGGATGTGGATGGAAGCACTTTCTTCAGCTCATACTCGTGACCCTGTTCACTGGCATTATAAAGCTTGGATGCGTCAGGATATTTATTAAAATATCTCCGATTGTGTTTATCATAAAGAAGAAAGTCATATGGCTTGAGGGTGAGAAAAGCTTGGGTTAATTTTCATTTGAAAGTGAACTAATCCTTTAAGCAACCATTATAAAAGAGGGGATATCTATGTATAATCCTTTAGAACTGTGATATATGAAAAACCTAAGAGAGTATTCAGCACAAATGACTAAATCTTCCAAGTGCTGTTCACAACCTAGATGAAAAAACCTCAAATGAAAAAATAGCAAACATTGAAAATAGCAGAGGCATCTTTGGCATTCTATGAAAAAAAAATATAGTAAAATTTCAAGCCAGAACCCCATCGGTAATTCCATTCAAAATGCTTGCAGGTGGAGTCGTGGAGAGGAGGGTAATAGATTTCAGGTTCCTTCAGATGCCTTTAAAGCTTTTCTATGCCTCATTTCATTCTCAGAATAATTTAAAGTGATAGCTAATGTAATTTTTTCCTACGTTTTCAAGAGGTAAGGTGGCTGAAATTGAGGGAATGAGAAGATGAGAATAATGAATGGCCATTTGGTTGTGTGTCATTGCCAGAGAAGGTAGTGAGTAGCATTCTCAACTACTTGTGTGTGTGTGTGCGTGTGTGTGCGTGTGTGTGTGAGTGTGTGTGCGTGTGTGTGTGTGTGTGTGTGTGTGTGTGTGTCTGTGTCTGTCTGTGTGTGTGTGAGAGAGAGAGAGAGAGAGAGAGAGAGAGAGAGAGAAATTATCACTTTCCTTTCAGGTCAGGGATGAAAAAATGAAAAGGCCTAACATATGATTTTCTTAACAATAAAGAATTTAATGATGGGGCTGAGAAGTTTTTTTTAGTTGATTACTAATAAAATTGTTCCAACCGTTTTGAGCAAGCATGAGCCTTGGTGGTACAATTATCTGCAGGAAATGCTGACATTAAAAGTGTACATGCCAATTATCTATGCAAATTTGATTTGGATGCTCTTCATCACTTGAATGGACCCAAACCTGAACACTGACAAAAGCTTAAAAAATTGGTGCATGTAATTTGCCTCTGGCCTTTTGTGGAAAGTCAATATAATTAGTATTTTATTATAGTCCAGGCCAATATCTACACTTTCTGTGGAATTTAGAAGTCCTTTAGAAGTGAGATACTGGCAGAGGATCAAGGTTTGGCTTTTTAGCATGGCCCCGTTATGTAGAATCAATCTGGTTTTAAAGCTTTACGCAGTACTGAATCTGCCCTTTTAAGAGTTTCAAGCAATATTTTTACAGAAACTGATTCTGGGAAATCCATGGCTTTAGTTTTATTAGATCTGAGTTCTGCATTTGATTTGGTCGACCATGAGGTCCTGCTAAGACGCTTGGAGATATCTGTGGGCTTTCATGGCGTAGTCTTACAGTGGTTCCATTCTTATCTGACCAACAGATGGTTTAGTGTATATATTGGTCATTAGTCCTCCTCTAGTATACCTCTCAACTGTGGAGTTCCACAGGGATCAATCCTTGTGCCGGTATTGTTTACCCTGTACATACTAATGTACCTCTGGCTTCCATTTTTAATAAAAAAGTGGTGTACCCTTTCATCTATATGCTGATGATACTCAGATCTTGTCTGGCTATCACCAGACCAAGCTCAATTTAAAATTGAACATTGGTCTGGGGAGTTTGCTATGTATTTTCTACTGCACAAGAGGCGTGATCAACGAGCATTATTCATGCAATTGGATAGTCCTTTAACCAATCAGATCAACAATCCGGGTGACGTACTTTGCAGAGCGATGCGAAAACTCCAGACAGATTTAGTTTGTGGCATTGATCAGCAATGGCATCGAGCGATTTTTGCAGGTTGTGCAAAAAAAACATGAAAGTGAGTGGTATTTACACCCACTCGAGCGATTTTTTTGCTAAACTAAAGAAGTCATTCAGCATCGTCGAGAGGTTAAAAGGAACTGGATTGATGGTCGTGCTTGCCGTCGCTTCTCTATCGTCATCGTGTTATACCCGCTTTTTTTCATCTTCATCAACTCTCTAAAGTGAAACCCCTTTTATCCCAGAGTAACTTCCAAGCGGTGATTCATGCTTTCGTAACAACTCGTCTAGATTATTGTAAAATCACTTTATTATGGTGTCTCTCAGTTTTCCCTCTCCCGTCTACAGCTAGTGCAAAACGCAGCTGCTAGACTCCTCACTGGGACCCGCAAGTATGAGCCGGTAACCCCTATTTTATCTGCACTGCACTGGCTACCTGTCAAATTTTGAATTGATTTTACAATTTGGCCCCTCACTACCTGACTGATCTGCTCTGTCCGTACACTCCTACAAGAACTCTGAGATCCAGTGATCCCTGTCTACTCATTGTGCCTAGATCTAGACTTAAAAAAACGAGGCGCTCGCGCTTTTGTGACAGCAGGTCCAAAACTTTGGAACAGTCTACCTTTTTACATTAGATTAGCTCCCTCTGTTTCCACCTTCAGATCTGCTCTAAAGACTTATTTATTTTCTTTGGCTTTTAATACTCCTTGATTATAGGTTTGATTATTGTCTTCTATTGTTGGGTGTTCCTTTATTGGTAGTGTTATTTTTCTATTTTTTAGTTTCATTCTTTTCTGTACAACACTTTGGTCAGCCTTGGTTGTTTTTAAATGTGCTTTACAAATAAATATTGTATTGTATTGTATTGTATTGTATTGTATTGTATTGTACAGAATCCATAACTTGTCTGGCAAACACCATCTGGCAGCAAAAAGCTTTATTTTTTCCATTGACGGCATTTAAAAGTATCTGTGTAAAGAATGTGCTAAATGTTTTCATCTGCGATTTACAGAGTTGTTTGTACATGCACTGCAATTTTAAGTCTGCCTTCAAAGTGTTTTGCACTGAATGTAGTTGTTTCCTTATGGAATACTTTTTGAGAGCTTGCACAGAAAGAAAATTTCATTCATTATGTCTAAGTTGCACCATAACAATGTTGGTATTTGTTGTTCTGTTTTGCCATGGCTTATTTTTGTGTTGATCTGGCCTTGTATGTTTTATTTTTGTGTTACCTTACATTGTTTTGTTTTTTTTCTGTTCATGTTCCCCAATTGTGTCTAACTGAATCTCGTTTTATTAGTCCTGTTGTCAATGTATATACTGCATTTATACTCTTTTGTGTCTTCAGTTATTTATCTAGTCTTGGCCTTGTGTGTGTGTGTGTATTTTATGTCTGTGTGGTTTGCTTTGTATATTTTAAATTGTATACCAGCATTTTTCAATATCAGCACTTTGGTCAACATTGTTTAAACATGGTGTATTGTAATGTATTGTATATATTGTATGGTTGTAAAGTTTGGTAAGTTTTGACAGTTGTTTTTACAAGATTCATGTTTTGGATTCCCGTATCTTGCCTTGAAAATGAAGCTGCAATGAGTTCCTCTTAACCTCTGCTCAATGATGCTGTCAAAATACTAGAAAAGACTTGATTAGGTTGGGAGAATTTAACAAACAAAACAAAAACTTAATTTAAATGACCAGCCCCTAAAGTAACATTAGTAAATCAGTTCATCAAATTTTAATCACATTTTTATTTGATTTGTTATTTTAGCACAATAAATGAAAATGAGAAATTTAGCCAAATGATGGCAACTAGCTAAAATAAAAAGTTTAAGGGTTTTTTTATTTTTTTTTATTTCAGGTTTCTTTTTATAGTAACAAAAACATGTAAATGTTGTGGTACCACTACACTGCTACGCTGCACTTTTATTTGTTAATATGTAAATTGGGACAGATTCCGCAAAACAATATACAGTGAAATGTGCCAGTGACGTGAAGTTTTGTAGGTTACAGTTTGTTTTCATATACAATTCCATTGCAAATTGGTATTGCAAACAGTTTCCTATTTTTGTTGTGTTTGCGTGCAGACTACTGTATGTGCATCAATAACAATTTATCCTCCCTGATATCTCATGATTTGTTCTCACATTCACTCACGCACACAACAAATGACTTTTGATTTTTAATAATGTCAACAAAAACATGTCGGAAGGGCTTGCAGTGATTTTTGCCCTGATTTGCAGGAACAAGAACAAGCACCAAAACAAATATGAATAAGACAGAGCCTGCGGGGAGATGTAGCCATCAGTTTGATATTTTTTTGTTTTGTTTTGTTTTGTTTTGTTTTGTTTTGTTTTGTTTTGTTTTGTTTTGTTTTGTTTTTTGGCTGCTTATCTTGCTCTCCTTTTACACTTTCATTGGTTGTTGGTCATCACTGCTCTCTTGCTAGTCAGGACAGAGCATACATCTGATGACACATGTGTTTTCTCACAAATGTGTCCTATAGCCATAATTTTCGTATGTTGGTTCAAACATCTAGTTCAAATAATTCCTAATCATTTTTGTGAATTATGTCCTGCAAAACAATTATCCAATTTTATCATATTTTGAACAAGCAAATAAAACCACATAGCATGCATTCAGGATAGAAAATGAATTTTAATCTAAAAATTCAATGTTAAAAGGACAAGGCAAGTATCACATTTGCTCTACACGTTATATAAAAACATTAATTAAAAATAAAAGTATTGATTACAATATTTGTAGCCCAAAACATATGGGTTGATAACTGCATTTTTCATTCATTCATTCATTCATTCATTCTCTCTCTCTCTCTCTCTCTCTCTCTCTCTCTCTCTCTGTATATATATATATAGTCTCAGATTACGCATGTAACTATGGTTCCCTGAGAATAGGGAACGAGACGCTGCATCCCCTAGGGGTTGCAATGGGGAATGCCTCTGGCATGCCAGGTGTCTGAAACATGAGTCTAAACACGACAATGAACATGACGTTGGCAAAAGAGCACCAGTGAATAACGTAATTTATTTCTTGTCTGAAGGAGACCAGAGCAGGAATCCCTAAAGCATGGAAAAGGGATGCCGCGTCTTGTTCCCTATTCTCAGGGAACCATGGTTACATCCGTAACCTTGTAACAGATTTACTGTCACACTAGTTCCCAGTTGTGTCTGGTATGTTATAGTTAACCCTATCATTAGGGGTGCTCTGTAGTCAGAGTTGTCCATCTGCCTAAAAGGGGACAGAGAAGAAGCATTGGGTAGAAAGTAGTGTGCTAAGCACATGGGATGTCTTCTTTAACCTCTGTTTGCTGTCCTTTGTTGGTGCCCTGATTTGAGGAACAATTTTTTTCCTATTCTCAAATATAAGTAAGCACCTATCTTTGTATGTGTATAGGGTTTGTAAATATACTTTTAGTCAGAGGTTCTCAAGAACGGAGGCCTCAAAAGGATGATTATAAAGAGAGGAAGCCTAACTATGTTCATACTTAGGCCAGCTTCCAAGAGGCTCACAGAGAGCCTAAAATACTCAACTTTCCTAATGCAGCCCTGGAGAGTGGAGGCCTCAAAAACACTCTAACCCAAGTAAAGTGACGGGTTGAGTCAGCTGGCTCACGAAGCTCCGCAAAGTGGAGGCCTATGGAATGCCTCTCAGATTGAGAGGAGGCCTAGCAACACTCACACTGAGGTAAGTAGCCAAGGAGGCTCCAAGAGAACCAAACTACCAAGCAGACTATCCTACCACCTAGCCGAGCTCTAGGAAGGGAGGCCTAGAAAACTACTCTCTAAATCGAGAGGTGGCCTAACAATGTCTCACATAGCAGATATCTGCAAGGAGGCTCAAAGAGAACCACCATCCCGCAAATACTATCCTGGTGGAGCTCTAGAAAGTAAAGGCCTCAAGAAAGATAACACTCTAAAAAGAGAGGAGGCCTGACGTAGGTGAAACCAGCGCATCGAGGAGAAAGTTTATCTCTTCCTCCCTGATGTCGGCCAGGTTCACCCAGAGATGTCTCTCTGTAGCCACCATGGCCGCCATGGATCTATCAATCATGGCGGCAGTATGTTTAGTGGCACAGAGAGCCAAATCTGTGGTGCGGCGCAGCTCCTCAACCACCTTGGTGGAAGCCCCTGGCCCTGGTCCAGGTCTTTCAGCAGATCAGCCTGGTAGGCCTGCAACACAGCCATAGTGTGCAGCGCCGCACCAGCCTGACCTGCTCCCGCCTATGCTCAGCCATTAAGACGCGAGGTAATGCGCAAAGGTTTGGTAGGCAGAGATGGAGCCTTTGACGTGGCCAGCGTCTCTTCGATCGGAGGGATCAACGCGTAACCATGCTCCCGCATCCCCTCAACATCAGCATAATTTGCATGAGTGCGATGGATGCTGGCAGAATAGGGCTTTCCCCAAGATCTCTGGGAGAAATGGAAGGCTCATATGAGCTGGACAATTATGTCATTACAGGAAACCTTTAGAAGTTAATGCAAAAACTGCCTTAGGTGCAGCTTACATTTTTGCATAGGCCTACAATTTGTTATTTGAGTGTTGATTATTTTATCTAAAAATAAAAAGCAATTGAATTTAAGCTAATAGTTTGGGCTCAGTTGTTAATCTTTAATATTATAGTAGCATAATGTTCAAGTAAGGGCTCTGTAAACCTGCAATTTTATGTTTACTTTTCTCCCCACCTGCTGTACCGAAAACCGTACCAAACCATGACTTTAAAACCGAGGTATTTATTTTTATTTTAGGTTTTATTTAACCCAACTACTGATTAAAAATGACTATATGGCTGGCTTAAAATGAATCCAAAATAGGTGAGAAATTAAAAATCAGACACATAAAAGGTGTACATTTATTAATAAGCAATTTAATAAATGTTTATTGTTTATTATTCATTATCTTATTAATAAATGCTCATTTATTAAACATATTAATAAATGTTAATTTCCAGCATATTTTGGGTTTATTTTAAGCAAGCAATACAGTAATTTTTATACAACAGTTGAGTTAAATAAAACTACCCAACACGTTGGGCAAACATTTAACCCAACCACTGGGTTAAAACAACCCAATTGCTGGGTTTGTCCATTTTCAACCCAACTTGGGTTGTTTTTAACCCAGCATTTTTTAGAGTGTACCAAACCGTGAGTTGTTTGTACTGTTACACCCCTAATATACAGTATATATAATGTATATCACTTTAAAAATGCTGGGTTAAAAATGGCGGTTGGGTTAAATGTTTGCCCAATGTGCTGGGCATAATTATTAGACATAATTATTAGAGGCAACAATAATAATCAAAAGGTGAACATTTATTAATAAGAAATTAATAAATGAGTAACACTTTACAATAAGGTTCATCAGTTAACATTAGTTAACTACATTAATTAACATGAACTAATAATGAACTGCACTTCTACAGCATTTATTATTATTATTATTTGTTAATGTTAATTTCAACATTTACTAATACATTATTAAAATCAATAGTTGTATTTGTTAACATTCATTAATGCACTGTAAACTAACATGAACAATCTATGAACAGCTGTATTTTTATTAACTAACATTAACAAAGATTAACAAATACAGTATGTATTGCTCATGGTTAGTTCATGTTAGTTAATACATGAATTAATGTTAACAATTAACTTTATTGTAAGGTTTTAACAATAAATGTGTATTGTTTAATTATTATTCATTAAACTTATTGATAAATGTTAATTCCAAACATACTTTGGGTTAATTTTAAGCTAGCAATACAGTAATTTTTCAACAGTAGTCAAGTTAAATAAAACTAACATTTAACTGCTGGGTCAAAACAACCCAATTGCTGGGTTTGTCCATTTTCAACCCAACTTGGGTTGACTTTTAGAGTGTGTATATATATATATATATATATATATATATATATATATATATATATATAATGTGTGTGTGTACTCTACATTATGTAACAGATGCTTTCAATGTATGTTCCCTGAACATGATTTGCTGGTCCGTTTATTACAGAGTCAATTTTGCAATCCCCTCAGCATTTCCCTGGGTATGCATGTGCAGTTTTCCTCTCTGACTGTGTGATACTCAAAAGATTTGTATAGAAGTTCAAGATGACACTCAGCAGCTCTTAAAAGCATGGAGTACTGCTGGTCCAAAAACTCCTCTCTATTTTTAACGTTTAAGTATGCAGAACACCAGATAACAGTGGACCAGTTCTGTATCATCTGTTAAAGGTGATAAAGAGGATCTTTTCGTCGACTGAGAAACCAAAGACTGTTACTGAGTTTCTGAAATGAGCGCATGCATAAGAACAACCCCCCTCCTTTCGAGGGAACGCCTCCCAAAACTCGTGCCACGAGTATTGGAACACGAGTGTTTACCACCGGCATTCGCTGTGTTATGTTAGTGGATTCATTATGTCGGACTCACCGCAGGTAACTCATAATCTGCAGTTGTTACTCCTGTCTCCTGACAAAAACATCGCATGCAGCACCTGTGGAGTGTGGAAAGTTACTGGAGCGCGCAGCCGCGCTCGTCTCTCACAAGGAACGTCATGGCAGTGATTGACAAGCCAGAGGGCCAATTGGCTGATGTTTTTAAGGCCCTACCTCGTGCACAGATTATGTATATTAATATTATTCCTTTCAGTGCACCTAATAAATATTCTTTTATCAGTTAGTAAAGACAGTTTCAAGTAATATTGCAAAAATGTATAAAACAAAACATCCTCTTTAGCACCTTTAATGACACACTTATCTAAATAATCACAAGTTATTATGTTGCTTTTTTTATTCATTGCTGTTGGATTTTCATTTCATACACCAACTCTAAGACCACTTGTACAAAAGCTCTCCTGAAGTATCAGTATCTCTCTGCAGCTCTCTCATCTTTTGATTAGTCTGGCAGATCCTGACTGCGATATCAATTGCTTGAAAGAGACATTTCTTTTCTGAGTTCATCTGCTCTGTCCTTCAGAATAAATTTTCAGACGCATAGGCCGTGTGTCCACCAAAGCGTTTTTTCCAGCTACTAGCGTACTTTTTCAATTGTTTTCAATAGGAACGCCACGTTTTTTAAACGCCAGGAGCGCAAGGAGGCGCTAAGCGTCTTTTTCACACTCAAGCGCTGAGAGCTCGGCGTTTTTTACTGGTCGCCTCGAGTTGAAGAATGTTTAAGTTTGAGTAAAACCAAAGACTAGAATAACACAAGACGCGTCACTCGTATTATTATGAATGGGAGAAGTGCAACGCGCAATATAAGAAGCTCCATAGAAGCTCCGTTAGAAGCTCCATAGACCTTATGTAGCCCCTCCCCTCTTCAGCGCTGCGCTCGTTGTCTTTTGACTTCGCGGCTTGTATTTCCACAGCGATCATGTATTTATGAATGAACTGTTCATTTTAAAATCTTCCCGTTCTACTGACATTTGTTAAGACACCCGCTTTAAACATTACAATGCTCATGATAACTTTTGTTAACTCTACAACACGTAAATCCACTTCACCAGCTAATTATTCTTCAACAGCGATGCCATAGAAATATACAGGGCTACCGCGAAAACGGAAGTTCAAAGACAATATTCTAAAGATGGCGGCACAAGAAATGAGGCACAAGAGACGCGCATTTAGGACTGTGTGTGCGCATTAGGTTTGTTCCAGGCTGAAAAATATCGTTTTTGTCATGATTCGAGCGTTTAGAAACAATATTTATGAGACAGTTGTTGTCAAATTTCATTGGTGATTTCAAATATGAAATTTATTCGAAAGCTTGGCAAACAGCTTTAGAGAATTTGATGTTTCCCCATTCAAAGAGATAGGAGCTGCACTTGGATGCCCGAGAGGCGTATCAAAGATGGCCGCCGAGTGAAATGACTTGTCTAGGCAATGGCTGCGTCCAAAAACCTAGGTAGCTGTCTTGCTGCCTCGCTGTCTTATAAGAGAATGACTTGTACGGCAACGTTTGTGCATGAAGGCACCTCACGAAATTGATTTCGGACAGACTTAATGATCTACAGTAATATAGCGCGAGCTTTGGTGAGAACTAAACAAATATTAAATTATTACAGTAGTAATTTCACGATAGAAATGATATCAAAATTGAAATATGTTGGTCAAAATCGTACATTTATACACAAACAGAGCAGCAAACGCAACTTTCGGACGCCATCTTTATTTTTCTAGCTCAACTGTCACAGAATGGAAAGCACAGGGTTGTGGGATATCAAAGGCAGCTAAGGATACATCTATGCTTCCTTCAAAAATCGATCTGAGGAAGGTATCTCATGAGACAGGAAGTGAAGCTAACATTGGATTCGGACGTGCCTTGATGCCTTACTACCTTGAAATGTGTCCTCAGAAGGCAGCATTTTAGTTTTCGGACGCAGCCAATGTCTGTTACTTATAAATGATGTTGCAGGAATTTGTTTTTCTCTGTTACTTATAACTGATTTTGTAGGAATTTGTTTCAGACTAAAAATGTTGATACAATGTGAAATTACTTGCTATGTATTTTCGGAGACCAGCAATATTAATTTCTCATCCATTTTGTTCCGTTCTCTGCTTGTTAATGTTGTTGTGACAGTTGGCCGGTGTAGTATTTGTCCCGCCCCTCCTTCACTCTGATTGGACGGCTGGCTAAAAAGTGACAGTGATGAGTGCAGCGTTTTACTCAAAGTTTAACATTCTTCAACTCGAGGCGACCAGTAAAAAACGCCCAGCTCTCAGCGCTTGAGCGTGAAAAAGACGCCCAGCGATTCGTTACGCTCCTGGCGTTTAAAAAACGCGGCGTTCCCATTGAAAACAATTGAAAAAGTACGCTAGTATGGAGGACTAGGGGTGCCACTTAAAAATAAAAAGAAGAATCGGTTAATTAATTTAATAATTCAAACATAAAAATGTATATAAATGATTCACTTTTTACATGGGCAAATTAATAGACATATTTAAAGTTGTTTATTTAATTCCTGTTTTTAAATGTAGTTTAATAAAACAATAAAACAATAAATTTGAAAAATCTTTTTTGAATGTATAAATAAATAGACAAATTTGAAATGGGATATTTAATTCATTTTTTAAAATGTAGATCAATAAAACAATAAAAAGTTCATTAGTAAATCATTTTAAATGCGCATTTAAATCTCTTTTTTAAAAAGAATTTGGCAAATGCTTTTCTTTCTCTATTTACCAGATGCTTTTCTTTGTCGGTTTGCAAAATGCTTTTCTTTATCCATTTGTCAATCGAGTGGTAAAATGCCATTGGACAGTACACACGTGGGAGCAACCAATCAACTTTCCCCTCAATTTGAAGAGCCAATCCTCTCTCACTTGTAACACTCACTGTCATTGGACAGTTAGTACGGTGACCGGGAGGGGACATGTTCGGTTCATTTAGTTTTGTCGTGGCCACAACATATAAACTCGTGGGAACGTGATAATATGTCGTGGCCACAAGATATTAATTCGTGGGAACGGCCACGAGATCGTTTTGTCGAGGTAACGACATCCTTATGTCGTGGCCTCGAGATCATATGGTGAGGGAACGATATATTTTTCTCATGGCCACGAGTTAAATGTGTAAACAACCTGCGCATAGCAACCTGGAATTATCACAAATGGACAATACCATAATAATATTTTTAATTAGGAAAAAGAACGGAATTAAGAAATTATTATATTAACATAGTGCATTATATTGTATTGCGCGCGATGTTGCAGACAGCATTCGAATGAAGATTATAAATCAGTGTTTATATGTTGTACATTTTAATTCCACCGAACAGTCTTTTAAATCCATTCACTTATCGTTTATTTTTTATTTAATATTTTTATATTATTAGTTACATCTGTATATTCAGGGTGCGATTTGTGAAAAAAAACAGAGGGGGGGGGGGGTGTTTTGAAAAGTTTTTTTTTTTTTTTTGTTAAAAATCACAGTGGAGCTATATACTATTTTTGGCAGCTGTTACAGAAACATTTTTTACAAAAAAATTCTGATTTAACTACTAATAGAATAACGTTATCGTACGAGACACAACCCTTTACATTCAGTCGCGTTTGGTCCCATTTATTTATACACGTTTACCTCAGATTTCATTAGATAGAATATAAGCTGTGCTGTACACAGGGTTTCATAATTACCAAGGTCAGAAAATGTAGTTTACTAGGGGGTACGGGGGCATGCTCCCCCGAGAAAATGTAGATTTCCCTGGTGTACATATGTGCATTTTTAGGATGTTTTACGGCCAACAAATGGGATAACAATAATAGCTTTAAAACCATGTCAACAAATGCATGCACAGTTTTGAGGCAGCTTTAATCGCATGTTTGGTCATTTCATGACTTAACAGAACACCGACGGCCATTACTCGTACAGTAGTTTCTTTTGAACTTTATTTAAGCTATAATAAAGTAATTATGCAGCGCGCGCCGGCGCATTTGCGCATGCAATTCTTGAGTGCGCGCCACGAGCACAGTATAACGGCTGATTGGACAGTCATGTTCATTTTTCTGAGTTTTACTAACATCATCTGACCGCAGTTCACTATTGTTCAACTGAAGCTCACTCGTTGTCACCTGCACCTTTTCCGCGCTTGTTTGACTTGCGCCTGGCGCTGAGGCGAAGTCGGAATGCGCGTCTGAAAAGTGTCCCGTTTGTTGTGGTGGTAAAGAGACAGTTCTATATAAATGCAGCATTTTATTTGGCGATGTTTTAAAAAAAAAAGATTTTTATTTTTGGTATTTTATATGCTCTGTTGGTGGTTTGTGGAGTAGCATCACCCAGGGGGGATATTTTTTTTATCCCTACCGGGGATAATTCAGCAGAGGCAGGGATACATAGACCAGAAGGGGGGAAATCCCCCCGTCCCCCCCTACAAATCGCATCCTGTGTATATTTATTTGCTTTATTTTCCCCTTCATTTCCCATATTTCTTTATCTAATTAATATTCTTTACTTTATGACTGTATTTCTGTAACCTATTTCTGTAAATGAGCGTCTGTTTTCACTTGTAGCCCCTCGTGCCTGTGACAGCATTCGAATTAATTCAGAGTTTAAGTTTAAAAAATTTGTTACTGTTTTAGAATATTTTGTTTATTATTTGTATATAACCTATGAAAGCTTTATTTATGATTTTATTTTATTTCTGTAGGCGCACGGGAATTTTACAAGGAGTTCATTTACGGGAATATTATATAATAAATAAATAAATAAATAAATAAATAAATAAACCACCCTTATTTTTCATTCTTAATTAAAAATATTATTATGGTATTGTCCAATTGTGTTCCAGGTTGCTATGGTTGCGCAGGTTGTTTACACATTTAACTCGTGGCCATGAGAAATTATGTCGTTCCCTCAACATATGATCTCGAGGACACGACTTTACATCGCGTGGCCACGACATAAGGATGTCGTTACCTCGACAAAATGATCTCGTGGCCACAACTTATTATCACATTCCCACGAATTAATATCTTGTGGCCACAACATATTATCACGTTCCCACGAGTTTATATGTTGTGGCCACGACAAAACTAAATGAACCGAACATGTCCCCTCCCGGTCACCGTACCAACTGTCCAATGACAGTGAGTGTTACAAGTGAGAGAGGATTGGCTCTTCAAATTGAGGGGAAAGTTGATTGGTTGCTCCCACGTGTGTACTGTCCAATGGCATTTTACCACTCAATTGACAAATGGATAAAGAAAAGCATTTGGCAAACCGACAAAGAAAAGCAACTGGTAAATAGAGAAAGAAAAGCATTTGCCAAATTCTTTTTAAAAAAGCGATTTAAATGCGCATTTAAAATGATTTACTAATGAACTTTTTATTGTTTTATTGATCTACATTTTAAAAAATGAATTAAATATCCCATTTCAAATTTGTCTATTTATTTATACATTCAAAAAAGATTTTTCAAATGTATTGTTTTATTGATTTATTAAACTACATTTAAAAACAGGAATTAAATAAACAACTTTAAATATGTCTATTAATTTGCCCATGTAAAAAGTGAATCATTTATATACATTTTTATGTTTGAATTATTAAATTAATTAATTGATTATTCTTTTTATTTTTAAGTGGCACCCCTGGTCCTCCATACGCTAGCAGCTGGAAAAAATGCTTTGGTGGACACACGGCCTAACTCAAGCATATAGCCTACCTCACCCACGCGGCAAACCAGGTCTAAACTACAATAAAATATTTAGAGATCTAATAAACAACAAACCAAACCTGGCCTGTTATCAGAAAGTCTTGTCAAGTTGCTATCAGGAATTTGTGTTTATATTCAATATAAAGCAGTGTAGTGGCTTTCATTATTTTAAAAAATGCTTTCAAAATGCTTTAGATTGCAGTGCTGCCTAGCAGACTTCAACCAAACTCCATGGTGTCTTACAACCCATGGAAATGGAATGTGGTACACTAATTATGAGAGCTTTGTTATGTCAGTGACTCTAATACCTAAATATTTCACGGGCTTGCATCTGACTGACAGACAAAGAGCTCTAACACAAAAAATAACCCCCAAAATATTGCTTAAAATCTATATGGATAAAGAGCTTCAGGCTATATATAAATTAATATTTGAAATTTGTGTCCCTTTCTGATTTCATTGATTTATTTCACACCTGAGCAACATTTCATGCAGATATTGTAGATTATGAAACCACTTGCCTATCTTCAAACTTCAAACTAATTAGAGAAGGTCTTAATAAAAGTGTGTTTTCTAATCTCCAGTTATAAAGCTAGCAATAAGAGACAGGAGGGGGATTTTTTTAAAAGATGAAGATGAAATATCTCAGATGATATGAAGTAAATTTTGCAGAATATAAATCCGACATCAGAGGAAGCTTTCATTCAGGGAATGCAAACCCAAATGCACCAACGACAGCTGTGTTTGCAATGCTAAAGATGTATGACCAATCAATATGACCAATATTTCTACTTCAGAGTTTATTTGTTCTTCAATACCAAGTCTACTGATAAATTAAACTATATCCAACACACTGTGGTACACCAACCAGAAATCACAAGGTTCAGGTAAAGGTTGCAGGTAAACTTATTTTAATGTAATATTTTCTAATAAAAGCACAATTTACCTGAAACAAGCACAACTTTTGAATTTGTGTAGGTTAGCCTACTGTCTGCACAAAACCATCAAAGCCCTTATCATTCATTCATTTAAATGAATCCCCAAACGATATCTCTAGTCATTACGAAAGAAAGCAGACAAAAAATATTAAGTTTAACTTACCTGCAAACGGGGACTTGTACACGTTTCACTCCTGTGCACACTAAGTAAACGTCTTTTAAGTTACTTTTAACTGTAGCTTTAAAAAAACAATGTCTTTTATATGCAGTCAGTGTACAGTAAGATTCCTCTGTCCCCGCACTGTCATAAGTGGCTGAGAAAGCTTGAAGGACGGCTGGTGACCACGTCGTGTTATTGGCATCTCCGATGATCCTCTCTGCGCTCCCAGTGAAGCTCTGAGTCAACAAGTAGCGCGCAGAGGAGAGACCTTTCAATCATATTCACAGCATCTCTCAGCCCCTCCACGCGCTGTCTCTCGTCCACGCCACGTCTGCTGCTCCCACCATCTCACAAGATTGAGCGAGACAGAACTGTGTCCTCTGCAAACACCAGCACACTCATTTTTTTTTTTTTTTTTTTTGTCTTTTAATAGTCGTAGAAGCTTCGTCATTCTACAATACATGTTCCAAAAATATTTAGCCTAATTTTTGGACATAATTTTCTATTATAAAAAGTTCACAATTAATTGGTTGTGATTTTTCCCCCCTCTGGTGGGGATGGAAATCTCGCACTTCCGATTCCAATTTCTCTTAATGATTCAGTTTGGTTAACGTACCTATTAACGTCTGGATGGGTTGGTGGGTGCATGGATGGATGGATGGATGGATGGAGATAAACTGTAATAATTTTTTATGGTAATCCCTGAGAAAATTAAGCTTTTTTTTGTTGTTGTTGTTTATTTCCATTGTTTTAAATTCCTAAGAATGACCACAGCATATTACTGGATATACTGCAGTTTCTTAAATACATGCATATTAGTTTGTAAAAAGTTACAGGGTGCAAAAGATACTGCAAAACACAAATGACTGTCATGCCTGCTGCTTTCACTGTGTCACATCACTGAGAGAGAGAACAAGCATTTTGTGCTCTGCAGATTCCAGCACACTGATTCTTTTCTGCCCTTTAATTAGTGGTTTATAAAGCTCTATAAATGAATTGAATGAGCCTTTCACCTTCAATGTGCCTTCAATATTTCCTTTTTATCCATCCTTTTTAAAAATGAAATTTTATTGGATTGTATTAGATTCAAGTCTAAAATCCTGTTTGGCAGAATTCTCTGCTTTGAAGGATCAGTGCAGCCACACAAATCATTTCAGCAAATGCCTTATAGCCACAGTGACATTGCTTCTTATTTGTGACACTTAAAATGAATCCCACCTACTAATTCAATTCAGCAGGAATTACAAGGAAAAATTTTAAGAACTTTATGTATGTGATCACATTTAAACGTTCAGTGCATTTCTGTGTAGGGGGCCACAGATTTGATTCTGGTTTTCACCAGTATTACCATTAAATAAACAGCAATCATGCAATGCTTTCATGGATAGACTACCCAGAATATCATGCACTTATACATATATAAACTTTATCTTTCAACTGAGCCATGAACATGCATTTTAGACATTTAAGGATCAAAATAAGAATCAAGTCTGCAAATAAGAATCAAGCCTTATTTACAGCGGTCAAGCCCCCAACCCCAATAATTCACACCCTGGTTTTCACTCAGATATGTTCATTTCAGATAAAGTGCTCTGTGTGAAGCTGACAAACTGGTACATGTCTTGCACCTCTTGCTGTTTAAGACAAAAGTGCCACATTCAGCAGGCAAAAGGTTTTCATTTCTCCCTTTGAAAGGTAAGTCAAAAGAGCACTTATAAAAGCTTTTTTTCTCAGTCTGTTATACAACAGCAGCAACTTTAGAGATACACATAGCTATCAGGCAGTCTAGCTCAATTAATCAAACTTGACATGAGTAGATTTGGCCTGAATCTGTCTTGATTACAGAATTACTGTGTGCAATTAACATTTAGGGTAGTTATGGCAGCTCACTGTGAAGTCAGTAAACTCTAAAGCTTCACGCTACTGTGGTTGTTTTTCTCCCAAAAATGAAAATGCGTGTGTTGTTATTTTTTTCCATTGAATACAAAATGACCGGCTGGCCATTTCAAATGAAGAAGTGCTAAAAATGTTCATAGGAAAATGACTTTGGTCTTTTTTTTCTCATTTTGTCAATTTCTTAATTTTCTCATTCTCATTCAAGTTAATATGGAGTTGGAATGACATAAGGGTGAATAAATAGTGACAAAATTTTCATTTTACATGAAATATGGTCATTCCATGTCAAATCAACCAAATTTTAGAAACTTCCCAGCTCGAATCTTTGATTTTGTTAATATTTTTTTTCTCTGTAGAAAGACAAACATAAATAGTGATGAAAGTGATGAAAAATATAGATCAGAGGAACATTTGGTACCACATTTGGTTTTTGATCACTGAAAATAGGTAAAATTGAACAATTTGAACATGGAGCTGCTTTGATATCTATGGAACTGAACTATACAGGGCCTTGAAAATGAAGATTTCAAAAGGATAGTTTATTTAGAATGAGAATCTAAGATGATAGATTCATCTTAGAATGGAGTCTCAAACTCCATTGTTTCCTCCTTCTTATATAAATCTCATTTGTTTAAAAGACCTCCGAAGAACAGGCGAATCTCAACATAACACCGACTGTTACGTAACAGTCGGGGTGTACGCCCCAATATTTGCATATGCCAGCCCATGTTCCCAACATTATGAAAGGCATTAGACAAGGGCAGCCAGTAACGTCTGGATCTGCACAGGTGAATCAACAGACTAGGTAAGCAAGCAAGAACAATAGCGAAAAATGGCAGATGGAGCAATAATAACTGACATGATCCATGATATCATGATATTTTTAGTGATATTTGTAAATTGTCTTTCTAAATGTTTCGTTAGCATGTTGCTAATGTACTGTTAAATGTGGTTAAAGTTACCATCGTTTCTTACTGTATTCACGGAGACAAGAGCCGTCGCTATTTTCATTATTAAACACTTGCAGTCTGTATAATTCATAAACACAACTTCATTCTTTATAAATCTCTCCAATGGTGTAGCATTAGCCGTTAGCCACGGAGCACAGCCTCAAATTCATTCAGAATCAAATGTAAACAATATAACAGTATACAATACCAAAGTCCCTTGTAGTAAAGTTCAAAGTTCGTGGGGAAGGAAGAGGACAAGGGTCGGCTTTTGACTGCTGACTGAGCTTTATTTAGTAAAATGAAAAATGTCCAACAAAAAGTCTGCGCACCGCACAACAACGAAAATAAACAATCCACAACAGGGCTTCACTCCAGAACGGTATAAACAATCCACAACAGGGCTTCACTCCAGAACGGTATAAACAATCCACAATAGGGCTTCTCTCCAGTGTTGTCGTGCTCAGTGTCTCAGTCAGCAGTCCCTCTCTCTCTCTCCCACTCCTGCTTCTCCTGGCGTTTTATCCTGTCTCCACGCCAATTACTGGAATGAGAAACAGGTGTTTGTAATTTACATTTAACCCGCTCGCTTACCACGCGTCTCCCGACACTCTCTCCAGTTGCAGACCTCGCTGAACCACGCCCCCCTCGCCACATACCCCCACCGCCCGACTCAGGCCGGGGAGCCATCCGGCCTGCAGCCCCCCCCCCCCCCATTTCTGGAGAGGAAATCGGCCACAGCCATCTGAACACCCGGCCTGTGGACCACCTTGAACTTAAAAGGCTGTAAAGCTAGATACCAACGGGTGATCCGCGCGTTGGTATCCTTCATGCGGTGGAGCCACTGCAGGGGAGCGTGGTCCGAACAGAGGGTGAATTCCCGTCCCAGGAGATAATAACGGAGGGTGAGGACGGCCCACCTAATGGCAAGACATTCTTTTTCTACGGTGCTGTACTTAGCTTCTCTCTTGGAGAGCTTACGGCTAATGTACAGCACCGGCCGTTCCTCCCCCTCTATCTCCTGGGACAGGACAGCACCCAGCCCCCTGTCCGACGCGTCAGTCTGCAACAAAAAGGGGAGAGAAAAATCAGGAGAATGAAGCAGTGGCCCGCCACATAAAGCAGCCTTCACTTGGGTAAAGGCCTGCTGGCACAGCTCCGTCCACTGGACCGTATCTGGTGCATCCTTTTTAGTTAGATCAGTCAACGAGCTGGTGAGGTCCGAAAAATTAGGTACAAACCTTCTATAATATCCCGCCAGCCCGAGGAACTGTCTAACCTCCTTTTTGGTCTTGGGGCGCGGACAAGTCGCAATTGCTGCGGTCTTATCAATTTGGGGACGCACCTGTCCATGCCCCAAGTGGAAGCCCAGATACCTTACTTCCACGCGCCCAATTGCACACTTCTTCGGGTTGGCCGTGAGCCCAGCTCCCCTCAGCGATCTCAGGACGGCCCTCAAATGCTGCATATGCCGCTGCCAGTCATTACTGAAGATAATAATATCATCCAGATAGGCAGCAGCATATGCACCATGGGGCCGCAAAATTTTATCCATGAGCCGCTGAAAGGTAGCCGGTGCCCCGAACAGCCCGAACGGAAGTGTAACAAATTGGTGCAATCCAAACGGCGTCGTGAAAGCTGTCTTTTCTTTGGATAATGGCGACAAGGGGATCTGCCAATATCCCTTTGTTAAGTCCAGTGTCGAATAAAATCGAGCCGCACCGAGCCGGTCAAGCAGTTCGTCCACCCGTGGCATTGGATACGCGTCGAATTTCGACACTGCATTCACCTTGCGATAGTCCACACAGAACCGAACTGAGCCGTCCGTTTTGGGAACCAAAACTATCGGGCTCGCCCAGTTACTGCTGGACTCTTCTATTACTCCCATTTCAAGCATTGCCCCTAATTCTGCCTGAACTACCTTTTTTTTGTGTTCAGGCAACCTATACGGCCGGCTGCGAACCACCACGCCCGGCTCTGTCTCGATGTGGTGCTGAATGAGGTCAGTACGGCCCGGTAGGGGAGAAAACACGTCAGCAAACTCTGCTTGTAACTTAGATAAATCAGTGAGCTGGGAGGGCGAGAGGTGATCTCCCCCTGAAGCCAGAGCGAAGGATTGTTTTTTGACATTCGCCTCTGGCCCGAGATCATCCTCCCCGCTAATCACCGTCGCCAGCATCACTGATTCCGCCTCATTCCATTTTTTAAGGAGGTTGAGGTGGTAAATTTGACGTGCTCCTCTCCTATCCGACCGTATTACCTCATAATCGAGATCCCCAATTTGCCGTGTAACCTCAAACGGTCCTTGCCACTTTGCCAATAATTTTGAGCTTGAAGTCGGGAGCAATACAAGCACTTTATCTCCCGGTGAAAATTTGCGTAAGTTAGTTCCCCTGTCATACAGTTGGCTCTGTTTGTGTTGGGCTTGTAACAAATTCTCCATAGATAGCCGCCCCAGAGTGTGGAGTTTTGCTCTCAAGTCCATCACATACTGAATTTCATTTTTAGCTTGAGACGGTCCGTCCTCCCAAGTCTCTCTTAGGACATCCAGCACCCCGCGGGGCTGGCGTCCAAAGAGAAGCTCGAAGGGGGAAAACCCCGTGGAGGCTTGCGGGACTTCTCGTACTGCGAATAACAGGGGTTCTAGCCACTTATCCCAATTTTTGGCGTCTTCCTTAACGAACTTACGAACCATGGATTTAAGCGTGCGGTTAAAACGTTCGACCAGCCCGTCCGTTTGTGGGTGAAAGACGCTGGTACGAATCGATTTAACGCCCAACAATTCGTAAAGTTCGCGTAACGTGCGTGACATAAACGCCGTGCCCTGATCAGTGAGGATTTCTTTCGGAATCCCCACTCGGGAGATTAAACTAAACAGTGCGTCCGCAACACTCTTAGCGGAAATATTGCGGAGAGCCACTGCTTCAGGGTATCTCGTTGCATAATCCACAATGACTAATGCAAAGCGATGCCCTCTTGCTGATCGCTCTAATGGCCCGATGAGGTCCATACCAATTCTTTCGAAGGGAACCTGCATTAATGGGAGGGGGCGCAAAGGCGCTTTTGGAGCGGCCGGTGGATTCACCAACTGACATTCACGACAAGACGCACACCACCTGCGCACGTTCTCGTGAATGCCCGGCCAAAAGAATCGGGTCATGAGGCGATTTAGTGTTGCCGTTTGTCCTAAGTGACCAGCCATTGGATTAGAATGAGCCGCGTGGAAAAGCATTTCCCTGCGGCTCTTTGGAACTAATAACTGAGTTGTATCCTCCTTTGTCTGAGTGTCTTGGGTCACTCGATACAACCTATCCTTTATGATCGCAAAATACGGATAATTCAGTGGACGTCCAGGCTGGAGAGGCTGACCATCGATAGTGCTGACCTTTTCAAAAGCGTGTTTTAACGTCTCATCCTGAGACTGCTCCAGGGGGAAGTCATCGCGGTCCGAAAGAATTAGTCTCCCGATTTCGCTCTGTTCCCCTGAGGCAGTACTCACTGGTCCCTGGTCAGTCTCCCCCACCTGCACGCGCACATCCTTACCCGGCGAATTTTTATTCCAAGAGGCATCCGAGCACAAACAACCCAATAATTTATTAAACGCAGGCCAATTCGTCCCCAAAATTATCGGATGCCGGAGGTGCGGGTTAACTGCCACCTCAACATTATGCTTTTGTCCCCTAAATTGGATAATGACTGGCACTATAGGATAGTTCACCACATCCCCGTGCACACACCGAACCCTAACCATGCGGCTTGTATCCAATGCCCCGGATGAAATCAGGCTTTGATGCACCGAGGTTTGGTTACATCCTGAGTCCACCAAAGCCTGATAGGTACCCCCCTTGATACTCACAGGAATTTGGTACCCGCCAGCTTGACCAGGGGCGGCCTGTGGAACGTCCGGGACCCGGATCAACGTCCCAACCTCCATAATCGGACACCTGTCCACGAAATGCTCCGGGTCCCCGCAACGCCAACAGGCCGGCCCAGACCTGCCCGCCGCTCTCGTGGCAGGGAGAGGGTTAAAGGGTTGGCGCGGAGAGAGGGGAGAAGCAGGAGTGGGGTCCAGCCCGGCCGCAGATGGTCCCGCCCCCCTGGGCGGGACCCGAGGTCCAGAAAAGAATCCCTGTTCAGTCCCGCCCCGCCCCCGGGGCGGGACACGAAGAGGGCCGGGCGGACGAGACCTGGGGAGAGGGACAGGCTTAGAGAGAGAGGAGGATGGAAGAGAAGGAGAGAGAGAGGCAGATGGAAGGGGCTCGCCGACCCCTGGGCACGCCACCATGTGGTCCTCCGCGAGGTGGATGGCCGAGTCCAGCGACGTGGGATGGTGGCACTGGACCCACTCGGCTGTTCTTTTGGGCAGCCGAGTTATGAACTGCTCCAGTACCACCAGATCGATGACTTGCTCCACGTCGCCTCCCTCGGCCAGGAGCCATTTGCGGCAGGAGTCCCGGAGCTGTTGGGCCATCACGAAGGGCCGACCGGACTCGCCTAACTCCAGTGAGCGGAACCGTTGGCGATGCTGTTCTGGTGTCCGGCCGACCCGCTGAAGTATGGCCCTCTTTAGGTCGTCGAAGACCAGGAGGTTCTGTACAGGCAGCTGCTGCGCTGCCACCTGCGACTCACCCGAGAGCAGGGGGATGAGTCGCATGGGCCACTGATCCCGGGGCCAACCTGAAACCTCCGCGGACTTCTCGAAAAGGTCCAGGAAGGCCTCCGGGTCATCCAGCGGGCCCATTTTGTTGAGGGGGAGATGGGTGGGCGCAGCCAGCTGTCCGGTGGTCTCCGTACGAACCTCCCGGTCGATCCAGCTCCGGAACCTCTCGCGGTCTTCCTGCTGGACCTGAAGGATGGCTTGGAAACGCCGTTCCTGATCCGAGCGGAGGTCCAGCAGGGCTTGATGTTGGTCTTGGTGTAAGACCGCGAGGGATGTAATGATGTCCGCAAACGGCACGGCGGAGGGCGTTTGCATGACGGCGGCTCCCTTCTTCCTTCCCGGGTTTCGGCACCAGTGTAGTAAAGTTCAAAGTTCGTGGGGAAGGAAGAGGACAAGGGTCGGCTTTTGACTGCTGACTGAGCTTTATTTAGTAAAATGAAAAATGTCCAACAAAAAGTCTGCGCACCGCACAACAACGAAAATAAACAATCCACAACAGGGCTTCACTCCAGAACGGTATAAACAATCCACAACAGGGCTTCACTCCAGAACGGTATAAACAATCCACAATAGGGCTTCTCTCCAGTGTTGTCGTGCTCAGTGTCTCAGTCAGCAGTCCCTCTCTCTCTCTCCCACTCCTGCTTCTCCTGGCGTTTTATCCTGTCTCCGCGCCAATTACTGGAATGAGAAACAGGTGTTTGTAATTTACATTTAACCCGCTCGCTTACCACGCGTCTCCCGACACTCTCTCCAGTTGCAGACCTCGCTGAACCACGCCCCCCTCGCCACATCCCTTTTCCCTCATTTCACTCGGCGGCCATCTTTGAAACGCCTCTCGGGCATCCTGGGCATCATGCAATCTCTTTGAATGGGGAAACATCAAATTCTCCAAAACTGTTCGCCAACCTTACGATTAAATTTCATATTTGAAATCACTAATGAAATCTAACAACAACCGGCTCATAAATTTAGTTTCTAAACGCTCGAATCATGACAAAAAAAAACTATTTTTCAGGCTGGATCAAGCTAATGCGCATGCGCAGACCTAAATGCGCGTCTCTTTGGAGGCGCGCGTCTGACTTTTTCTATAGAAACCGGTGATTCTAACGGCCGCTGAAGTGACGCGATGACTTTACCAGTCGGCGATTGGCTCTTATTTAGAAGGCGGGACTTATTCCGCCATATTGCGCGTTACACTTTCTCCCATTCAAAACAATATGAGTGACACGTCTTGTGTTATTCTATAGTCTTTGACATTACTCACATAATCCGACGCATACATGCCGCATGCATGACGAACACTTTGTAAAGATCCATTTGAGGGTAATATTAGCTGTGCAAACTTTGTTTATGCACTGTTCAAGGCAAGTGCAAGCTCCGTGGGCGTGGAGCAGGAGAATTAAAGGGCCAGTAGCCCTGAATCAGCTCATTTATAATGATGCCCCAAAATAGGCAGTTAAAAAAATTAATTAAAAAAAATCTATGGGGTATTTTGAGCTGAAATTTCACAGACTCATTCAGGGGACACCTTAGACTTATATTACATCTTTTTAAAAAAAGTTCTAGGGCACCTTTAACATTATTTGTTCTTCAGACATTCCTCTTTAAAAGAAAAAAGTATCAGCTGTATGCAAAGTGACCCACGTTTGGTTTTTGACCACTGAAAATGTGTACAATTTACTAATTTATTCATGGAGCCACATTAAGATCTCCATATCTCTGGGAAATAACCACCAAGGGCCTTTAAAATGAAGATACCAAAAGGAAAATTTGTTAAGAACCAGAATCTACAAGGATATTAAGATATATTTAATACTGTATATTTAATAAGCACTTTAAGAAGTGCTTTTTGCCATTTTTGAACTGTCACCATTGGCATATAATGAAACAAAGATTGCTAAAGTCAACAGATTTTACTAATAGACCTACCAATCTCTATGTACAAATAAAATAATGATGCTGCCATCTTTCTAAAGTCATTTTTTCACCCCTCTAAATCTCAGGTGAAAACTGTCATTTTGACCCAACTCTAAAATAGTGGATTACTCAGTAAATATACATCTGTGACATGTAATATTGTGGCTTTCATCACTATTGTTTGTCTTTCTACAGAAAAAATATGAACAAAATCAAAAATTTGAGCCAGGGACCTCTGGTTGAGTTGACACGGATTACCCTTTTAATGTTTACAATAACAATGCTCTTTTCCAATTAAAAATTTTTCACCAAGCAAAGCTTTACAAAACTAAAGCTTTCCTCTTTCTTTTTCACAGCAAGCTGTGCTGACATGGTTACATTTGGCAGAGCATCTACAAATATATGCTCTGTATTTTGCTTCTTAAGATTATGAGATTGCATGGACATTTGGTATTTTATCTCATTGTACATAGAAAATTTTTCCAGTCATAGAAAAATATTCACCAATCACCCATGAAAACCAGATGACAGATGTCTGCTAAAAATGCTCTAATCATTTAACATAATGTGAGAACTGCTTGTTCCCTTTCGAAGTGTAACTTTGATGCTGCCTCCTGGTACTGATCCTAGGGGGGGAATGCCATTAGCTTGACCGGTGTCTGATGCATGTGTAAAAGCAAATAATTGGCAAATGGCAGTCCATGACGTCACATGTGAAGCACCCGTAAGTATAAAGGGCATCAGATATAGACGTCTTCAGTTCGGCTCTCAAGGGAGCTGAATGCATTCATTGTTGTATTTACTATGGAAAGCTCCACCCATGCTTGACTCTCTCTTGAGGGATGAGAGTCGAGCATCTGGACCTCGCAGTTCAGCTCCCATGGCTGCCGAGGCATCAGGGCGGGACTGATCATGGGGATTATAGACGGAGCATAGGGAGGAGCCTGATGTTAGTTTTCCCCCCTTGGGCTTCTCCTTATATGTTGCTTTATTCGTTCGCCATAGTGCAAATACATCGTTCCACTTCAAAAGGGAACATCTCAGGTTGCATTTGCAACTCCATTCCCTAAGAAGGGGAACAAGATGGCAAGTTTCTTTGCCATACCTCTGGCCTTTCTGCGCATCTCCTTCAGACAAAGGAATTGATGACGTGTATAGCTCAGGTGCCTTTTTACACTAGGCTTATTCGAGATGCATCAGTGCTGCCCAGACCGATCGTCGTTTAACATCAAAGTACTGTGAGAGCGTTTGGAGAGCATACGACTCGTTATGCTTTTGAATCGCTCTTACGGTACTTTGATGTCATACACCGATCGGTCTGCGCAACACCAATGCATCTCGAATATAAGCCTACGCACAGGCACTCCTGTTATTTCGTTTTTTTTAGATAAGGTGTTCAGCTGTATGGGCCAGTGACTGATTATGTGGTTTGTGCACTGATTGCATCAAAACTTTTCTGGCACACATAAGACCGCAACTTAATTATTAGTAAACTGGGGGTATTTATGAACATACTGGGCTCCACTGAGGACTCCTTTTATGGTTATTGGTTATTCAGATTGCTTATTAACATCTAATTGGAACACTTTTCCCATAATGACTTTTTATATTATATGATGCATTGTAAATTATGACAGCAAAATTTAACACAACAGCATAATGAATATCCTTGTTAATAGACCATGATTCAAAGACATCAAAAGTTGAGCCTTGATCAAGATATGATAGGGATTACTTTAAAATATGCATTACAAATGGCATTTTTTAAATTTTGTTTTCAAAGCTGAAACTTGTGATAGACTTAGATTTTGATCTTTAATTGGGAGCTCAATGCATGTGTAACAGACAAAGGCCTGTTACTGACTGAGTGTAATATTACTACACACCACCAGAGGCGCCAAGAGACTCAGAAGTATGGTTTATACCCAGGTGGGTAGTAGAGCAAGTTAGATTTGTTGGGCAGAGGAAGCATGGCCTACCTTCTGTGTTACCACAAACCACTCTGAGTCCTGATTGGGAAACTTGATTGGGTTTAAAGTTCAATCAGAGCTCAATCTTTTCTCTTTCTTTGTTTATTCTGGTTTGAGATTGTTTGCTAAGTGGCCTCCTTGCTAATGTGAAGTTTATGTCTTATATTGTAGAAGGACTCTTTATTGCTACTGGCAGGTTTATGACTACCATTCATTGCTGGGAGTTCAAAAGATGATGTTCATTCATGAACCGTGTCTTTATTTCACCTTGTGGATCTCATGCACGAGGATTGTGAAGATTTAACTGTTCTTTTTTGGGATTGACTAGCCTGGTAATACCAGACTCTGCTACTTCACTTTGCTTCGTAGACAGAGTCTGGAATGGCATAATAGAGAAGTGTTTTCTCTCTCGCTAGGGGGCGCTTGTCTGAAGTTTAAAATCATTGGTTACCCGTAAGCCAATCAGATACGTTTAGTTATGACGTATGTTATGTGCCTGTACAGCCGCATCGAAGCACAGACATCATGCATCGAACTCAAATCTATGATTGAACTTCCACTGTAAACCTGTTGTAAACACATGATAAAACAAATGTTTATCAAACACTCTTCTTGTTCTGGCTTCAGTTTGGAAAAGAGTTGAATGTTCTCCATAACAGAGCGAATTGCATCCCGTGTCTCGTTTCCCATTTCCGCGGTCGTTTCGGTTTTCGATTTCTCTAACCTACAATGTAAAACTCGGCGCTTAGCATCTACGTCACGGCTCTCAGCCCGCCCTCTGTTCGTTGATTGGCCCGGCTGTTTCCAGACCGGTGGCAAACAGAAAGCTCTGACGCTGTATCAGACTGAGTACAGAAGCGAAATGAAATTGAGCGGAAGTAGGAAGTCTGACGTAGTCAGGCTAGGGATTGACTGCACTTTGGATTTATTCTTTGGAGTGGAGTTTTTCTTTGTTCAAGACTACCATTGCCATCTTTACCGGTTTCAAGGACTGTGAAACCTATTTACAGCTGCGCCTGCCTATTCATACAGTCTGTTATTTCACATGCTCATTGTTTATTTTGTTTCAATATCCATTGTTGGTTTATTGTCTATATGTTGTTTGTTTGTGAGTTTATTTATATAAAATTGCAAAAATCTGCTTCAATCATTTTCCACAAATCATGATACAATCACTTAGACACTTTACTATCGTCTTACAAATGAAAGCAAAATGAAAATGTATAAGTGGCTTAAGATGGAGGAATCAAGGTTACTGAACAGGAGTCTGTTTAGTGTCAGCATTTGTTAGCAGCATAACACACTGTCAAACATGGCATGAATCCAGTGAGCTGGTGATAATATAATGCAAGTTTTACATGCTGTGCTGTAATTTCCTAAGGCATCTTTTCATTTATTTTTCTTGTTGAAAATTTATGGAGATGGAGGTTATACAGTAAGGGTTTAATATGTGTTTGAATGTTCTGACAACAGCCTTGGGAAGGGGAAAAAGATGATCTTTATTTCAAGTTGTTCTCTGATTGCTAATTCTCTGATCACAATTTTTTTTTTCTTTTTTTTCTTCAGACAAGCACCACTGAACTAAGTCTGCAACATCCGTTACAGCATTAATATTTAATGGTGAACCATTAGAAGTTAGACTTTTATTCAGCTCACTGATTTTTGAGTCACAGAAGCTAAGAAATGTGAATGAGTCTGGGTACATATGATCAGCAATACTGTGATTTCCCAACTAACCTAAACAATTTTGTATTGTCCTGGTGTTGATTTGTGAACTCACAGCATGTATTATGCGTTTATAGTTACAGATATGCTGTTGTTGAGATTTTTGGCATCAGTGTAATTTGTTTGTGTGGTGATGTTAAGAGCTCAATTTTAATGGAAATGTATTGATTATCACTGTCGTTGAGCTTTGTGAGTTACTGTTAGTACTAAGGTCTAGAGAGTGTTGCTGTAACTCAAACAGTAGAGAATGGTGCTAGCAATGCAAGAGTCGATTTGCAGGGAATGCATTAACTTATGAAATAGCCTATATATCTTGAACGTAAGTGGCTTTGGATAAAAGCACAACATATAAATTGCATAAATGCCAATGTATTTATACAACTGTTTCAAAGTATGTTTGCTAAACAAGATGTTTTCCTCACTTAATATAAACCATATTCAGGAAGAAAATTACAGAAAAATAATGTTGCTAGTTGTGCTAATAGTGTTAATCTAACTGATAATTTTAATAATGTAGAAATCTGTTGTAGCTTTGACAAGAATCTATTGGCTAAACAGGACATTTAGCATTTAGTGAAGAAACACAAAGGGTTAAAGGGTTAGTTCACCCAAAAATGAAAATAATGTAATTTATTACTCACACTCATGTTGTTCCACACCCGTAAGACCTTCGTTCATCTTCGGAACACAAATTAAGATATTTTTTATTAAATCCGATGGCTCAGTGAGGCCTGCATTCACAGCAATGACATTTCCTCTCTCAAGATCCATAAAGGTACTAAAAACATATTTAAATCAGTTCATGTGAGTTCAGTGGTTCTATCTTAATATTATAAAGCGACAAGAATATTTTTTGTGTGCCAAAAAACCCCCAAAATGACTTTTTAACAATATCTAGTGATGGCCGATTTCAAAACACTGCTTCAGAGCACTATGAATCTTTTGAGTCGAATCAGTGATTCGGATCCGTATCAAACCACCAAACTGCTGAAATCATGTGACTGTGGCACTCCGATTCACTGATTTGATTCATAAAGCTCTGAAGCTTCAAAAAGCAGTGTTATGAAATCGGCCATCATTAGATATTGTTAAAAAGTCGTTATTTTGTTTTTTTTGGCACACAAAAAATATTCTTATTGCTTTATAATATTAAGGTAGAACCAATGTACTCACATGAACTGATTTAAATATGTTTTTAGTACCTTTATGGATCCTGAGAGAGGAAGTACCATTGCTGTCTATGCAGGCCTCGCTGAGGCATCAGATTTAATCAAAAATATCTTAATTTGTGTTCTGAAGATGAACAAAGGTCTTAGGGGTGTAGAACGACATGAGGGTGAGTAATTAATGACATAATTTTCATTTTTGGGTGAACTAACCCTTTAATGTATTTTTCAACTTTTATCAACAATTCCTTTTATTTTGTAGTTAAGCATCATTCTGAGAATTATTAGTCGTTTCCGCGGATCCATGCGAACTGGAATCATTTTGATAACGTTTTATCTATACATAGGGAAAGGAAAGGGAAGGAGGTCTTCGTAGGGGATAGTTTAGTTGACACTTCAGGGCTGCATTGTCATCGTGCCTATAGGTGCAGGTCCTTCATCACGGCCTGGATCTGGCAGAATACGGTAAACCTCGGGATAAACAGAAAGAGACTAATATTAGTTTAGACGCCATTCTTACTCGCTCTGTACTCGCTACATCAGGTGTTATGGGAAGTGTTTACGGTTCCAGCTGACCTAATTTATGCAGCCTAACAATTTACATTATTTGAATTATAGAAGCAGATAATGTGTTATGTGTAAGTGCTTTGTAAGTAATTAGCAAGATTTTAAAATTTATACTATGTTTAATAGGGAGCCAATGCAGTGTTGACAGAACCGGGCTAATATGTTCATACTTCCTGGTTCTAGTAAGAACAATAGCTGCTGCATTTTGGACCATCTGGAGTTTGTTTATTAGGCATGCAGGGCAACCACCCAGTAGAGCATTACAATAATCTAGCCTAGAGGTCATGAACTAACTGTTCCGCATTTGACATTGAGAGCATATGTCGTAATTTAGATATATTTTTAAGATGGAAGAATGCAGTTTTACAGATGTTAGAAATGTGGCTTTCAAATGAAAGATTGGTATTAGACAGTGTTAGACAGTATTCTATGTTATTACGTGCAGAGGTTTTTGGTCCAATAATTAGAATCTCAGTTTTTTCAGAATTAAGTAGTAGGAAATCCAGTCATCCAATTTTTTTGTGAGAAACACAATAGTTGCTGATAATACTGAAGGACTTTATATATGGATACTATGATAGTCGTCGTATACCCATAGGTAGACGTGAGTCACCTGAGGGTCAGCTGATGCAAGCTTGACTGACGTGACCAGCCAGAACTAACGCTACACTTGATTTTTAATGATTCTCATACATATTATAGCATAATATATTTGTACAGAATCAGCCATTTCACCCTGTTGTCGACAACTCATTCCGGCACTGAAAGTTCTTAAATAAATGTTCTTATTGAGCACTAATAAATAATGAAGTAAAATTCTCTTCCATGTTTGGTTGCTGACAGCTTCCTCCTTAGCAGAGGCTAATTGATGAGTTGATGCCTGCCCCTTCAAGCTTATGCTTGGGGAAAATGCTCAAATATCAGGGTTTTTATGGGCATTAAGACAGATGCAGTGGTATCTGTGGTGATACGCCTCAGTGAGACTTGTATTTGAAATGAAAATACAAATGAAAGAAGGGATTAAAGGGTTGCCCTGAAGAATACAGAGTGTTCTTGGTGAGGGTAAAAGTAAAGTTCAGACTTTGACAAGCTCGATACAGTTCAAGAAATAATATGATTGAAACTTGGCCTATACCTGAATTGTACTGATATAAACCTAAAAACTATTTAGAATTATGTGTAAAATGAATAGAAAAACATTGCCTCATGGAGGCTTTTATTTTAAATTCTTCATTATTATGATTATTATTATTATTGTTAATTTTTTTATATTCTTCAAAGCAGACCAAGACGATTTTGGATAGGTTATAAATTTATTCATAACTGATATTCATCTTATGAATCTGAATGGATTTCATATAGTTTAAATCATTTGTATACAGTCCACTTTAAATAAGATGCAGGTCTTAATACACTCGGTGAATGGGCAACATTGATAAAGATCACTTCAAATTAAAATGGGAAAAGCTGTGGTAGAGGATACAAGAAGGGGAGAAATGCAAGGGGTCAGGATTTGGCTGGTTAGCATGGTCTAGTTTGCCCCTGCTGGTAGATGTTGTAACTACACTATCTGGCTGCAAAGAGCATCTTTCTCCTTTGACAGAAATTCGAAAGTAGGGAAAAATGTCAGCCTAGTCACTAGTGAAGGAAATAGGACTGTGTAATTCTTGTTGTGCCATCAGTCAGTCAATGTAGTAATTCATTTTTCCTGTGGCTTTGATAGACACAGGAATTAAACAAAAACTGTGCACATCCGGCAGGCTAAAAGCTCAGAGAATGCTAACAGTTTGCTTTTTTTCCTTTGAGAGAAAGCACAACTGGAACTCAAGTAAGACACCATCTGCCTCTTTCTGGTCTCATTACCAGTCATGTCATCATCTATGCAACCCTTGTTGATAACTCTGCAAGGGTCTGTAACATAAATACAAAAATCATCTCAAATTAGTGGTTGTAATGTATTAATCATGGATGGCTGTGAAACTAGAACAACAGGGTTCCTGTGCATAGACATTAGGCATCTTGGTAGTTTGTTGTTAGTTTGTTAGTGCCCTGTTGTCAGTATTTATCCAGTATTTATGCTCAGCTTCACGTAGAATTTAGAGTGAAAGTGCATGGAGGGACAATTCAAGACAAGAATGTATAAGCAATCATAATGCCTTTTTTAGGTGGACATATTCTTTTCCTGATAAGACTTCTAAATATCACACCATAGGGGGAAGAGTTGCAAAATTATTATTATAAACAACAAGAATATTCTTTATGCATGTAAAAGATAAACAGGTAATGTACCCAGATGCAATAAGAGAGAATATTTCACGAAAGTGGTGAATTATGCATCAAGTTTTCCTCTTAGGACCCTTCTAACAAAATAATGGTGCGATATGGCACACACTGCTGTACAGTGGCAGCCTTCAGGGAAATTCATTCTCTCCAGCTGAGATGAACACCAGTCAAACATTTACATACTGGGCTGAAAGACAAAAATCAATGAATCAAAGAAAATGAACTATTATAATACTGCTATTTTTGGGCAACTTCTAATAGTAAAATAGTATTTTTCAGTTAGTATTTTTCAAGTCATGAAATTGTAATGTGGTTGAAAACAAAGAATGTTCAGGAAAGTATGATAGAATTGTAAACATTTAAAGGCACAATATGAAATAATTTTGCTGTAAAATATCCAAAAACCACTAAGCCAGTGTTATATATTTTGTTCAGTTGAGTACTTACAATATCCCAAATGTTTTCAACTATTTGTAAATCGTGAGAAAATTGCAATTTTAACCAAGGCTCCGGGACGTGTGAGGAGTCGCCTGTCAATGGCATCATACTCGCGTTACCCTCGGTTTCCGGTTTTATTTTGTAGAAATCATGGAAACACTAAAGACACTTTAATATATTACATGTTTTATTAGACAAAGGAACAACTGTTTGGTTACATTTATAGACAGAAAACGAGCTATATTTAATCTTATTGCAACACATTTAATTGTATTGTTTAAATCTACTTCTCTTGATTTTCTGAGAGTACCATGCTTTTATCATACCACAGAGAAAAACACTCTTTTGTCAAGTAGCTAAGTAATGCAGCATTTTCTCCATCATTCAATACGTTTTAAAATTAATTGCAAGCCACTTATCAACACAAGCCACCCAGCATCTATCTAGCAGCCCTTATATTTACTAGCAATTTCTGAGTAAAAATGTTTACATTGGAAATCTCAAACAACACAAAGTGTAGGGCAACACATCAATGACAAAAATGCACAACTTAAATTACTGTTTTGAAATGGGGGTTGGATATCTCTGTGACATTCGATAGTCATTGACATTTTAAGCTCTTCAACAAATTGAGCTATTCAATGCGGAGAAATGCACTAGAAACACAGCATTCAAGAGAAATTGTTTTAAATCAATAAAATGAAACAAATAATGCGGTTTATTGGCTTTTTGGATAAGGTTACAGATCCCTTAGGATGTTTTGTGCAATAATAGTGAGTAATCTCACCTGGGTATTAAATCTATGATGGCTCTTGATAATAGAAGGAGCAGCTTGAATCTGTGCTATTGTGGAGCTCTTGTAATTGGATGAATCCAGGTTATATATACTTATTTTAGCAATGCGGTATATTATTCAAGAAGTGTTTTCTTTTTTGTCTTTGATTCTTTTTGCACACATCAGGATCATCTTACAAAAGATGCAAACAGTACACAGTATGTCACTTTTCGTCCTGGATCAGGCTGACCATCCAAACTTCCTCGACCAATCAAACAGGAGATGAACTGAAACGTTGCTGCATGGTGTACAATAAAATAAAATGTACGAAAAGAGGATGGTCTTGCATATTTAAAGTGCAAAGCAGTATGTAATGAACCAAACAGTGCCGTTAAATGTGATGGTGGCATTATCACTAAATAGAGCTAAATAGTGTCTAATACATGGAACAGATGCAACAAAATTAGAAGCTAAATTATCAGAAGACCAGACCTGCTGTCTGCCAGCAAGAAAGGTGAACCATGGAGAGAAATATAACTAATAATATAATATAAAATTCATAATTACCTCAAGCACACAGTTTTAATGAGGTCATGTTTTAAGAACAAAAACATCAATGTCATTGATTTCTTTTCTTTCACTGCACTGACCCGATTAGTCTTTAATATGACTGCTGTCAAAAAAAATTGCCGTCAATCATAAAAGTATGTAAGGTCTGTCAAAATGGTTGTGAACCAAGAAATTTCACAGCAGAAAAAAAAGGTTTTTTTTTGTTTTGCATAATTACTTTTTCATTTTTAAAGCAAGGCTTTTCAACCTTTACAGCCTCTTCAGAACCCAGATTAAGAGTTTCAGCCTACTCTTTTTATTATTATTAGTGAGACAGCAATGGAGAGCAACTGCAGACTCTTGCTTAGTTCTCCTTCTTGTAAGGTTTTTTTCCTTAGAAAAGACCACAGTAATCTCATAAATCTCCATTAGAGTTTCTGAAGACTTCTCAATAAAGTCATACACTCTGATTAGCCAAGATACTAAAGGTAGTGTCTGTATATGTGACTGTGATGTGAAGATAGTGGATTCCTATAAGTTCCGGGGGATATACATTGATGACAGACTCAACTGGACTAAGAACACAGAGGTGATGTACCAGAAAGGACAGAGCCGACTCTAGAAGACTAAAATCCTTTAACGTCTGATGCTTCACAGTCTCTTGTTGCTAGTGCCCTGTTCTACACTGTGGTGTGCTGGGGCTTTGGTGTTAAAGCTGGTTGGTGCTAAAATTCTGAATAAACTCATCAGGAAGGTAGGCTTAGTCAACAGGATGGCTTTGGATCCTTTGGATGACTGCTGAGAGGGAAATGAAGTCCAAACTAAGGTACATCATGGGCAATATACATCCCACCTCCAATATGGCATGCTTGCTGGAATGAGAAGCACTGTTAGTTATAGGCTGATCCAACATATAGGTGCAAAAGGGAGTGCTTTAGAAGTCGTGCCTACTGCCATAAGACTATACAACTCATCCCTCATGTGCAGAGGCACTATTGACTATTGACTATTGTCTGGTGGAGAACTTATAGCAATGACCACACCCTCACCCTTATCCACCCAAAATATCACATGCATCCTTTAAACTGTCTTAACTTCCACACAAATGTTTTTTTTTTAAATAAATGTCTATATTTGTAATACAAATAAATATATGTGTGTATATTTACGTGTAATATATGTAGCCTATACTGTATTTGTACTATATGTGTAAATGTGTTTTATGTATATGTGTATGTATAAGACATTGTGAATTTTTAGGGTTCTGTATGTTTGATTGTCCTGTATATGTATGGCTGCTATATTTCCTCATGAGTATAAATATCCATATCGTATAAGTATCAATCAATCAATCAATCAATCAATCAACGCAATGCAATGCAATTCAATTCATTTTATAACTCAAACTGTATAGGAGAAATATCTCTGACTAAGTATCTTTATGAAGTCCAGAATTACAAAAACAGTTTTTGTTTGGATGTTAAAATAATCTGTCGTTTTCTGCCAGGCTATTTCACAGTTCAGTGGACCCTTTGTCAGTCTGTCTTAAAGGTGCCCTAGAACCAGTTTTTACAAGATGTAATATAAGTCTAAGGTGTCCCCTGAATGTGTCTGTGAAGTTTCAGCTCAAAATACCCCATAGATTTTTTTTAATTAATTTTTTTAACTGCCTGTTTTGGGGCATCATTAACTATGCACCGATTCAGGCTGCGGCCCCTTTAAATCGCGCGCTCCCTGCCCCCCCCCAGAAAAATGCCGGTATTTTAAGGTATGGTTGCTAGGTGATTTTGTTTTGGGATCTTCAGAAAACTTTAAGTCGATGTGTCTCAAAATTGACTTTGCTGACTCTTATCTAACAGGTGTAGCTCAGTCATTTGTTCACTGATTCCAACAAATCATACATCATTTTGAAGGTTTTTTAATAGATATTGTGAAAATAATGTTTTTGAAAATTTGCTCATTGTGACTCATTTTGCCAGCATGGGTCACATATATTTAGTTCTTTCTGGTTCTCAAATATGATTGGCTGAGAGCCGTTCAATATTCTCCCAGTATCAGCACTGGTACCGTTTCACTGTTTGTATCACTCTGCTTGCGGCGACTGTCATGGTGGTCGAGCAAATCTACCACATTTTTTATAAATACTACTGTTGTTATGTCACAAAATGTATTTAATGAGTTTTTTAAGTCGAGAATGTAGTTATTTAGACCTCAGATATGCCACTCATATATAAACATAACAAACCTATTTTACTGTTTGTTTTGACGCTTTCGCAGATGCGAGCTTCAGGCCTGGTTTTTCAGGAAAACCAATGTAATATATTTTTGTTCAATAATATGTTTTTATTTGTCATTTATAACTGACTTTATCCTATTAGGGTAAATTATTTTTGGTAAATTGTCTGAATTTCTCTAACTTAACACACATTCAAATACATTTTCACTATCTGATAAGTAGAAAACATTAAAAGCTTTAATAACATTCCATTTCATCTTGTGCTACACTCTTAGAAGAAAAGGTTCTATATAGAACCAAAAAAGGTTCTATCAGGCGCTTCATATATGGAACCCCGAAAAGGTTCTATATAGAACCCTTTTTAAGGGTTCAATCAAAAGAACCCTTTAGGGTTCTTTATTGCCAGAAAAAAAGGTTCTATATAGAACCTTTTATGGGTTCATTTTATTGATTTAGTTTTTAATTTATTTTAATTAAATTTTATTAATTAACCTGCTTATATAGTTACTTTATCACTAGAAAAACTTAAATACCCATAGGCATAACACATCAACATAATATGTAATCATTTAAGACATTTTTATTAGCATTTACAATGACACAAGCAATATAAAACACACTGCAATTCATAGAGCAATAGTTAGAAGAGTTAACATAAATAAATGTTTCTAAAAAAATGAACTAAAAGACTAGCTAGTAGAATTGTTTTTAAATTCATAAGCGTTAAATGATAATTTAACATTCAGATAAGCATTTAAACAATAAAAACAAATGACCCATGGTAAATTCAGTACTGAGAAGGGCTAAAAAGTGCTGAATGAAAGAAACTGGCTTTTGGATGCTCCACTGAACAAAAAGTAGACAGCCAACAGATACTTTTGACATCTCTGTGTTTTCAATCAGGGGCACGTCCATTTTGATGCGGACTCTCTTTGCGTTCAGGGGGCTTGACATCCTAAGATGGAGATGCAAGTCAGAAAAACATTTATTAGACTTATAGAGAGTACAGTACAACAGAAAACAGAAAGGAATCTCTCACAATTACATCTTAAAACTTACGTGAATCATAGAGGAGTGTGTTATTTTCATCTTATTGAAGTAATGCTGCACTCCAGAGTCCATCCCTGCAGTGAGAGTGCAAACAGAAATATTAATTAATTTATTATTAATTATTGCATTAAACATGGAAAAATAGAAAAACAAATATAAGCCACTTCAGATTAGCAGATTTACAAGTTTTCCAAAGTTGGTACTGTGAGTAAAAATAATGTACTTTTTTGTGTCATTGGATTGCAGTTATGTGAAGGTCTTTTCTTCATCTTGATTTCATAATGCATCTTCAAGAACCAAATACAGTCAGTGTTTAGCATAAATTAGGCCTTCAATTAATTCAGAAAAAAAGTGTGCTATAACTGCAAACACCAAATACTCACAGCTAACTTATATCCACAGAAGAAACATCTTCATCAGCTCCTCGCTTTGTTCTTCGGGGTTTCTGGCTGTGATCACGTGATTTGACTGCTCCTGAAACATCGTTTTATGCGTTTTCTAGGTCCAATACAATCTACAGTACAAAGAAAAGTGCATTAGGATATAACATGAACTCTCGCCACCATTATCGATCAGTCCACAACCGTTTTTAACAGAAATTTGAGGAATTCATGTAAGAAATGACAAACCTCCTGGCGGAGAATAGCGCAGGCCCGGACAGCACCGTAAACCACATTTTTTCTTTTTGATCCTTGAAAAAAACATGTAAGGTGTGTAAATATATCAAGGATTTAGGCAAATGTAATTAAAATAACGTAAGAGATATTAATTTTCTCACTTACCGAGGTATTTAATCGTCGTCCTCTCGAGTGCTGAGCTCAAACGGACGCCCGTAACGGTTGAAATTTAAAATGCTGCGTTCACGCGCATTCTAATTACTCGCGCACGACGCGCGCGGCTGAAATCCGACACTGCGCGTGCAGACAGTTCAGAACTGATCAGCGCATACACATGCAAGTTATTTGCTGTTTATGTCGAAGATCATTTAGTGCATCTGTTTGGAGGGTTGAGTTATAAGAATTGACTTCAGAATCTAAGTAATTCCTACAGGATTTTCTTTAACCAGCAGATGGCAGAATTCTGATCAGCGCCTAGATCCAGAAATAACGTAAGCTATATTTAATTTAGATTTTTTTTTTCATTACAGGATAATGCGGCAATTATTTTTTCTAATAAACCTATTAAACTTGAAAATGTATATAAGTTTGTTTTCTTCAGAATGAAAGGTGTGCCTAAGTAAAATTGAAGTAAAAACACAAATATAATGTTCAATAGTGTAATCATTTAAATAATGCACTAATATATAAAGCACATTTAGCCCAAAGAACCCTTTGTGCCAAAAGGGTTCTTTCTCCTTATATAGAACCTTTTTGGCAGAAAGGGTTCTATAAAGTTGGTTAAAGAACCCTAGGGTTCTATATAGAACCCCAAAGAACCTTTTTTTCTAAGAGTGTAGTATATTTCATTTGAAACTCATGTGAAAATACAACTTCACTGCCTGGAAAGTAGTGAAACCATGTCTTAGTGTTTCAAAAAGTGCTTCAAAAAATCTTTAACATTGTTTCTTTCTTGGAATTCCAAATGATTGTAGCACAAGTGAAAATCAACAAGACTCTTCATTTTCAGTGTACCCCACACTGTTAGAAATTACCAGCATTTCACAATAATTAACAGTATTATTTTACAGTAACTTGTTGTAATTAAGTTTCCCTGTAATATCCCAATGAATACCTGTAAAAACTACAGTTTCCTTGGATTTTACAGCATTTAACTCTTATTTTACAGTAAAATCTTGCAATCTAAAACCTGCTGTTATATTACAACAAGGTCTGTAGTATCACAGCAACACAGTGAAAAAAATTAAGGATTTCACAGCATTAAACAGTATTATTACAGTGAAATATTGTATTGAAATATGCCCTGGGAAGTCACATGACATAACCGAACTGTTTGGTTTTGAACTGAAGGCGCCGTCGTGTCCCTCTTCTATTCCGGGCTGAATGAGAAGGTGAGTTTGCATCACTTACACCCATGTTATTTTAATATAATTATAATATTTACTTTCAAATAAACGTTTATCGCATGACACAGTTCACATTTTGTTAGCAAGTGCCCAGAATTGTTGAAAGTTCTCTCACAGCATTTGCTAATAGTAATGACGAGAGTTTCGCTATAATTTTTCATGTTACTATCACCGTTTATAAAACCAATGATGGGACAAACATTACTATTTATGCGTGCACATTTCTGTAATTAGTCAAGGTTATCATAGATTAGCAGGGCTAACCGTTAGCTTTTTAACTTTAATAACTTAGTGATTCAAACGGTCCATTAATTTTTTTTTTTTTTCTCCAGCGGATATCCTAGTTAACGTTACAACAGTTAACATTTTGTTAGCAAGTGCCCGGAATTGTTGAAAGTTCTCTCACAGCTTTTGCTAATAGTAGTAATGTTAGTAATGACGAGAGTTTCGCTATAATTTTGCATGTCACTATCACCGTTTAAACAAATCTGGTGTTTGTAAAGTTTATAAAACCAATGATGGGACAAACATTACTATTTATGTGTGCACATTTCTGTAATTAGTCAAGGTTATCATAGATTAGCAGGGCTAACCGTTAGCTGTTTAACTTTAATAACGGTCCATGAAAAAATATTTTTCCAGCGGATATCCTAAATACAACATGACTGAGCTAACTGGAGTAAGTCGTGTTCGACAACGGGAGGGTTTTAACACTAGGGTTCCCACTTGTCCTGATATGAATGAATAATAATTGTAAAAGTTTAAAATGCACTTTACATTGAGTGAGCAATCTCAAAGTGCTACAAAAAAAAAAAAAACAATATATACCACTATAATTTTTGACATATGGCTAAAATTAAATTACGATCAATGATCATAATCTGCGTTCAAACTGAAATTCTTATTGTTGGTTGCCTTTGTGTAATTTCTCCTTTTTCTTTCCAGGTCATCAGAGGGTGAGGCTAACTATCCTGTTCAATGTCAGGCTAAGAGTGAGGAGAAAAAGATTAGGTAGGTGACTAGTTAACCACAATGTTCAACTGTAAATTTGTTGGCTGTGACCATGTGTCTGAGAATGTGTGTAACTATGTTCAGCACACAAAACAGATGAGGACAGACCATCCTGGATTACTGTGCAACACTGGACAACCCCAAGATCTGTGATGTTCTGGCCTGCTATGATCCAGACTCTGACAAGGCTGCCTGCATCCTGCTGCTCCTAATGTTGTACTTCAAAGAGCCAAAAGAGAGCTTGATGCTTGAAGTTGATGTAAGATTTTTTATTCAAATATTTAAAATGCAAAATGATTACATTATCAACATTTACCTTGCATGATTTACTACCTCTGACCAATGAACAATATTTATCCTTCATCCTAAATCCATGCTATTGTGTATTAACTATGTTACAGCCATGTGCCACTGCTGTGGACGTCAATACTGCAGAACTCCCCGGCAACCCCTGCTTGATCATTCAAGGTAATGTTACTTTGATCTAGTATCAACATTTCTAACTCATTATTTTGTTTTCATTCTAGAAATCTACATGACCACAATAAATAATATTAATTATAATAAGAATTACATTTGTATAGCCCTTTGTCTCTTAAGCAGATCGCAAAGTGCTCATAACACATAATGTTGTATCTGTTCATTTCAGGTGACATGATGAAGCCGTCTGGATGGCTTATATCCATCGAGGGACATGTCGTGATGGGCCCACACCCTTTCTTTTTACACGGAGTAGTTGCTTTCTTCAGCAGCTATTACGTATTCAACCTTGAGTATCCTGCCGCTGGATCTTCGATGCTGGAGTTCATTCAAAGGTATTTTATAAAGATCACATTTAATCTTGTAATTCACATTATAGTACAGGCTTCCAACTCAATGATTGTCTTGAGGTTGAAAATGCTGACAAACGAGGTACCTGAGGCTAGCCTGGTGAGACCATCCTGATCTCACGAACTCATTCAATTACGCTCTGCAGATCAGTCTGGGTTTCTACACGTTATGCTGACAAATACCTGCCGGTCCAATCACAGCTATTTATTTTGTTTTGGGGCAGGCTATGTGATGATGATTTCGAAACGTGTATTGCGAAACGCGAATGTATTGAATGAAGTAGATGAAATTTTCTTTAAAAGCAGAACAATATGCTCTTAGGCCCTTAAAGGTGCTAAAGAGGGTCTTTTCGTCGACTGAGAAACTTTGGTTACTGTTACTGTTACTGAGTTTTTGAAATGAGCGCATGCGTAAGAACAACCCCCCTCCTTTGAAGGAACGCCTCCCAAAACTCGTAAACACTCGTATTGGAACACGAGTGTTTACCACCAGCATTCGCTGTGTCGTGTTAGTGGATTCATTATGTCAGACTCACCGCAGGTAACTCATAATCTGCAGTTGTTACTCCTGTCTCCGGACAAAAACATCGCATGCGGCGCCTGTGGAGTGTGGAAAGTTACTGGAGCACGCAGCCGCGCTCGTCTCTCACAAGGAACGTCATGGCAGTGATTGACAAGCCAGAGGGCCAATCGTTTAAGCGATGATCGCCTAAACGATTGGCTGATGTTTTTAAGGCCCTACTTCGTGCACAGATTATGTATATTAATATCATTCCTTTCAGTGCACCTAATAAATAGTCTTTTATCAGTTAGTAAAGACAGTTTCAAGTAATATTGCAAAAATGTATAAAACAAAACATCCTCTTTAGCACCTTTAATTGAAAAGGATGTGTTTGTCATACTTTCAACAGGATTTGGTTTTAATTTACCAACTGGCCAATTGCGTGAAGATGCATTTCAGTGGCGGCGCACGTTGATATGGCCTCTTATAGTAGACAATCAACCGCTTTGCCTCTGGCAAACCTAACCTGAGGCACCTTGGCTAAAAATGGCAAAAAACAATTATGGTGAGAGTAAGATCTAACAAGTTTGGATTATAAATCTATTAGGGTTTGATGTAGGGGAAAAGCACAGCAAAAAGCACACCTTGATAAATGCTGTCTGAAATACATACTGTAAGTCTATTTAAAACTGAAACTATCTTTGCTTATTAACAGGTGCTTCCTGGGCATCAATCCTGAAAGAGGCTCAAAGACCAAGAAGCGGACAACAATGAACCCTCATGTGAGCACCCTTTTGAGGAAACTTTTTGACTTTGAGTGGGCATCATAGTTTTTTTTTTACAGCGGTAGTTGTCAGGCTCAGTTTTGAGTAGCCTTGTTCTTTTTGTAATTTTTCAAGACAACTTTGCACTACAAGATTTTTACACAATGCTGTTGCGTGTGGACTCATTATAATGTTTGAGACTGAGAGGAGCGCCTGACCCCTTTACGACATTCCTTCATCACTCTCTCCCTTGCTCTCTTATCTTGCCATGAAGGCCTCATTCCCATCCTGTCCATTACTGTTATTGTGACACAGCTAGTTGAATAGTTGAATTTTGAGACAGGTAGTTGAATTGCAAGTTTGCACAATTTCTCTGCATTTTCTGCATGTTAAGATGGCTTTTATGACTAGAAAGTTTAATTTCTTGAACTCTTGAAGTTCTTGGCATCTGCTGTACATTGAAAAATATTTATTTGTTAATAAATATGCCATTGGGCTAACGTTGACTTTACCTCAGAGTTGTTTGTTGGGGGGAGGGGGTTAATTGTACAATGATTGTAAATTCACAGTAAATTATTGTCAACTTGTACATTACTTTCACAGTACACACTGTAAAAGTACAGGGCCTTGTTGTAATGATGTACAGCAAAAGATTGTAATTCCCCAGTAATGTACTGTAATATCACAGTAATTGCTTTATCATTGAAGCTGTGAAGTTACAGTATACAGTTGTGCTTTTACAACAATGCATTGTAATATCACAGATATAAAATTACAGTAAATTGCTGTGAGTATATTTCACAGTATATTGCTGTAATCCTTACTGTGAAAGTCATGCAAAATTTATCCAATTATTTACTGTAAATTTACAACGAAAAATTTTGCAGTGCACACATTCTACACAAAACTCGATCTTGACAAGTTTAGTCATCATTTTTGGAGCTTATGCTTGTCAGTGTGAGGCCAATAGGCAGTGACATCATTCCTGACCTGATATGTTCTAAATTTTATATTCTTCATCTCTCCTCCTTGATCTTCAACTTCTTTTCTTACTACAACCTTTTTTTCTGATGCCCTGTCATCACTTTTGTACAGCTTTTCCTCAGTAAACTTACTAACATCAACCTAAAACACAGGCAAAAAGGCTATTATACTGCCTGCCAGTACTGAACAACTACACAGAAAATATGTATCCCCTAAAAGGGCTTTGTCATTTATGCGTAACAGTTTTGTTGGTCTTTGCATTATAGTTTTTACAAAATGTCCATATAAAATGACCAAAAACTTTAGAAAACACATTTGGATGTGCAATGATATTTGTTAAAATGGAATTTGTATGTGCTAATGTCTCACTTCCTTGTTGCCAAAAATGACAAGCATATGGCAGATAGATTTTAATTTTATTGACTGATATTACTAATATTATTAAAATGCAACTTGTTTATACATTTATTTTTAGAGTGTTTATTAAACAAACACCGTGTCGTTGAAGGATTGTTCCTCAAACCTGCTCCTGAGATACCCCAGCACTTTACATTTTGAATGTCTCTCTTATCTAATACAGCTGATTCAGTTCATCACCTCATAAGTAAATGTTCCATGACCTCAGCTGAAGGTGTCAAATAAGTGCTCCCAAAATGCAGTGCCGAAAACCATGGAGTACCAAGATTGAAAATCACTGAATAGATTAATCAAAATAAATAGGCCTACAAAAGCAGACAGAGAGAACTTTTGCCATGTGGGTTATTTGGATGTGAAAGGGCACACTCCATGCACATTAGTTGACATGGTAACAGCCCAGTTGGAATTGTGTTTCATTGGTTGTGTTAGCAGTAAAAAAAATATCTGCTCAGAAAAGTCCAAACTATTTTGTTTGTGAAGAACTGTCATGATATTCATGTCAGGCATTACATTTAGAACTCTAATAAAACAATTTTGCATTAACAAATTGAACATCTGGAAATTTGAACAAGCAACTAGAACGTTTGAATATATTAAAAGTATAAACTAGATGCATACATTTTCTATTTTTTCCCCTATTGCATGTTGATTTTTGGATATTAGAGTTTCCTGGGTGATTGTTTACAGCCTCAAGAGAGTCTACTCTGAAGTCTCTATAGCCTGGTTTGCAGTGAAATTACCCAGACCAATTTGTCCCAGGAACTTTTTCCCCCAAACCTGTTGCTGTCTGCATTTCCATTGCAGTGTAAAGTGGTGCGGTGCGGTGACTGCACGTGACTTTCCAGTTCCTGCTGGATTTCGTCCTTTGCATAAGCTTAAAGGGCCATGAAACCCCCCTGTTTTACCCTGGTCGTTCACACCTCAAAGCTCAAAAAACCCTGTAAAAATGGGAATGTAAAGATCTGGAAAAGTGGGAGTGTAGAGGGGGAGAAGAGGGGGGAGAACAACCAATGTAGCACAGACATAGAACACACTCATTATACAGAATAATGAATATTAATATATGAGCATGGAGAAAATGACAACAAACTCCCAAACACAAGGGAGAAATGTGAAAGAATATTTAATAGGGCTAATAATAGGCTACTTTGATTACATTTACGAGCACTGCAGTCTCAAAATCAGTCTTTTGTCTATTAGAATAATCGTGTCGTCACGTTCAGATAGGCTACACTACTGTATCAGTGTCCAGTTTGCACATATAATTAATTTGAAGAAGACTAGATGAAATATGTGTGCATAACTACACCATGCTGGTTCATGTTTGGTGCAGGAGAATGTGTGAAATAAAAACTTTAAACACGGATACTTTATTCTGTATGAGCTATGTGCCACGTGGCTAGTGTTGTTAAACACAAGGCGAAGCTCCGCGCTGAAACCGATATATGTATATCATAACAGTCGTATTTTTCATGTGTTCGTATTCAAACTCCAGTTCTGACCGCATCACGAGCAAAATACAAACAACACGTGCTGCTGTGCTGAGGGAAACAGCCTACGGCTCGCGTGTTTGAACGCAGCTAGAGCAGGCAGAGGTGAATGAGCTGCACTTTTGTGACATTTGAATTCTCCGCTGTAATGCGATCTCACGCAAACATATTTTCCATTTGTGCTGGTAGATTACAGCAATACAATCCACATGCACACAAACCTCTGCTCTGGTCACGTCGCAGGAAAACGCATTTTTGTGTTGTAGCACTGAGGAAACGAACACCAACGATATGTCTCTGAATGACAAGAGACCGAGGCGAGAAAAGTGATACTTCCTCATGCATAATAACGCAATTATAATCTTATGCATACTACAGCGCAGTGATTGGATTAAATGAGCTTTATGTCATGAATATATGTCGAAAATCGCTCGAAACGGTCTACGTCAGCATATTCGACCATGCCCATACTTGGGCAGAAAGTACACGATTACGTCAGATTTTGTGACATCGCTCCGACTCAGCTTTTCAAACTGGAAGACAGAAATCGCTCTGAAAAATGCAAAAATAACTATTTTTCACTTATGAATAACATTAATGAGAACCTTTAGTGTTTTCAATGATGTGCAGCCTATACATATCTGTTTACATCTCAAAAAAAGTGTTTTGGGGTTTCATGACCCTTTAATAAAGCCTGAACCTCGCCATCGATCCATCAGTCGTATTTTTTAAACTCCATTATTGATTCGAATAGCAAACAACTCTTACTGCATGCACTGCAACAATTCTTTAAAAACAGTGGTTGAAAAAAATTCTGCTTGGAGTCAACCAATCAAAATGCTGCATTAACAATAACCAATCAGCATGTACAGCTCCGAAGTCCCATCCCCAAAAGTTCCTGAACTTTGAAAAAGTACTACTTCGCGAGTAGGTCCTTTCTGAGGGGGAAATTTTTACCTGTAACTTCATTTAGACCTTGATCCCTGTGATCGAAACACCGAGTACCACCCCAAAGTCCCTAGTTCCTGGGGAAAGTTCCTGTGGTGGAAACATTTTTTCCCTAGATATAGCTATAGCCTCTATTGAAAAATCCACCAGGCAAACATGAGATTAAAAAGCACACCTTTCCCCAGCAAGCTGCACAATTTGCGCTATTCATGTCTGTAGTACAAACAGTGCGAGACAGGATACGTGCAATATGTGAGATAGGCTTTAAGTAAGTGCCACTGATAATGGGAAAAAGAAAAACTCATATGAGCCTGTTTATTATAGTATCTTCAAAAGGCCAGCAGTATTGAACACAACCAATATTGAAAAATATAGAGACTAATTTGCACGGAGGCAATTTTATCCATCTATTAGAAATGGATTACACAACAACATCACACATTGACCGTATACTGAGAACCCCTTTCATAGCAGAAACGTTATTAAATAGCCAATTAAATGCTTTTTGCATTAGCATGAAACTTTTTTGATTGGTAGTCTCATGCTAAATTCTCAATCTGAAGATGTTCAATTCTGGTCTAGTATTCAAAAAGCATGGTAAAAATGACAAATAGCCCCTTTTTCTTTGGGCTTTTATTCTTGATCCTGGTCATTATACCAGGTTTTTTTTAAAGAACATACTCTCCTGTCAGTAATTTACAGTGTAAAAAAAAGCAATAATTGCCATCAGAAAGAGACAGATTTTCTGAGCTAGAGTGCTGAACTGAATTATTTGCAACCACAGACATATGAAGATGAGAGGAATCTGATCTATATAAGCCAGCTTTAATTGCTGTTTCTTCTTCACACTTCTTAACCCTCTTTGGCATTCCTCATTTATCTTCTGCATTCAGTGCTTTAAGGACCATGTTCTGTATAGGTGCACGGCTCCAGAATAGGTCAAATTCAGGCTTCCAGCCATTTATTAGCAGTTCACAAATAGAATGAAAGCTAGATTTGAAAAAAAAGGAAGGGTTAAAGCCATTCATCACACAGCTGAGTGAAGTTACTATACATATGGGTAGTTGTTCATGCTAAATGTTTTCCCCCCCTTCGCATTGCACTATAGAGCCATAAAACTGATAAATAAATTATTTGAAATAGGCTGGAATTTTCACATATTTTGATATTAGTATGCATATTTGCACCTGTTACCCTCATTTGCATGCACATGCAATCTGCCTTCCTGTTCTGTACACCAAAGTCAAAGCACTAATGCTTCTTATTCACCACAGAAATATACTCATATTTCACTGTCGGATGAAACATGGAATTCAGATGCAGATGAAATGAAAGGATGTCAGGACCCACTTAGCAAGCAAATTAAAATCATGTATCAGTTCATGTATTTATTTAGTGAATAAAGGCAACCAATTATTTATGGTTTCATATGATGCCATGAATATCAGATCAAATGTTCTCCTTGATGTCAACAGCATTTTCAATTTGGTCTGAGACATATTGTGCATTTTATAGATGAAAGCTATTCACTGACTCTGCAAGATCCCTGAGTTTAAAAGCTTGGATATACATTCAGTTGACCTTCCATTTTTTTCTCACTTTCTTTGACGTTAGTAATACACAAATTTAGATGGTTTTCAAATTATTCCTACATTCTCAATAGTGTTTTACGTTATAATAATAACTTTTTAATGACCTAATTATACAGTATTTCTGCTTGTTTGTTAAAATATCCTATAAACCTTTAAAGGGTTAGTTCACCCAAAAATGAAAATAATGTCATTTATTACTCACCCTCATGTCATTCTACACCCGTAAGACCTTCGTTCATCTTCGGAACATAAATTAAGATATTGTTGATAAAATCCGAAGTCTCAGTGAGGCCTCCATTAAGAGAAAAGCCATTCAAACTCTCAAGGTCCATAAAGGTACTAAAAACATAATTGAAACAGTTCATGTGAGTTCAGGTTCTAACTTAATATTATACAGTGACAAGAATACTTTTATTGCGCCAAAAAACAAAATAACAACTTTTCAACAATATCTATATGGGCCGATTTCAAAACACTGCTTCGTAAAGCTTCTGAGCTTTATGAATCTTTTGTTTCGAATTAGTGATTCGGATCTCCTATCAAATGGCTAAACAGCTGAAATCACGTGACTTTGGCACTCCGATTCAATGATTCTATTCGTAAAGCTCTGAAGCAGTGTTTTGAAATCGGCCCATATAGGTATTGTTGAAAAGTCTTTATTTTGGTTTTTTGGCACACAAAAAGTAAGAATAGAACAAGATAGAACCACTGAGATAGAATCACTGACATGAGGGTGAGTAATAAATGACATTTTTTTTTTTTTTTTGGGTGAACTAACCCTTTAAATGGTGGCTGTCAGAAAAACATGACTGATTTATTTAATATTAAAAAACAGGTTAAGTTAAAATACAATGAATATGCAACAAAGTGAATGAATATGCAACAATGAATACGCGACACTGTTTGCTAACCGCAGCAACAGGAAGAAGCGCAGAAGAAGAAGAACAGACGATCTATGCATAGATATGTTTACGTGTAATCTCTCAACCAGTGTTTCAATTGCGTAAAGACATCAATAAAACAGCTTGAGAATAATATCTCACGTAGCATTACATTTACCTTAGGCAAGTCATTTAGTGTCCACAGCATGTTAGTTCACTAGAGAAATGAACTCTAGAGGGGAGTATTTCACTAAATATATGTACTATATTAGCTTATATATTCATTATATTTACTTAATTGTCTTAATTATTTAATATATGTTTAAATAAATTTGTCATGAAATCAAGTGACAGTAACTGTGTAAATTATTATATGTAAAAAATTTATTAAAGTAGAAAAATAAATGAAAAATAATTTTATAATTAGATTTAGAAGTTAATGCAAAACCTGCCTTGTGTGCAATTTACATGTTTTTTTTTTTATTTGTTTGAGTGTTGATTATTATATCTAAAAATAAATAGCAACTGAATGTAATAGTTTGGGTTTTTGTTAATTGTAACCTTTAATATTATAGTAATGTACACAAAACAGCTCCCTTTAGACTATATAGTTTAGCTACAGCATTAGCTGAGATGGATTTTTTTTATCCTTAAGAAAATTTTAATTATGATTGAATTTTTTTAAAAAGTGCGATACACAGTTTGTTCAATAAAACACTGTTTAATACAAAAATATATTTAGTTGTCCTCCCCCATATATCATGGTAACCCACTAGTAATGACTCAAGTATTACCAAATCCTTCAGAAGGATTTACTAATTAGATAAATAGAAAAACATGATAACTCTCTAGTAATGACTGAAATCAAAATGTTACATGACATATTGTTCACAAGCTGATTTATTGACGTCGTTCCATGGTTTAAACACTGATTGAACAATTACATGAGACATGATACAAATTTTGTTAAGTTGTACTGTAAATCTTTCAGCATACCTTCTGATGTTCATTCATGTTCATTCTGTGCTGTAACAAAGACTATGCGGTTGTTAAGTCTGGCGTCACGCAGCAGCGCTTCCGGGTCCAAACGATCTATACACAAGAAAACAACAATTGGTGCTAATATACACACACAATGTGGTGTAATGCTACCAAAAATTATAATTATAACCTTTATCTCCATACCAAAATCCCAGATGGCCAGACAGTGATTCATCTTTTATAAATGTTAAAATATTAATGTCTGTGACGCTGTGAGCATGGAGACGGTTGTGTAGACTGTAAGTATTTTAAATGTTTAACTTTTTAAAATGTTAAATGTTTAATATGAATAAATAGCAGTCATAAACGGCCATCGAGATGGCATTCTCAAGTGAAACGAGCTGAGGCTTAGACCCAGAAACGGCGTTCCTTACGTCACGACTTAACAAGCGGATAGAATAACACAAGACGCCTCACTGGTATTGTTTTGAATGGGAGAAAGTGCAACACGCAATATGGCGTAATAAGTTTCGCCTTCTAAATAAGAGCCAATCGGCGATTTGTAAAGTCATTGGCTGTTTCTCAATATGCGTCCTTGTGTTCTTGCTCTACGTCATCATCAACCGGAGCTTCGAAGTTCAGTTCCAATACTCAAGAACGCAAGAACAGAGGACACATGAAAGTACCCGAACGTGTTCTTGATATCGAGGATGCATCGAATGCTGACTTGATCGAAAATCGAAACCATTAAAAATCCAAGAAGACGCTGCGGGCAGTCGACGTACGGAAGCCTGCAAGCTTTAAAGTTCTCGTTCTCACTTATGAGATTCCCGCAACAAGCTCACATATACGTGACGGCTCGTGAAAGTAAACCGTTGGTTTTGCTAAATTTTTAATAAAGTGATAACCTGAAGAAAGCCGTCAGTATGTTTATTGGAATATAAAAAAAATTGTAACATTGACAAAGCATGTAACACAAAGGCTACTCATTTTCATAAATACATGCAGTGAAAAAAAAGAAGATATAAAATTATATGAAAACAATGTCTATAAAAATATGAAAGAAATCTTTTAATAGGTTATGACATTTGTTTGTGATGTTATGTTGTATTTATTGTGCATTAGCCACTTAAAAGATGCTGGGTCGGTCAGTTGAGCAACAAGATCGCAGCACATCTCAATTCTCAAAATGATGCGTTCTGTGTCCTCGCGTCCTTCCGAGTTCGTTCTTTCAAGGTCACCTGGCAAGACCAGACTCCATAAGGACGCAAGTCTGTTCTCTGCGTTCTTGGAATTGAGAAACAGCCATTGAGTCACTGCAGTTACAAGCTCCGGTTTCTATAGAAACAGTCAAGACTTGCACCTCTGAAAATAGACACAAGAGGCGCGCATTTAGGATTTGATCCAGCCTGAAAAATGCTGTTTTTTTTGTCATGATTTGAGCGTTTAGAAACAAAATTTATGAGACAGTTTTTGTCAGATTTCATTTAGTGATTTTAAATATGAAATTTAATCTAAATCTTGACAAACAGCTTTAGAGAATTTGATGTTTCCCCATTCAAAGAGATAGGAGCTGCACTTGAATGCCCGAGAGGCGTTTCAAAGATGGCCGCCGAGTGAAATGACTTGTCTTAAAAGGTCTTGGCTTAACCAAAGAACTTATACTGATGTGACTGAGTGGTTAATAAGGATGGTGTATGGGGTGGGGCATATGTAGGCCTATTTATTTTGCCCTATAAATAGCGCAAAGGTTGGCAGGCTGCGTAACTTCCTGACGTTTTGATCTTTTCCGTCTCCTTCCACTCTCTCAAGTCCACTCTTGGACTATGGCAGAGGTATGTGTTTGTATTAGATGGTTAGGTTTATTATAGTGATATTTATGTGTAATTATTGAGTAAATTTAAAGGGTTGTGTGTTTTGAGTGGTTACGACGCTGTTAGATTTGCACTGTGACAGGTGTTTTATTTGTGTTGATTTTATATTGTTTATTTAGTTTCTTAAAGATTTATAATTGTTTTGTATTTATGTTTTTGTTTTTCTGTTTGACAGATCTTCCTTTGTCGAGTTCTATGCATATGGACCTGATGTCTAGGCCCTGCTGTTTTGCTTATGATTTTTTTTTTTTTTTTTTCATGTAAGTTTTAAGCTGATGGTCATAAACTGATGTTTGTTTTGAAGTTATTTCTTTTTTTGTTATTACTAATTTTGCTATTTGAGTCCTGTTTGTACCAACCAGTAATGGTCTATATGTGTGGAGAAAAGGAGTTTTTAACCCATTTTTCTATATTCTAGGAGCCAGCCTGTGTGGGAGTGCTTTCCTCTGGGGTCATCTGGGTCTTTCCTTTACTGCATGTGGTGTGAGGTTTCCTGCACTGCATGGGTATTGATTTGATAGTGTAGAGTTATTTGCATTATTCACTACACCTTTTTAAATTTGTTGGTTGGTGCACGTCAGTCCACTTGGGACTTTGACTCAGTGACTTTTTCACTCTTCTTCCCACAGGCTTGGTTGATCTTGCATTCAAGAATTGTGGGTTCTGATTTTAATATTTGACTTAAAGTCTAGACATCTTAAAATTGTGATCCTCTCTTTTTAGATGGTTGTAAATGTGAAGTTGACTGCTTATTCAGAGATTTCAGTACTGATTGTTAATAAAAGTGTACTTGAAGGTCACATCTATGTTCTTCATTCACTAGCTATAGAACTTGTGCTGCTGTGTTTAATTATTTCTGTGGGTATCAGAGCCCCGGTGGCGTAGTCAGAATCAAGTGTGATCATTGGCTATCGCTCGGTTATGCTGACAAGAAGTGAAACTCAGTAGAACATTCCATTAGCAGCCCTACACTTCCGCCATTTTGGGGTGAAAGCGACTCGGTAGTCCACTAGTTTATATGGCAATATCAGCTGCTTTGTTAAAAATAAACATACATTAAAGCTGAAATCCAACCTGAATGATGACAACACAGAATAAAATACTATCACTGGTGATCATCAAATCCTTTTAACAGTTTATTTTACAGACTTTGTGTTTTTTTCACAAAACCTTTGCTCTCTAGAAACCCAGTCAGTTTGAGTTAAAATTCTTTAAAGTTCAAGTATTAGCATTATAAACACTGAATTAATACCAACATATGAAATTAAATTAAGGACATGCATCAGAAAAATTGGGAATGTTGGTGGACAATAAATATGTAACAGAAAATAACAGCTTGTTTTTGCAGTGTTGTATGTTAAAGCAAAAGTGTCCAAAAGAATTATGGGAATTATGGGATAACAGACACAGCAATGCATCATGTATTATAAGATTGTTATGTTTGTAGCGTGATCCATTAAAACGTACAATATATCTATTTCAGTTCAGATAGTGGAGTAATACTATTATTATTCCAGGTCTGATCTATATTGTTCACTGCAAACATGATGATCTTAAATGTATTATTAATTTACTATTATGTGTAAAGTTGCATAAAATGGAAATACTCAATAAAGTAGGCTAACTATGTTACCTCAGATGAATGAATGGTTGGATTCCACAACTGGTAAAATAAAACATATATAAGACAATACAACATTTACTGTGGGTGCCATACAATTTACTGATGACTTAATTTGAAAAATGTTGTATTGCGCTTCTGATTTGGTTGTGAATTTCGCCGATTTTGGGTGCGTAAGATGTGAAGGATTCTATGGTCCAGTTGGCATTTTCACCCCATAATGGCGGCCGCGATACCGGAGCGCCATCTAGTGGCTGTTACCCAAAAAGGATACGAGTTTCGTCTCTTGGGTTCTACACTCATTGCTTCAACTGAGGGTTGTAGTAGACGGCTATATCAATTTGTCACTCCACATTAAAGAACGCCAAAACGGTATTAGGTAATTGTTTGAGTTTCTTAATAAAGAATTGTCAGAACTGACAGAATTTGAAAGCTGAGACTTTGTTTCATATCAAAAGTAATAAAGCAGAAAGCTTTTTGTGAATGATTGGATTGGAAGCGACGATAATATTTTTGGTGCGCCAAAAAAATAAAAAAAATAATGGCTTATAAAGTGATGGCCGATTTCAAAACAATGCTTCAGGAAGCTTCGGAGCGCCAAAGTCACGTGATTTCAGCCGTTGTGGCAGTTTGACACGCGATCTGAATCATGATTCGATACACTGATTCATTTGTGAATCAGTGTTTTGAAATCGGCCATCACTAAATAAGTCGTTATTTTGTTTTTTTGGCGCACCAAAAATATTTTCGTCACTGTATAATATATTGAGCCACTGTACTCACATGAACCGATTTAAATATGTTTTGCGAACCTTTATGGATCTTGAGAAATGAAATGTCATTGCTCCCTATGTAGGCCTCACTGAGCCATCGGATTTCAACTAAAATATCTTAATTTGTGTTCCAAAGATAAACGAAGGTCTCACGGGTGTAATATGAGGGTAAGTAAGTAATAAATGACAGAATTTTCATTTTTGGGTGAACTAACCCTTTAAGAATCAATATCGGGTCATCAAAATGATTGATTAAAATCGAGAAAGCGATATTTTTTATCCCAGCACTAGCCTAGCTAATGTTTGTGGAAGTCAGTAGGGCCTATCTAGGGGTAGTAGCCTACACAATTAAAGTGCTATCTATGTGACATTTTATTTGCCTGTTCATCAGTTCATGTCATCAATTGTTGCAATGAGTTTACATAATCATTTACTTACAGCTTTAAACCGTTTCATCGTCTTTGTGTTTGCCTTACGGGATTTGTCATGATCTTGGAAATGTACATTTCAGAACACCAGAGAAAACATACCCTTAGTTTTTCCATCTCATATTTTATGGCCCTCATTTTTCATTTGTCAAAAGGTAATAATTTATCATTGTGAAAGCAGGCATTTTATGTCAAAACCAACATAACATTTATTCCATTGATGCGAATGTGAAGAAAATGTATTCCAAAATGCAGAAGCCGCTGAACAAATGTTGTAATTGTATCGTCAATTCTGACACAGCAGTGGGAAAATGTAGACTAATTTTGTTTTTTGAGGTTTTATGTAAATGGTCCAATTCAAATAATCTACACCAAGTGAAAAATAAAAATCATTCACATCGGCCTTTCGCTAGAGTATTATGTTAGGGAGAATATTCAACTGAAAACTATTCATATGTGCTTTTTGACATTGGACACATTACATTGGAGATTAAACCCTCATTCACATGCAAGAATTTATATTTACAATTAGCACCTTTCCACAATTTAGTTCTAACACATATTTGTCTGTCATGGTTAGAAAAAAAGACTCGCGATAGTAGTCTAAAAACTTAGGTTACATTTTGAATTTGAATGCATGACCATAACGTTTTACTGCAAAGTGTCCAGCAGGGGGCGCTGCTACACCGAATAATATTTTATTGCAGAGCTACAAGATCATCTGAACTGAAAAAAGGTAAAGTGGTGTCTGATATTTTTCTCTGCTGATTTAAAGCTTTAATGGTTTTGAATTTGGAGCTAAATGTTTGAGTAAAAGTCGTGATTGAGAGATGCTCACTGTGTGATGATATGAGGCTAGGGACAAGTGTCACACGTGTTTTAAAATAAACAGTTGTAGCCTAGCCTACTACTTTTCGGTCTCTAAAATATGTAATTAACCAATGTAGAGTTTAAAACAAATAATTGTCTTGGTGCCACGTGGGCTTTAAACCCAGAGAAAGGTCTAAGTATGAACTTTAATAAACAAGAATATTGCTTATTGTTTCATGCAGCAATAATAATTATATTTATTTCCTAGAAGAAAAAAAAACGTAATCTGTTTAACAGCTGTTGCTGATTAGTTGGTCTTTTGTTATGACCACTAATTGCCACTCAGATAAATAAATTTCCTAATAATAATTAATTACCCAACAACAATTTAATGATACAGCATTCAAATATAGGCCTACTCGTATATTTGTGCACATACGCTGATGACACAGAACTCTGTTGCCATCATGTGGGCTTGTAGCAAAGTACAACTCATTGAGCTTAAAAAAAAAACAAACAAAAAAAAAAAACAAGCAGTCCTATTCAGACTGATTGTCTTTAAACATTAAAGTTTAGTCTCAAAATTAACATCTGGTGTACAGCGTAAATTTATAGTCTTCGGATTGGCAGTCAATAAATGAATAAACATTGCCACACAAGTTCTTAATTTTTTATTTTTATTTTTTTTTTCTTAGTTTAGAACATAAAACAGTATTGTGGATCTTACCACATACACTATGTATTCACATAATACACCATACAGCTACAAGGAGAGAGACCAAACAAAAGATAACACTTTTTACATACTGCATACTCAACATGAAAAATAGAACCAAGAACAATCTTTAACTCATAAAGGAATGTAGCTGCCAGTTTTTATCTTTCTTTCTTTTTCTGTTTTTTTTTAGACATTTTGTCCTTTTGATGTTTAAAACTGGGCATGATTTATACTCATAACTGTGAGTGCTGATAGAGGGGGCAGAGTAGTGTGTGTGTGTGTGTGTGTGTGTGTGTGTGTGTGTGTGTGTGAGTGAGTGAGTGTTGTGTTTGTGTGTATTTGTATGCGTTTGTGTGACATTGTGGCCAAAGGGTAGATGTGAGTAAAGAAAAAGAATGAGTATATTCAATAAAATGACAAAATGTATAAAATTTCAGAATGGGTGAAAACACATTTCTGGGCAGTTTAGGTAGCACCAGAATATTAAATTAACAGTCTATTCACATCAAAAGCATGAGAGTACCTATTCCTCCACCTGCCATCATGCTCTTCAAGTACCATTTCAATTATTTATGGTGATGGCTAAAAAGGGAAACTGGAGCAGTTGGAGTGCTTTTTTATTTATTTATTTTTTTTTAAAAACTGCGACCATCAGAAGTGTTTCAGAAATAACCATGTAAAAAGATTAAAAATGATCAGCACCATATAGGTTTCCTCTCAAATACTCTCAAAACGAGTTCACATGTCAATTTAAGAGCCCAAGAACTGCAGCAACAGTGTTTGCCGAGAGTCATTTCCACAGTGAACACTAGGGGGTAGCACCATGGTTCAAAAGCCATTTAGGGTGAATGAAATTGCACTGGGCTTCAAGAGCAGTATTGAAACTCAGCTTTTTTTTTTCTCTTAACTTCAGGGGCAAGTCTCACATCTCCGAGAACAAGTGACAATCTAGATAATATAATGTCAGTGCAGGCTCAGAATTCTGTAAAACTTACCCCACACAATATTTAATAAAAAAATAAAATAAAATAAATAAATTAAAAAAAAAAAAAAAAAAAAATCAGCATTACATGATCTACCTGGAGATTTAAACTGAAAGCGGTCACATTTCAAACTGCAAGTTTAAACCTGATATTCTTTTCGGTTCTATGGGCAATTTTCATGTAAAAGTGATGTACTTCCACTCCCTTTCAAAACAAAAGTCCTGAATCCTTGCGAACTGTATTAGTCAACATGTTCACATTTTTTTTTTTTTCTTTGTTCTCCAATAGTTTATGATATACAGAGGTGGATCAGATGCAGGGGAAGGAAGCCGGTGACGATGGTAGTACAGAGGTATTGGTGTAAGTACAGTACTCACGAAAGGAAGGACAGCAGTATCTTGAGTAGACCGACAAAGCATCCTGCTTTGTGGCCTGTTGTTGACGGCTTGACATACAAACAACTGAAGACTAAAAATTCAGGAATCATTCATGATTAGGCCATCATCCCTCACCAGTTAAATAATCTTACCTAAATATTTAACTATTTACATTTCTATCTCTCCCAATAAAATTCCTTTAAAACAAAAACTAGGTTTCAAGTTGTCAATAATCCGTTCTTATTTTTTTTTCTCCTCATTAAAATCAAGATTAAAAGTGCTTTTATAAAATCCTCTCTTCAATATTTACAATTTCTCTAAAATGAACAAACCCAAAAATAAAATGACAGCAATCACAATAACAATAATCATCATCATTATCATATTAATAAATAATAATAAAAAAGTAGGTACGAATGTGGATGTAGGCAGCAAGCCTGCAGACTGTAGCGCCCGTGTGTTTGTAGCATGTTGCGACTGGGACCAGTGTCTGTACAACATGAGGTAAAGAGCTTTAGGACCACTTAATGAGCACCAGGATCTCTCCTCTGTGAGTGTCAAGCATCTTACAGCCCTGTGTAAACCAGCGGCAGCCCTGCATTGCTCCCTATATGAAGCTCACAGACAGGCATTCACACTGGCACACATACATTCTAACCAGCGTGCATGTTTAGGAATCCATACAAAAATGCACACACACACACGCATTGTGTACTTATACATACACTTGCACAAACAACTGAGCTGAAACTGTATGCATTGCCATTCAGCACCATAAATTCCAGGTGTGGGTGATCTCTCAGGGCAAAAAGAGAGAAGAGGGCTGTTTACAATGAGAGGGGCAACTTTACAAGAGCATAAAATATTCATAGTAGCACCAACTCCATGAAATGTGCTCTGTCTGTTAGGCTGGTGGCTTTTCCCAGCAGTGGGTAAGATAATATCCCAAAAATAATAACTTGGAATAAAATCATCATCACAGATGGGTAACTACAGATAAATCAGGACATGGAAGACATGGTCAGTTAACACAGGGCCAATTGTGTTGGGATTACATCCATTAAAACCAATCATTCGACACTAAAGGGAACCAGTTAGGAAAGTCCCCGTTTAGCGTGAACCCTGTGCAGATCTTTTTGGACAGTCTGCTGACTGAAACCAACCAGATCCACTGACGTTTCAAATCTACAGATACTCATCTGTAACGACAATTTTGCAGCAAGTCACTTTTTTTTAAATACTGATTTCTTGCCTACTGCAGCTGAAAGTCTTTGCACTACAGTCAATTTGAACATATCTAGGGTAAATCAAGCAGAGATTGCAGAATTTCAAGCCGACGATTTTAGAATTCCCTGTTTGAGCCGTGTCTGGATTGTTCAGTCTATGTGGAAATCACAAGCTTAAGACCCAAGGTGGGTTATCTGTAGCTCTTTAGGGCGGTTTTATGTAGGTGGATTTTTGCTAGCACTATCAGCACCTTAGAGAACTTAGTCTAAAAATGTTGCATGGGAAGTGAAGAATGGCCAATGAAACTGCAGGCAAATGAGTCAGCACCAATCAGATGACATGATGGAAGGTTGAGCCAATTACTGGGACTGGGAGGTCCCTGTCACCGAACATGACTGACATCTGCTGCTAAAGAGCACCCAGGTCCAGCACCTGCCTCGATATTGTGAGAGCAAAATTAGAGACACTTGAGAAGAAGCACCATTTGAAGGGATGAGAGACTTTACAGATTTCATTAGAGTGGCACCAAACAGAAAGGCCCAAGCTTGTGTCTGGCCCTCTCTTTCTTGTGCACGTGTTCAGTGACTAGTGCAATATAGAGCAAATGCTCTATAGTTGCCTTAATGCAGTCACATAAATGTGACTTGCAATGATGTGAAGGCGCTTCATTAATATAGAGATTGGTGGGGTTGGGAGGCGGAAAGCGCGACAATAAAATGCTGTATAGCTTGTTCTCATGTTCATAATGAACAAGCGAGAATGAAGAAAGGAAGTCCCTCTTAGTCAAAAGGGGAAACAAAAATCATAATATTAATAAAAATGATGAGAAAAACAATAACATTAAAATAAAAAATAGTCATCTTCATAATATAATAACAATACCTGTAATATCAACGTTGACAGTAACAATAGCAATTGTAATAATATTGATAATAGAGCAATAATAATTAGGATCATCAAATTCACTTAAGGAGGGGTAGCTATGGAAATCCCTCCCACGTTGGAGAGAGCAAGAGCACCATAGACAGCGTGTCCGTTTGGGGAGCTCCCAAACTGCTGCCAAAATTTGAGGTAAAAGAAAAAAAGTGAAAAAGTGCCCCTTCCTCTATTATCCCTCCCTTGTGGTGGCCTGAGAGAGGTGTTAGAGCTAGAAGAGGGGAAGTAAATGGTAACGGTGTAAGATTCATGATCCTTATCATTCCTATTCCCATCTCTGGCTCTAGGGGGCAACAGTTTACAACAGTTCACACAAATCGACTGTAAGGACCAGTGAGCTGTGTGGACGGGTAAGGTGAAACTGTGACTATGGTGGTGGTATGCTGTGTGGGTGCCATTCGTGTCATCACACCGTCTCGTTTGTCCTTGGTTTGTCCAGGGGATGGGCTTGCTGATCCAGCTGCCCATTTGCGCTTTTTCCCATAGGCCTTAATATCTTCCTGTGAGAGACCCAAAAGAGCTGCTTCTTGCTGCCGCTGTCGTGCTCGCTCGGCCAGGAGTTTCATCTTGGATTCCCACAAAGCCAGACCGTGGCTGGGCTGGTTCAGGTTCTTGTGCTGGTAGAAGACCAGGGATATGCGGCTTGGGTGAGAACGGTCAGGCTTTTTAAGTGGCGTGGTGGCATGGAGCTCCCGACGGGCACACTCAATCAAGATAGAGCCATGAGCAGGGGCCACGGCAACTCCTCCAATGTTGGGATCCAAGAAGTTGTGTTCACTGTCCGACCACACCTCTTCCTCTTCAGGATCACGTTCACTCTGGGTCTCTGCCTCACTGTCCCAACAGGCCTGACCATTTGACCTTTGCAGTGCATCAGGAAACAAGCGTCCCTCAGGTGCCGGAGATGGTGTGCTGCCTGCTGCTGATGCACCACCAGATTTCCAGGCTTTCTCCTGGAGTCCCAGAGGTGCAGAGCCACAATTCCCACCTGCCTGGGAAAGCATTTTATCAGGGAAAGCACCAGCAGGGTTGCCTTGCCTGATACCACCAGTGCCGTAACCCATGGGACCGTAAGGACTCCATGCTTTAGGTTGTGGACTAGGGGCAGGGCTACCCCATTGTCTTGGGGTGGATGGGTGTGGAGAGGGTGCAGGTGATGGACCGCCTTTTAAGGATGGGGACGGAGAGGGGGCAGGGGATGACATTAGAGTGTTAGGGCAGGGATAGGAATTCCACTGTTGCTTCTGTGGAAACTGAGGGTGTTCATGTTGGTGTGGGTGTTGCTGGTGGAGCCTCTGCTTATCTGGAGTAAAGGGAGAATTAGTTAGACCAGTTCTGATGTTTGCATCCCAGCCTTTAGAGACTATGCTGCCATTTGGTTTGTGCTCAGGCCAGCCGTCAGGTTTTGGTGTGGTACTGGGAGTGCTAGGGCAGCTCTGAGCTTGCCCATTTGATCTGCCATCATATAGTGGCACATCCATGGGCTCCTGCTTGATGATGGGTGTTGAGCGGTGGGTCTGCTCAAGTGACAATGATGGAGTATGGCTGGGTGGAACAGGAGACTGCGAAACCTCAGAAGGGTGTGGGTAGCCTTGAATGGATGCATCAGCCATTTGTTGCTGTGACTGCCCAGGACGGCTGGGATAGGCCTGTGCCAGTTTGGCTTGGAGACAGTGAACATCTGGCTTTTGTTCAAATGGTGTGGCAGAGGGATCTTCAGCTTTTGGCCAGACACCTTTATCATATCCCAAGAGCTCAGGAGGAAAAAGTGCACTAGGAGGGTAGTTGTAATAACCGTATCGTATTTCTTGGAGGTTAGGGTGAAAGCCGTTGATTGGGCTCTGTGCAGGAGGTTGGCTGTTGGTAGGGATGCAACCTCTTGCATAGTTACCAGGGTAGGAGAACGGACTGCTCATGCTGTGGGGATCAGGGGTTGTCTTGCCGTTCCCTAGTGCTGGGTAGCCATGTATGGCTCCATTGAAGGGCTGGAAGTGGTTGACAGGCTCTTTTTTGATGGTTGGTTTCACCTCTTGTTTTGGAATAGCTAGATAACAGATAAACAAGAAAACATTATATATTAAATGTATACTTTATAGTTACTGAGTGTCAGTTTTAGAGCTTAAATTCAAAACCATCAACTGGAATGGCAAATTCCATTCAAATAATAACACCACTGTGTCCAACATCACTAAAATACTCCCACTTCAGCAAAATCAATGGTTTGTCATTTACTTTGAACAGCCATTAATTTATAGAACTCCCTTTGAATTGGAATTTTACATAAACTACTTTATGTATATAGAGGTAAACTGATATTTAACCACTGACCTTTATTGCCTTGCTGAGGATGGGGTGACTCCACGTGGTGCATCTCCATTTTGACAGTCTTCTCTGGGGTTTCTGCAAGCTGCAATTTCCTGTTCTTCTTCTCTGATGCTGCCTTTTTGGCCTCCAGCCGACGCTGTCGGCAGGATTTAGCAGGTTCTGGAAGTTTTCTAACCTCTCGCCGGAAGTTAGAAAGCACCTGGATGGCTCCTGTTTGCATTTTGAGACGCTGGTTCTCCTCACTACCAAATTCATCGGTTGTAGAGATTTTGTAGAGTGGAAGCACATGCAGCTGCTCATCTTCTGGAATTGTGCCCACTGTGCGATTGTCCTCTTTTGTAAGAGTGCACACCTAGAAGTAACAAAATATGGAAGTGTAAGACTTCCACCATAGGGTGCATCTAATACCTACTGCCTACTGTACATAAAAAATGTACAAAACACAAATCTAAACTCGACAAGTGAATCATTTTTATTTATGTTCATTTATTTTTACAGGACTAATTCACTATGCATATATTGTACAGTAGTACTCCATGCAGTGATTACAGTACAGCTCTAGCTAGAATTTACATAAAAAATAAGTAAAACATCTAAATATAGATAAAAATGTACACATAAATGAAAATGAAAAATGTACCACAGTGCAGCCATTGTGGAGGTTATGCTGGTCTTTGTGAGCATGGGCACAGAAATCCATGCATGCAGTGACTCCTGAAAATGGCCGTCCTTCCTTCAAGCCCAACCGACAGTCTGAAGCAATGTTCTCATTTAAACACTGAGTAACACACACAAAAATATTGTAAATAAATAAATTATTTTTTGTTTATTTCTTTCACACTTCCTGATTTCGTAATTCACTGTATAAATAAGTTCTAAAATATTAAAATCATAAACTTTTTGAACACCTGAAACCCCACCAAACCAATTACCAGAAAAGCTGTTTGATTTAATGTGCCTGAATGGTATGAACTGTGAACCATTCAGTGTAGTGTGACTACACTGACTATTTCTAATAGTCAAATAAAACAAACCTGGTTACTGTAGGCCTGGGGAGCCAGCCGCTTGTATATAGGGGCCACATGTGTGGCCAAGTTTTGGAAGTTATCCCTGAGATCGTCCTCCTGTACAAATAAATAAATAAATAAATAAAAAATAAAAACCCTTGGCTGTTTTTATTGGGCTTATAAAAACAACCACCAATTACATTAAAGTATTATTCTCTCCCTTCTTATGTGCAACTAACCTCTTTGGGGTGGTCTCCCTGAAGTCTGAACTTGCGAGGGTTTTTGCTTCGAGCATACTTGCATCCATTGAAGTACATGCTCCAGGAGCAGCCAAAAGAGAAGGAAGCTCCACAGGTATCTGGGTCCTTCCCTTGGCATGCACAGGTTCGACTGCAAAAGGCACCCACCATGAATTGAATTAGTAGTCACTATAAACTCTGACAATAGATGACATACTCTGAGGCTTTTCTTTAAATAATGCTTGATTACAGTACTGCCTTTATGTAAACGTGTGATTAAACTGAATTTGTGATGTAAGAGCTATGCAATATCAGTCAATAATGTGATTTGCATAAACACTTATTTCATTATTTTACAATGACTCTAAAATCAGTCTAGAAAATGCTGTTAAACTGCTTATAATGTCCCTAATATAATCAAAGGAATGATTCAGAAATTGTCCTTAGGTCAACAAATTTTGACAGTAAATCATCCAATATAACTCCACCAGATGGTTGATCGATGCACGTGTGATACAACATGGATACTTCATACCCAAATCAGGTCCAACTTTAATCATTAAACAAATATAGTCCACCCGAATTTACTGTGACCTCTTTACTACAGCACTCGAAGACACAAAAGCCCCAAAAAAAACAAAACAAAAACATAAAACATATCAGTTGTGTTCAAAACTCACTCGTCATTGAGTCCACAGCGGCGGCTGGTGGGGTTGCCATATTTGATGATGGTTTCTGTGAGTTCTCTGTATAGTTTATCTCCCAGAGCACGGGGCACGCCTTCCCAGGCCAAGATGACAACAACAATAACAGTATTGGCACAGTGGTGCCCAGGCCGTTGCTTCACAACGCATAACAATTTCTCCTTCTCACTGCTGCGACGAATCACCTACAGAGAGAACGACAGTCAGTAACGATGAAGATATATGGTAGATGCTAATCTGTAGGTGCGTTTACAGCAAGAAGACAGAAATTATATGTATGTAAACTTGTAAATTATTTTCCCACTCGGGCAGGGTTACAATGAAATGATTCGAAGAAACGTCTTTGACTGCTATGTCATGTCTTGTGATGTTTGAAGTTCAAAATAGTCCCACAGTGCATGCTGACTAGCTGTTTTTGAATGCCAGAAGGCTTCTAAGAAACATACTTGTTTGGCTCAAATGAACTCCAAACCATCTTAAAGAGTTAGTTCAACCAAAAATGAAAATTCTGTCATTAAGTACTCACCCTCATTTAGTTCCAAACCCGTAAGACCTTCGTTCATCTTCAGAACACAGATTAGGGTATTTTTGATGATCAAATATTTTTTGTGCAAAAAAAAAAATTCTTCTCTTCAGTTAGTCTCCGATGCTTTTCACGCTGTAAACACAGTGATGCCTTCCGGGTTCTATGTCAGAATGCCGGCTCAGTATTGCCCGGCCTCTGCATCAGCAGTACACGCTTATGTCGTGAAGCATCGGAAACTGACATGGAAGAGTAAAAATTCTTGAATAAAGTCATTATTTTATTATTATTTCTTTGTGCACAAAAAGTATTCTCGACGCTTCATAAAATTAAGGTTGACCCATTGTAGTCACATGGACTATTTTAACAATGTCTTTACCTTTCTGGGCCTTGCTGTCTATGGGGGATCAGAAAGATCTCAGATATCATCAAAAATATCTTCATTTATTTTCTAAAGATGAACGAAGGTCGTACAGGTTTGGTACGAAATGAGGGTGAATAATTAATGACATGATTTTCATTTTTGAGTGAACTAACCCTTTAAATGTTTTCCAATCAGTCAGGTAACCCGACTAGTTGATATTACAAATATGTAGATATCCACACTTACCCACTTAGCGATAGGACATCCCTGAGAGCTCTTTCCTTCTCGCCCTGTGTAAACCACCCTCTCAATACGAATGGCTTCACCCTTCTCTCCATACCTGGAATAATAAGGGGAGAGAAGGGGATAAAGGTAACTCAAATTACAGTTTAATAATGCAACATGAACACAACAGCACTACTCAATCTTAATGAAGACTCATTTTAAATCACTTTATACTTAAATCAGATTTGGATTTAAGGCAGTCAGTGCCAGTGTGAAGAGTTTGGTATAGCTTTATGATATTATGAATATGAATGATGATATTGTGATACATTGAAATGTACTGAACGGTTACATTTGTATAGTGAAGTAGTGGGCGATACTCAGTTCTAATACACACATTTGTATATGATGGCCCATGTTTGCAGTCAACAATTGCTTGTCTCCTCAAATGAAACTCTCAGGGCATGCGCATGACAGCAGCATGTGGGAAGTATAAATACTGTCAGTTATAACTACACAGTCTGGTGGATAAGCTTCTAAGATCCACAGGGGTGGGCTATAAGGTCAAAGGCCACAAAGGGGTCAGGCTTAGGCTTAAGAAGGCTATAGCCACTGTCTGACAGACAAACAAAGGGGAGGTTCTTCCTCTACCAACCAGCTCCCCCTCTATCTCAGAGGAGATGACTCAGGCTATAGAAATTACAGCCACTATGCCCTCAATCAGCTCTCAAATAAAGCAATGAGAGTGGACAAGTGTACCAGAGGTCAGCAAAAGTGGAGATACTCTATCCAAATGGGTCAAGGAAGTTTTAGGTTCTGTATGCTTACAGGGGAAAGGGGGCAACACCCTGTGGAGCTTTTCATATTCCTCTTCACTTCTGAATGATCACAGGATCATTAAAGTATTATTAAAAGTTTTTAGTCCTCAGGGAATACAGTATATCAAGTAATCTCATTTATAGCAAATTAACGTGATTTACCGCATAAACAGAGTGAACATTTTGAACATATGAACCCTATATGATAGTGCTCCTGTAAAGAGAATACTACAGGATACTCGTTGCTTCAAGCTTTAATATGTACCCTTTATATATATACCCCAACCTTTTCATCACTTCATCTCCTTCTTCTTTAATTTCCTCTAAATTCTTTCTCTTTTCCCCTGCTATTCATTGTCTCTCTATCTCCCTGTCTCTCCCCTGTGTCGATCTGCTGATGCCAATATTTCCTGTTTCTCCTGTTGGATTCTGGGTCAGGAATTCCCTGGGGACAAGATCATAGAGAAGGAAGGTGGGAGGAGGGGAATGGGAGAGCAAACGGCAGAAAAGAGAGATGCTTATCCTCAGCTGGTTAAGAATCTGTTGCCAGGATCCAACTGCCAGAGCTTCCAAACAACTCTCTCAGAACAATAAAAGGGTCGCTAGGGAACTCTTAAAGCAAATGACGTTGGGTCAGCATTATTTCCTCTGTGTTTTCTGAAGATTAATAACTTCTGTTTTAAACTATATTTTAATCTATAAATGGATTTTCATTTGAGTTTGTCTGATTGTTACTCATTGTATGTGTATGACAATATTTTCCTCCAACTTTTTTTGCTAACTAAAAAAAGACAAGACAGAATAGGCAATTGCTAGAGAATAAGCAAGCAAGCTGAACTTTAAATTCAACATTCAAAACAGTTTCTCCAGCTATTTCCCTCAATAAAAATTCATTTTAAAGTAGGATCTCACATGGCCCTTAGGTCATGTCCTGTAGGTTGTGTTTGCAAAAAAAATATGCCCACAACAAAATGTGCGAAGGAGACATTATGGAATGCAGTGTGAACCAATAATGATTCAAGAATCTGACTCGTGCCTCTCACCTCTCTTCCATCAGTTTTCTGACTGAAGCCATGTCTGGCCCAGACCCCAAGTGGTTGTAATATGGGCCCTCGTCCTTTTCTAGGATTTGGTCTAAGGGAGACAAAGAGTGAAAGAGAATGCAGATTAAAGCATGGACACACTCTTGTACTCTTGTAATATTGGTTGATTCAGATTGCTAATGTGTAATACCATTAGAATGATAGTATGAGTCAGTCCTGTGTGTGGGTGAGCAAAAAAGAGAAAGTCTTATGAAAAAAGTGTCCGTGAGAAAAGAAAAATATCTAGTGGATACTACCTGCTTACTCAGCAGCGTAAAATACTGTAACAGTAATAAGCGTAAGAATAGCTAAAAATATAGGAAAAACAGTGCTTTTGAGAATGACAGACTGAGAGAAAAATGATACAACAGTCAAATATATATACTAGATATATTTCCCATGTTAAAATCAATATAAAGACTGTAGAACTGCTGAATGTACTACATATGGGACGTGTTTTGTGTGTTTGTAAGTATCAAATGGCACTGGGTGTTCCCTGTGGTGTTGACAGAGTGCTATAAGGATTCACTATGGAAACCTCCCTTCTATTGTCCTTTGCTTTTAGTAACAGTCAAGCTCCAACTAGTGTTCAGGCACAGCTTACTACCCTTGAATGAACATTTTCTTAAATGATTTCTTTCATATTTGTCAAATAATTTTGACAATTACTTATCACACGTATAATAAGGTTTATATAATGAGGATAGCTTATCAGAATATCTTTCAGTTGAAATTTGCAAAAAATTGTCAGCTGCTGTTACAATGCAACAGGACAACTTTCACACAGTTCAGCAAAACCTCTGAAATGACAAAATAAGACATACAAGGGCCAAGCTGAGAGGTTGCAGTACATCTCTTCTCACCCTGTCCTCCCTAGTCCCTCCCATCTTTGATGTCTGACCACAGTATATCATATGATATATGAGCAGACTCTCTTCATTGTGTGACTGCCTCCTTTGGAGAAACTAGCTGTACTCACTGTACCAATAGCCTGAGCACAGACAGAAGGCGCTGCACTGCCCTGGCCCAAAGAATTACAATGGGTTCCTTTCTTCAAAACTATTGTTCCTCTGCAAGAGGCACAGAGAACAGACTGCAGAGCAATGCACGGTCCCTGATAGAGCACGCATTCTCAGACATGGCCCAACACTACCCTGAGAAATGTGCTGATGCAGAAATTATGTGATGAAAAAGAAAAATTTGGGGCTTCCTGAAGGGAATTTTGATTTTTGAAATTTAGTCTATGTTGTAGTCTAATGGAATAACCCTAACCCTAATATTTACTAGCAATAAAGCTAACTGTAATGAAGCTTAACTATAATAAAACATAAACTGAGTTAAAAAATAAATCAAAAAGATAGGGGGTTAGGTGGGTTAGCTAAGCGGGTCTCATTGTCTGATCAGTAGAATGTAAGGGGATGTAGAGTGGGGTGATGTGCTGTGTTATGATGTCACAAAATCTCAGTGTCTGTTTGAGAATATGAATGCTCTTCCCCAGTTTTCTGGACCAGACTTGTTTTCCCTCTGAATTCTCTCACACTTACCTACGCAGTCACAGATGGGAAAATCAGGTTGGGAATTTTTCCCTGGTGTATTCAGTAGGCTCTTGGTGGGAGTGTCCAGGTAGCGCAATGGTGACTCAAGAAAACCTTTAAGTGAAGGAGAGGAGGGAAACATATCCTTGGTGGGAGTATTCAAATCATCCCCCTCTCTGTCTGCAGAGAAACATGCAGTTGTGGAGAGCACAGTCACGCCACCAGATGACTCAATCTTTATACGTTTAGTTGGAGGGGAGAAAGGTGTAATGAAGGGGTAATTTCGCTCCAGAAATGCATCCTGAGCTACAGACGGGAGCTGCCCAGAAGGTTTCATGTCCACCTCACATTCCTCACTTTCCTGTTTGACAGTACAGAGTTCCTCAGATGGCAATGGTGTTTTTTCCTTCAGTCTTTCAGTCATGTCCTTTTGACCTTCATCCATGGGCTCAGACTCATTTGTGGGAACAGGAGGGCAGTTAACTGGCTGCGTTGGGGATGGTGACTCGGGTCTGGTTTGTCCTGAGTTTGGTTGTGACTCGGTCACCACTGGGTGAGCAGGGTCATTCTCTGGGGTCTCTGCTGCAGAAGCTGAGGAAATGGTGTCCCCAAACTCCTCCTCAAACTGGCGAATCAGCTCTTCAAATTTAGGATCTAGGTTACTGAGGCCAGCCAGAGAAGGAATTGGCTGTGTTGTAGAGGTTTGAGGGGTGATACTGTTTGTTGGGACGCTGTCATTTGGCCCAGCTGGGCCTGAGCAAGCTATCACCTTCTGGGTGGATGGTGCTAGGACTGACACAGGGGTAGAAGAAGAATGAGTGTTTTCAGAGATGGGTGTACTACTGCCATTTAAAATGGATTCCTGAGATTGAGCTGGAGCTGGGTGGCTCTCAGCCACCTGAGAGGGGGGAAGCCCAGCTTCCATGCTTGGTAGAGATGGAACAAGCTGAGACAGGGATGGTGCATATCCTGTAGAGATTAAGGGAGGTTTCAATATTGTAATCTGGTTCTGTGGGAGAAAAGTTGGTTGGGAAGCTTTCTGTTTATGCTTCTTGATAACAATCTGTTTGGGTTTTGGAAGAGGTGTGCCCAGTGGACCAAATAGCCCACCCACTGGCTGCTTGAGAAGAGGAGAACTTTGAGCATTTTTTTTCTTTTTGGGTTCTTTGTGATCCTGTTTGATGGTTAAAGGACTCTCTGGAATAGACTGTGGCCACCATTTACGAAGGTTCTGACAAGCCATGGGGGCTAATGGACTAAAGGCAGGAGAATTAGAGAAGAGGTTACGCTTATGATGAAGGTGCTGCTGTAGTGCTGCCTGAGTTGAGTGCCTAATGGTGGGTGAAAACGGCTGACCCTGGAACGGCTGCTGGCCATTTACCATCCCCTCCTGGCCCATGACTGCACATCCTGAGCCCAGGTACTCCTTTGTATCCACCTCCTGTTTAATGTGAGGCACTCCAGCAAGGCTGCCCTTGCGACCATCCTGCAAGCTGGGGTGAAGGAGTGGGAACTTGAAGGCTGAGTTGGTGTACTTTCCACCGGTGTCTCCAAGGAGTTGCTTTAGCTCTGATACTGGGTCACTGCTGCCTTGGGATGGGTTTACAAAACGAAGCTGGGACTCTGTGTTCTCAATCATCCATGGGTTCCGAGGGGAGCTTCTCTCGCAGCTTCCAGCTGTGCCCTGGTTCCACTGCTGGGGTCGGGGATTAGGGGTTGATGGGTGTATGATTGTAAATGGGGACTTGGAGGATGGGTATGGGGAAGCATAGTGAGATGAGTTAGGTGCAGGGTCCTCACCCTGAGACTGAGGTCTCTGCTGCTCCCATGATGATACCTCCGGGGGGTAATGTCCTGGAGGGATGGATCGTGGCATAGCAGAGGAGGCAGAGGAGGCCAAAACAGGACCAGAAGATGAAGAGACCACTTGTGGCATACTCTGGGGGTAGGAGGTTGGCAGATGCTGATGGTGATTTGCAGGTGAAGACTCGCCTGGAGAAACAACAGTTTGTGGGACAGTGGCAGACAACTGGGTCAGAGCCTCAATTGCAATGGCTGTTTGCAAGCTAACATTTCTTTCCTTGGCTATGGACAGAACACTAGGGGAGCAGGGAATAGGTGCTGGTCGGCCAAAGGGTCTAGGAGCAGAAGGCTGGTTAACAAGTGGCTGTGGATTTGTGTCTTGCATACACAAGGGGTTACTTCCACATTGTTGAGGTTGGGATTGAGAATAACGATGCTGTGCATGTGGCTGTGGAGGAGCACCCGCAATCTTACAGGAACCTTTATCCTGGGAGTTAGCCACCATTTTGATTTGCTTCTCCAGCCACTCCAGGTAGTCAGGGCAGTCTGGGCCATCACAATCACAGTTAGGTGGCTTGTGGCCATGACGGGCCTTGTTCAGTGCTGCCTGAAGAGTGTTTAGATCTTCAGGGGGGTACAACTCATCATCCACACCTTTCTTTCTGGCCTCATCTCCTCCATTAGACATTTCCTGATGGAACCTTTCATACAGCTGAGCTGTAGGAGTCTGAGAAGTTTGATGGTTGGTGTAAGGTGGCAGTGAGCCAACAGTAGCAGAAAAGGCCACCAGGGTTCGTGCATCCTCCATATCCACATCATTCACTGGTGTGCTGGCATTTTGGCCACTCCAAGCACCCTGTTGAGATTCAGGATTTGAAGACTTCCCAGCTTGCTCAGGGACCCAGCCCGGTGTCTGGGAAATACATCCAGCCCCCTCATGGAAGTTGTGCTGGTGTTGCTCCCTGGCCACGCCACTGACTTCTTCATCACAAGTATTTTCTTCATTTGCTGCATGTTTGCTAAGCCCATTAGACAGTTCATGGTTTAACACGCCTTCTTTCAGGCGGTCATGGGACCCAATTTCCATCTGGCCTCTTCCTCTGGGGCCATCCACTGAACCCACCACAGAAACAGTCTGTAGAAGAGCAAAAAACATAAGTTACTTGACAATGCTTCAGCAAACTGACAGTTTACATATATCTACCGAGTGTGTGTATATTCTTTCAATCTTTGTAAACCTTTTGTAGCAACAAAGTGTTATGCATTGATTACATCATACAAAAATAAAGAGCAAATACTATTTTAATATATTAATTGCCGACTAATTAAAACAAACATCATAGCATTTTGTCCTGGAATAGTGACATAATAATTTACCCCTATTAACTAAACAACATACTCTGACCTGTTGGACCATCTTGGTATTCTCTGTAAGGTTGCTGCCTGATTTGAAAGAAGACTACATAATACTTTGTCCCATGGAGATCCCTGGGTTGCCTTATGCTCTTCTTTTGCTCTCTCTCTGTCTTTTTTTTCTCTGCTTACAAGAAGATCACATTCCGCAAAGACAACATAAAATTGGTTATTGGTGTATTGTCTAATTTAATTGATGTCATTGGGCAGACATTATTAAAATAACCTGAGTCTACCTCTACATTTTTCAAGGGCACAATTAAGACTGCTTCTATCAGTTCAACTGTCTCATGCAAATACAACCCCATATTTACAATTATAATAGAACTGGTAATGCCAAAGTCAACATACTGAGAAACTCTTCCTGGTTCCTGGTTTTCAAATATCCTCTTTGCTGGTCTATAAGCTCTCTATTGTGCTTTTTTTCTTGAAAGGGTTAAATGAATGTTGTGGAAACTGTGAACTGGCTCCAGGTGAGTGTGAAAGGGCAATATCTATAAGCAACCATCTTCGTGGCACTTTTAAGTGATAATGTATTTCTAAAACATACTATAATATCATAAATTTAAGTGAATGATTTGTATAATGCCTTCAGTGCTCTTCTATGTGAAATGAAATGAAATGACATGAAATGAAAACCTGTTTGCTGCACAGAAGACAAATTCAGAGGGTTTTGTCCATGGTGAAGGCATATATTATAAAAGAGGACCTTGTGGTTTTATCATGTTAACTAAATAAAAAATAAAAAAAACACCCATGAAAAAAACCCACTAACCTACATAACTCTGTCTATTCAGATGTTGTTTAGACTGCTGAGACAAGGTGTACACGTTCAAGAGCACCCATTTAAACCTCTCTGATTGTGCCTTCATTGTAACAGCCCTTTAAATAGGTTATACTGATGGGCAAGCTGTTCAGACACTTTGAATTCACCTTAACTGATGGTGTCTGTTTGGACCCCCATGGGCTGTGTGCCGGCCATTGAGTAGACTGTTTGTGTGTGCGTGTTTGAAAAGCATGTGTCAGACTAGTTACCCCACTTACCAACAATGGTCACACTTCAACTCTTCAAAAAAGCTGAACCACACAATTGTTACAACAGGCTATTTTTCCTCTTTTCAGTGATGCAATAAACACCCACGTGTATGCCTTCATGCTGAAAACTTTCACAATATAGTCTTAGTGTCACCGCAGAGTTCACTAGAACACACTTGCTCACAAAAAAAGCACTAGATTGTTTGTATTTAAAAAATCAGAGAGTTGATTTATTACATGCGCTGTGCAAGATGTGTATCAGATTCTTTGGATCAGTGACACACAATATATGCCGTACACCTGCAAATACACACCTGTCTTGACAGCAGAAAGCACGTGCTTAGGCAATTATCTGAGGCGTGCCAGGGCTTTCATTGCTGCCAAAACTCTCTCCCTCTTCTTACAGACACAGAGCTACTACTACTACCAAAACATTAACACGCCCAACCAGAAGAGACTGTAAAACCGGTTTTACTCAAAAGTATGAGGTGCCCTTTAAACTCTGTATGTTGCATCTACTATGTCTCAGAAATTGCACACAAATAACAGCTGTCTCAGAGATTGACAGCACAAAGCAAAAAACAAAACAAAAAAACAAACAAAACAAATAAACAAACAAAAATCAGAGAGGCTGCAGACGGGTTTAAAGCCTAGTAGTAGACAGCTGAACACGGTAAGACACACAACACCCCCCCTCCCCCCCCGGTCCCCGTCCCCCGTCCCTCGTACTCCGGTGCCTTTCACAATCAAAATACAAAGCTCAAGCATACAGAGAGAGAAATTAACAGATTGGCATCTACTCACAGTGGTCTAGCTGTCCCAATAACGTTGCTGGAGAGACAAAGGTGGGAAACGTGGACAAGAAAGTGCATGGAATACGGCATTCGAGACAGTGCCAAATAAAAAAAAAAAAAAGAAGCCAGCCGGTGGAAATCCACTATGGGTTCTTTTCTCTTTCAGTCTTTCTTTCTTTCTTTCTCTCCCTCTCTTCTCAGTCAGCCAGGCAGTGCGGCACACGGACGCACACACACTCACGCACGCACTCTGTCATACACACCTCCCCCACGCACACACACTCGCTCTGTTTCTCTTCCTATCGCCACTGTCGTTTCTCTCTTTCTCCCTCTCTCATTATGTCTCTCTGCTCCTCCCTTCCCTTTTCTATATTCTCCTTCTTTCTGCTTTTTGCATTCACCGTCTGCTTTGCCTTAAAGCCCCCACCCCTCTCTCTATCGTTTGCTAGCTCACTCCCTCCCCCCTCCCTCGTTTTCTCCCTCCCTTCATTTTCCTCCTCCCCTCCTCTTTTCTGTGTGTGCAGAGTGAGAGAGGCCATTATCTGAGCCACACTGGGCACGTACGATGGAATGGTGGAGCGTGCAGGAAATACAGCCGCTGCAAAGCATAGAGAGTGAGAGAAAGCGCGAGTGGCAGACTGGCTGGCTACTGCGCTAAATAAAGGACTGTATGAACACAGATCTATGGCTTATGTGAAAGCAGAGATGCATGTTATTGTAGAGGTGTTTTGGTCTTGGTTTTTGGCTCCATAAGATGGAGGCTGCAGTGGTTAAATGTAGACATCTACTCAGTCATCACACAACAGCTGCCATTTAGTGTTTAAGAAAAATACAAAGAAACAAATACAAAGAAACGGAAATGACTGGCGCCGATATATTTATTCCTGTCATTATAGTGCTGTCCTCAATTGTTCACAGTCTGTTTGAACTCTGTATTGACAAGCGCTATATATTGCAAAACATCACAAGATGCTGATTTCGAACAGAAGATAGCTGGCAGAAGATGCTTATAGAAGAAACATACACAGTTTCATGAGAGACTGTCAAACTGTGCAAGGAATGGCAGTCATCTACATCATATACAAAGCATATACATTGGTGCACTTATATAAACCGCAGATATAAGAGCCAAGCAGCAGCAAACGAGTCTCGAAGCCGAGGAACACAGGATGTGAGGGGGAAAGCACAGCGACTGTCAGAGGCAACCACAAGGTACAGGGAGGTTAACAGGAACCGCAGAGAGATAGGAAGCTCAAAGTTTTGAGGGAAAAGACAACGACCGTCACATAACACACATGCGTTTATGCACAATTTTGCTGCTGGTATTTTGACTCGATGGTGTTTATTCTGCTCGGAAGCGAGGGAAGGCGACGAGGTGCTTTTGCAGCGATACAGAAGGGGCAATGTTCGCGTGAGGGATTCGAGGGTAGGGAAGAGCAGAAGATAGAGACCACGATGGTAAGTGAGTGTTCGGTGTAAAAAACGAATCACTCTCGCAGTCTTAATCGTGTTCTTTTCTAAGCCATTCTTACGCTTTCTTTCCTGCCTAAACACTTTGTTTCGTGCCAACCCATCTCTTCGAACTCCGAAGCTTCTCAGCTGGGTCTCTCACGCTCGCTCTTTTGCTGGCATCTTTTCTATCTTTACCTCTCCCTTTTCTCCATGAGCTTATTTTTGTACTCGTTCTGTTCAGAGGAAAACATTGCAATCGTCTTTGACAGCTGCCAGAAAGCCCCTCGGTAGAATCGCTTTTGCATTATGAGGATGCGATCGCAGACTGCGTAACGTGCAATTTGTATGAACCCGCATAACCTCTTGCCATGTCCGCGACTCTCGTCTTGTCGTCTTTCCTTCTGATCAGTGTCTTTCTCTCCCGCTCTCTCTCTCTCGCGGTTGAGTCCTGCCAGTTGGATCGCCACCATCAACACAGTGAAGGCAAGGCAACCCCATGGACAAACACACACAGACCCTAAAGCCCGAGCGGAGAGGTAAAGTGCACTGTCACCAGCGGAGGAGAAGTGAGTGAATGAGAGAGAGAGAGAGAGGAAAAATGGAGAGTGGGAACCGTTATGACGTTGCAGTTGCGTCACCACAATCATTCTATGCTCCTAGTCGGCGATAGAGGGCTGGGCAGATGTGTCATAACACATAATGTAGATGTGCCTCCCCTTACACACACACATTCTAATTCACTCGCCCGTCTAAGCGTAGTCCCTCGCTCCTTTCAGCGTGACACAGCAGTTCCTGTGCCCTGTAGTTACCTCACCCTTCCTGTTGCAAGTTACGGCGCATCTATGCTGAGAGGAGCGAAAGCGGATCACTAACAAAATATGCAGCAATGCGGAGCTGACATAACACTGATTACATGGCAACATTACTACACGCATTCTTTTGTTAAGCTACAAGGTGTCTTTGGACTTTATTTATCGGGTGAACGATTTGTGCCAATATTTGTTAATGCTGACAAACAATGTACCTTTAAACGGCAAACGCTTTGAGACATAAATCAGGTGAACTGACACAATTTAAAGGGATAGTTCACCCAAAAATGAAAATTCTGTCATCATTTATTCACCCTCATTCATTCACCCAACCTTTCATTGTATGAACAAAAAACAAAGACTGAAATTTGAAAATGTACAGGTTTAGTTTTAATACAGGTTTGGTACAACATGAGGTGAGCAAATAACAACAGGTCTGTAATAATGGTCCGTTTAACAAACTTTCTTCTCACCTCAATGAGAGACGTGACACTAGCTGGTTACTAATATTGAAAGACAAAAATGATACGTACCTGGCCCATATAATCAGCTCTACTAAACCATACAGGAAAATCTTGATTCTTCACAAGTATACACATGGGACCTTTCCTTCTGCATTACAGTAAATGCCTGAGATGTCTTGTGTCTTTTTAAATATGAGAAATCTTAACCAAGCAAGCCACAAACATGCACAGTGTCACAAGACACTGATCATTGATCCAAACACAAGAGACACGGGGGATGTGAAACTAAACAGGTCTCAGAAAGACCACGGTAATACACGGAAAGATTTGGCATTTCAATTAGATCCAAAAGGTCACAACTAAATGCTCTTTCTCACAAATTATTACTCATCAGACAAGTGTCACCTGAACCATTAGAATACTAGACATGCAAGGTCATGCTTAAGATATGAGAGTCGTTGACCTACTACCACAAGACAGGAACTGAAATTCACTGCTTCATGGCAGATGCAACTCGCTATAGCATTTATCCTGCAACAACTATGGACAGACATCATGTTTGAGGGCACAACATTAATAGAGTATGCCTGGGATTAGTGATATATTATAGTGATAGATTTGCCAGGCTGAATACTGACCAGTAACAGTTACACATTTACATTCAATTTTCAGTCTAAAGCAATAATTCATCTTTTTAAGATGCTTTAATCCAACTGAAATCATTCCAGGATGATTTTTGCAAACTAACAGACCTAACTTTGTCCAGCATGTATACACATTAATCAGACTACATTTAGCATAGGTGACACACCACCTCTATTCAACACTTCAAATAATAAAATTAGATATTGTATACTTAAAAGATTGTAGCTTGACAATATAAAAACCCTGTTCTTTAGATATCACTATCAGCAACAGCTGCTGAAAAAAACAGAATTGGTCAAAACTCAGGTGCAGGTCCCTTCCACTTCAGCAGATCTGGGTTTCAACCACCAAGGCTTAGGCACTGTTTCCACCTGGTATTAAGATGCGTTTTGGTCGATCAGACCACAAGTGAACAAGGGAGACACATACCTGTTTACACCTGGAGCTTTAATCCATCTCTTTTGTTTACTTTCGACCACTTCTGTCCTGATTTCTTTGAGTGTATGGTCTATGAGTGGGTAAATGTATGGGTTTTTTCAGATCTTTCGATCTAATGGATGAAATGAGCTCACACAATTTACATATGAACACGAAAGGAGATGATAGAAAAACACATGGAGAGCAGCAGCTTTCGTTTCTGCTCTGACAGCCGTGAGACCATGCCCAACGCTGTGCTTGGTACGTTTTTCGTCTTCAGCTGGCAAAATTTAAATCCTGTCTGGCTAGCATGCTTCCCATAAGGTTTACGCATTATAGGCGGACAGTAGCCATTTTTTTTTTTGTGGCTGTTCGAACACATTCAACCACTACGAAAGCAATCCGGCCAAATGCGCTTTCGACTACCTCTGGAAGTGGTTGAAAGTGGACAAGCTCAAAACGTTTTAGACCACGTTTACACCTGTATTTAGTGTCGTCCACTTGTGATCCGATTGACCAAAATGCATCTTAATACCAGGTGGAAACAGGGCCTTAGGAAAACAGCACATATAATGAAACAATGACCTCCAATTCTTTACCTGCATTATCTAAACAATACTCATGTTTGATTAGGAACTCTCAGTTAAAGAATGCTCATTCTCAGATTTGCATGTTCTCAGAAAAAGGATGACTGACACAGTAGTTGTTACGGCATTTGATGATGTCTTTTTGTCTTTTGGTTCATCAGTCTAGAGTGACTCATCTGTTGCTCATCTCAGCTCACAATCACCCACATTCAAAGAAAAGGAAAAAAAAAAAAAAAAAAAAAAAAAAAATCAAACCCCCACCTACACAAACCACCTACAGAAAAAGCAGAAAGAAACACACACACACCCATAAACACACAAGGATTCAAGCATTTCTGTGAAATAACTCATGGAGCATGTGAGGTTGAATATATTATTACAGTGTACAGTCTTTTAGGGTGGAATGTATAGATTCAAAATACTGCATTTTAAGTAATCCATATATATCTACAGTCAGCAAACAGCTAAATTAACTGGATTAGAATAAAGAAATATACTGTTTTGGTCTTGTTTGTTCTGCTTAAGCATAGTATTCCAAAAGCCTAGTATCCCCAAAGAAAATTCCAACCTTTCAGAACTAAGAATTGAACAAAAAGCTAACAAAGACAACTTTACTTTAAAAAACAGCTCTCTTTTTGTCTATTACAAGTTCATCCACACTCCCTTTCCATTTCTCTCTCACACACCCTCCCTCCCTTTCATTATCTATATTTGTTTACTAAACCTCTCCCACCAGTCCAGAGCCGAACACTTTCACATGAACAGATAAAACATGCCTCCGCTAAACTAGGGGCCCAACAAAAGGCTAAACCACGGAAGAGTTTCAAACATGCTTTCTAAGAAATGTATACGACTGCATGTGAGGGCACACGCGCACACTCAAACGAACGCGGAGCACTCGCATGCGTACGCGTCGATGCAAATAAGCTTAGGGTCACTGAGTGCATTAGGTCTGGGGCAGATCATGAATGGCACAGACAGTCATTGAGACCGTCAAGACATCCACTTCTGTTTCTCTTGACTTACCTTTCCATTTTTTCCCATCTTCTTTGTAATTCCCATGTCTTTAGTCTTGTAATTGCCCTTTCTTTAGATCTATCTATTGTTCTCTGGCCCCCAATACTTTACTACCTCCCTCCCTCCCAACCTCGTCCTCTTTCTTTTTGCGTGCACCTTATTTTTGGCGTCCCCTGACCTGATGCCTCTTTTTTAGAGCAAAGCGGGTAGGTCTGTGAGGTGTAGGATGTCGAATGTAAATGTCTGTGTGTGTGTGTGTGTGTGTGTCATAATTCGTCCTGCCTGACACATGGCACATGCAAGTCAACACGCACAACTCAGCTGAGAGCCCCCTCCTCATTTCACCCCACAAATACTCACAAAGGGAAAGAGGGAGACAGACCGAGAGAAAGAGAGAGAAAGTGAGGGGGAAGCAAAGCAAAAAAGACATAAGGAAAGAGGGGGAAGGGAAGGGAGGAGCGACCCTCATCACTCAGTAAGATGGTGGGAAAGGAGGAGGTATGAGACGGAGGAATAACAGAGCCTAAAGAGTGGTCTTTGTGCAAGAAGTTTTGGAGGAGAAGGAAAAAACTGAGGTGAAATTTGATGAGGGGGATACAAGAGAGAGGAAAGCAGAAAATAGCAGACTGGTAAAGAGACGAAAGCTTGAAAAAGAAGAAGGACAGAGAGAATTGAAAGACAATCATGTTGAAGGAGATAGATGAATGACATCATGCAGATCTCTTTCAAAATGGGAAGAAACCTGATACATAAACCACTCTAGGTTGGCTATATACTCTAATATGAAATAATCTGTCAAATAATAATAATTTTAAAAAAAACAAACAAACTCAAAACTCAATCTATGTTGGGCAAAAATCTGCCACTAATAACCCAAAAACCTTATTTTATTCAACTTCTATGGCAAAAGAAGCAATGAGAGAGAGAGAGAATACTATCTCTCCAGTTCTGCACAGTGGCTGGTTGCCAACCTTGTTTCTCTCAGGAGTAAGGCTAAGATTAGCTCCCCATATGTTCAAGTCAGGCGTAGCTGCTCTTAAAGGGCCAGGGTCTCTTTGAAAATGGTACAAAGTACACTGCAGCACTGCATGCGCTGTTTTGTCTCAGCCTCTCTTTCACATACAGCTGAACACAAAGCACAAATGCCTTCCAGCTAACAGCCAATCTGCCTTTCATGCATGTACAAATATTCATCAAAGAATCCTGGGGAAAAAGCATCACGGTTTACACAAAAATATTAAGCAACACGACTGTTTTCAATATTGATGATAATAATAATAAGAAATGTTTCTTGAGCACCAAATCAGCTTATTAGAATGATATCTGAAAGATCATATGTTACTAAGACTGGAGTAATGGCTGCTTAAAATTCAGCTTTGCCATCACAGTAATATATCCATCCAAGGTAGAAATTACAAATCACCAGGGGTCAGGAGTAAGATGAAAAGAGAGAAAACACACTGATACTGAGCTAGTTCTCAGCTGACGTGCCACAGTACTTCCTGTCCATTCATTTTTCATTAACTGCAGTAGTGCAGTCATCCATTCCACAGGAGAGGCAAAGCCACAAGCCAAAGTGAAGGGCAAACATGTTAATGCATGTGTGGTTGACTTTACCAAACATAAAATTGAGAACAACTAGGTACAAAGGTCCTGAATAGAGACAGTATTTTGGTTTAAAAAAAAAGAAGAATTAGGCCACCAAGCAATGGTCTAATATCATGCGCTCCTTACTAGCATAACAACAAAACGTGCTAAGAGAAGTATGTAATTTCTTTGTCAGTCCTCCAACTATCTGTCACTGGTCTCTCCCCTAAATTCAAGCCATTGGTTGTGATGCACAAACAAACAGAGCAATGTCTCTGCATATTAAACTGAGAGAGTATTTTAACATCAAAATTTATTTTAGTCAAAATTTTAAAATAACTTTAAAACATTTAACTATACAAGTTATATTGGTCAAGGTATTATCTTAAATTCATCTGCACACAACTGCAAGTTTTTAGTGCATTCATGATGGCTCAGCACAGAACAGTTTTATTTACAAAAACAGACAAGGATCTGCAAGCATTTATCTTAGTTGTATCAGTTTCCAGCCTCCTGACATTTATCAAGCTGATGCTCTTAAAGGGTTAGTTCACCCAAAAATTACTCACCATCATGTCGTTCCAAACCCAAAAGACCTTTGTTCATCTTCGGAACACATTTTTGATGAAATCTGAGAGGTTTTTTTTTTTTTTTTAGCTCTAATAGAATGCAAAGAAATTACCACATTCATTGTCCAGAGAAGTAGTACAGACATTGTTAAAATAGTCAACGTTACTGCAGTGGTTCAATCTTAATGTTATGAAGCGACGAGAATACTTTTTGTGCGCAAAAACAAAACAAAAATAACGATTTTTGTTTTGTCTGTTCCCTGTCATTCTCCTACGCTGTTTACGTTCAGCGCTTCTGTGTTCTACATCAGAACGGCAACTCAGTATTGGCCGACGCTGTTAACGTGAGCAGCACGATGCATGCGTGTGATGCTGACGCAGGTGACGGCCAATACAGAGTCGGCATTCTGACGTAGAACACGGAAGTGCTGCACTGCGTTCACTGCTTCAACTGCGTAGAAGACTGACAGAGAAGAGGAAAAGTTGTTGAATAAAGTAGTTATTTTGTTTGTTTGTTTTTGCACACAAAAAGTATTCTTGTCACTTCTTAACCTTAAGGTTGAACCACTGTAGTCATGTTGACTATTTTAACAATGTCTTTGCTACTTTTCTGGACTTTGAATGTGGTAATTTCGTTGCTTTCTATGGGAGATAAAAAACAAACTCTCGGATTTCATCAAATATACAAACCCGATTCCAAAAAAGTTGGGACACTGTACAAATTGTGAATGATGCACAATGCAATGATGTGGAAGTTTCAAACTTCAATATTTTATTTAGAATACAAAATAGATGACATATCAAATGTTTAAACTGAGAAAATGTATAATTTTAAGGGAAAAATAAGTTGATTTTAAATTTCATGGCATCAACACATCTCAAAAAAGTTGGGACAAGGCCATGTTTACCACTGTGTGGCATCCCCTCTTCTTTTTATAACAGTCTGCAAACGTCTGGGGACTGAGGAGACAAGTTGCTCAAGTTTAGGAATAGGAATGTTGTCCCATTCTTGTCTAATACAGGCTTCTAGTTGCTCAGCTGCCTTAGGTCTTCTTTGTCGCATCTTCCTCTTTATGATGCGCCAAATGTTTTCTATGGGTGAAAGATCTGGACTGCAGGCTGGCCATTTCAGTACCCGGATCCTTCTTCTACGCAGCCATGATGTTGTAATTGATGCAGTATGTGGTCTGGCATTGTCATATTGGAAAATGCAAGGTCTTCCCTGAAAGAGACAACGTCTGGATGGGAGCATATGTTGTTCTAGAACTTGGATATACCTTTCAGCATTGATGGTGCCTTTCCAGATGTGTAAGCTGCCCATGCCACACGCACTCATGCAACCACATACCATCAGAGATGCAGGCTTCTGAACTGAACACTGATAACAACTTGGGTTGTCCTTATCCTCTTTAGTCCGGATGACATGGTGTTCCAGTTTTCCAAAAAGAACTTCAAATTTTGATTCGTCTGACCACAGAACAGTTTTCCACTTTGCCACAGTCCATTTTAAATGAGCCTTGGCCCAGAGAAAACACCTGCGCTTCTGGATCATGTTTAGATATGGCTTCTTTTTTGACCTATAGAGTTTTAGCCGGCAACTGCGAATGGCACGGTGGATTGTGTTCACCGACAATGTTTTCTGGAAGTATTCCTGTGCCCATGTTGTGATTTCCATTACAGTAGCATTCCTGTATGTGATGCACTGCCGTCTAAGGGCCCGAAGATCATGGGCATCCAGTATGGTTTTCCGGCCTTGACCCTTACGCACAGAGATTGTTCCAGATTCTCTGAATCTTTGGATGATATTATGCACTGTAGATGATGATAACTTCAAACTCTTTGCAATTTTTCTCTGAGAAACTCCTTTCTGATATTGCTCCACTATTTTTCGCCGCAGCATTGGGGGAATTGGTGACCCTCTGCCCATCTTGACTTCTGAGAGACACTGCCACTCTGAGAGGCTCTTTTTATACCCAATCATGTTGCCAATTGACCTAATAAGTTGCAAATTGGTCCTGTTCCTTATGTTCCTTATATGTACATTTAACTTTTCCGGCCTCTTATTGCTACCTGTCCCAACTTTTTTGGAATGTGTAGCTCCCATGAAATCCAAAATGAGCCAATATTTGGCATGACATTTCAAAATGTCTCACTTTCAACATTTGATATGTTATCTATATTCTATTGTGAATAAAATATTTAATATTTAATAAAATATAAAAAGTTTATGAGATTTGTAAATTATTGCATTCTTTTTTATTCACAATTTGTACAGTGTCCCAACTTTTTTGGAATCAGGTTTGTATCTTAAATTGTGTTCTGATGATGAATGAAGGTCTTGCGGGTTTGGAACAACATGAGGATGAGTAATTAATGACACAAATTTCATTTTTGGATGAACTAACCCTTTAAGGATCATCTGAGTATGTTTAGCCTGCTTTGTGAAGAATCCTGCATATGTTTAATGTAAACACCTTTCTCACACATTTGCACTTTCTGTTTTATGCATACACACACTTTTAACAAAAAATAGTTTAGTATGTTTATTTAGCATTTTGATTTACAAGGACGTTGGCATGTTCTCATAATATAGGGGTGTGGCCTGGAACCTAAATACATACTACAATATAAGGACTTTGGTTCCTCATTATGTAGGTCAAACCAGTACACACACACACACACACACACACACACACACACTCAAACAGCCCTACTTGACATTTAAAAATGCAAAACAGGATGCATGGTCTGCTGAAGTGTCATTTTTTGGAAGGTAAATACCAGATTAATATGTAGAGGCAATTACCTAGTTCAGTCTTGAAACTCTAGAGCGGGGGTCAGGAACCTTTTTTGACCAAAGAGACATTTTTTTTCATTTTTTGTTAATGATTTTTTCTAAAAGAGCCAAAGTAAAAATAATATTGTCTAATATTATAAAAACATGCTTTTTTCAATATTATTTTAATAATAGTAACTTTATAAGGTCCATATACAACTAAAATACACAAATATGCAACAAACAATAAATAAGTTGAAATATATAATTAATTGTGCTTTCACTATGAGGTTGATTTACCACCTGAAGAGCATAAATTCTCTTCAGAGTTCTCACTGTGTGTGTGTGTGTGTGTGTGTGTGTGTGTGTGTGTGTGTGTGTAAGTAAGTGAAGAACAATGCACACGCACGACTCTTACGTCGACAATGTTCATGTAAATACTCACCAACAATGAGTGTATTTGACCATTTAGGCAACTGTAGACCAAGGCTACTATGCTTGTCCGCATTCCACACGGAGCGTGCGCACAGAAACATCCTGTCAGAAGCGGATTCAGTTCTCTTTCACGGCTTTGAGTTTCCTTTTTTATATCAAGCATGTCCCGCTCTTTATTTTTTCATTCATTCATGTTTCTTTATTAATAACGGCAACAGTCCTGTCCACTGAAAGCTGCGCGGATTATCATACAGATATAAATACGACACATTTTAGGACATAAAGGTCTATGCGGCAAAAGAGAAAGTAACCGGTGCATTGTTTCGAAATGTCTCTTGGCACATCAGAGCACCAGTTTCAATAAAAGGATATGTTTCAGTCCAGTCACTATTTTACATACTTTTAAATTTTCGCTGCTGTTCAAAAAATCTTTCATTTCGCCCGTTACCACAAACAAGCTCCATAACCGCTTGAATCTGAGCACAGCATGAGCTCTAGGTTACTGTAGAAACTTAAGTAGTTTACCATTGATGGCTGTCGTGACACTCGCAAACAGCGCTTAACACGCACTTTGGCCGGTACAACCTGAAACATATTATTATTATAAACTTTTCATCAACTTCGGTAGGCTCTACAACAAAGAAATCGCTGATCTTTAGTAATGTCAATTTTTTATTCAATCATTTGTTGGTAAAGGGTGAGACCTGATGAGCCACATGATTTCTGTCAAAGAGCCAGGAGTGGCTCGCAAGCCATAGGTTCCTGACCACTGCTCTGAAGGGTGCAGGTGGATTTTAAATGCTATCTGCAAGCAACTACATTTTTACCACATGGCACAAGCTGGTTGGCCTCTGCTGATCCTGCATCCAATGAGACTGCTTGCTCAACATTTAAATAGTCATTTAAATATCAGAGTTCATCTGAAACCCTCCACCTCCCCCAGCTCCACCTGCCTAGATCTGCTATGGGATTTATGTTTGTCTATTTATGCATCAGTAGCATATCTTACATGCTCACAGCAGTGTGTCTATGTATTTGTTAGCAGTAGTAAGTCCATACTTGCTCTGCAGCAGCAGCAGCAATCAGCAGCAGCATAACAAATGTAGGCCAACAAGACCAAATACATTAACATTGCCATATTTAATGACATGCTAAAATAATTTAGAGAGTTGTCATGTTTGAACTACAAGTAAGCCAGTTGTGGCCTGATTCGCTGAAATGTACACTGTACTGGTATCAAAACATTGCTCTGTTTGTTTGCGCATCCCAACCTGGCACACCAACTATATGACCAATGACAAATGGGGATTGTTTGGGAAACTTGTTTAAAAAGAGTTTTTGTTGCATAGGCTATATTTCATGACATTATATTGTTTGTTAATCTGTTCTTCTAAATAAACTAATTAGCCAATGTAACTTTTATTATTTTATGTGAATTTACTGTTTACTGAGAAAAATCGCTCCCCAAATTGAATATCATTACATTTTTAGCCCAAAACACATGTGAATGACACAATTCCAAGAACATGTGGTGCTTACTATGGATTAGTTGACAAAATAAGTGCACATTACAATATGGTTCATTAATTAAACATTAACTAATGTATTAACTAACATGAACTAACCATGAGCAATACATTTGTTACTGTATTTACTAATCTTTGTTAACATTAGTTAATGAAAATACAATTGTACATTGTTTGTTAGTTCACAGTGCATTAACTAATGTTAACAAGATTTTAATAATGTATTAGTAAATGCTGAAATTAAAATTAACAAATGCTGTATTAGTGCAGTTCATTATTAGTTCATGTTAACTAATGTAGTTAACTAATGAACCTCATTGTAAAGTGTTTTAATTGTAAAGTGTTTTAATCAAATAGTTTTAATTTTGTTATATGATTTAACACAAGCATATTAATTTTTTAACAAAGTTACAGAATTCAAAAAGTATTGCATAGCAGGAATGACCCATCAAAAACATCAAAACAATGAAAAAATTAAGAAATTAACTGTTTCTGGAAATTGTTTAATGCAACAAAAAGTTTTTGCAGAGGTAAGAATAGATATACAACAAAATAATTAAAAGTAAAGATGAACAAATGGTTGGTAAGAATCAATTTAGTAAAATGAATCATGCTTTCCTTTTATTCCAAACTCAGTAAGCCCTAGTATGTGCTACTAAAATGGTGGTAGCCTATATTTTTCTAGAAAATCCTTTTTAGGTCACTGGCTGGACTTTGGAATGTTTGGTTGGGTGAATAGACAGGAAAAAAACAGACCTAATGATGTTACGCAAACTAAGCTTAGACTATAGCTTGTGTATGTGTTTTTTTTTTTTTCAGGAAACTGGTTATAATGGTGAGAGATTAGGGCATCAGCTAATTAAAATTGTTTACAGCCATCATTTTTAACATCCTGTTTTTACAAAAGTGAACTTCAGTCTCCGTTAACTCATAGTGGCATCTGTAGAATGCGTCAAGTCCATACCAGAGCGAATTACATTGTGACTAATTTGCGATGAAATGAAAACAAGCGGCTTCCTGACTTTCGCATTACCTTTAAACGCTCACACTCATAAACCATTTCCCCTCACAAGCACACATTCACACATACATACACACAAATAACACATCACGTGAGCAGCCTCATGGGCGGGTCTGAACTATAATTACAGCCGTGATGTCATCTGCCACTCACTGTTGCCGCAAAATCTAGGTCACTGTTAACCCTTTCCCGTCACGCCAGGGGATTCCACACACCTCGAAATGAACCATTACTACAGACTTTCCATGAGCTCTTTAATGTGGTACTACCTCCCATGCAACTTTCAGAGTCTTTAAAACTAATAAACTGGAGTGATGATATACATTTACCCCACAGATCAAACTGCTTACAGTAGAGTGGCCGTCAGCTTTTATAGTCAATTTCAGAGCGCTTTCATGTTATGGTTATCCCCACAACTACAGTACATTACGTAAATCGGAAGCCAAACCAAGGGAAAGAAGCACTACACTGAAATGACACCTCTTCAAGGAGCCTCAAATGATCTTCAGGTTTGCTTTGAAGTACCAGTTCAACAATTTCTGGGTATACTTGAGTGATTATATAACAATACAACTTAACGTCACTGCATGCTAAGTGTCACATCGTAGCAAAATGACTAACAAAGTCTGACAATGCCAATCCACAGTTATCCAAATTCAAAGTATTTTGAGAGCAAATAAGCATGTGATGCAAGCCATCGTCTCACAGCAAACTGGCAATTTGTGGCCTGAGCGACAACAATGCATGACAGATGAGAGGCATGTTGTCCAACAGGTAAGCTGCAAAATTTTGAGACTACTTTTAGGCAAGCAAGATTTAGCTGTACTGAACGTGTCTGTGTTAGGTTATGTAATCCTTTGCAAGTGTTTGAAGGTGTACAGGATTTAGTGGCGATGCATTTGATCATACGAACCAAAATAGCCAGTTAAAATGAACTGGCAAGGATTATAAGTTCTAGATTCAAGAACAGTGAGTCCTGGCCGGAGCTAAAGCCAAACCTGCCGCGGTGTAGTCACAGCGCAAAGAGGAGCGCTGATACCGCCGCTGCTGTCGAGACTGTCTGCTCGATTTTACAGAAGTTGCACCAATCACGATTGCTCCTACGTATAATTCAGCATATTTGTTGAGAGTAATTCGGCACTAAAGCTCTCAAGGCTCGTCGAGTCTCTCTACCTCTGACGCGACATGTTACTCTAGTCCATAAACACTCCGCCACGTGCTCGCTCACACGGACACACACAAACACCAGCACCGTCACCGCGCCTGCGTGCGCGTATGTGACCCACTAACTTTTACTCCCTTTACCTCAGATGACTGGAAACTTTGGCAGTCCCGCCCGCCACTCTTTTCTCTGTTCCCGGGCTTGACACAGAGAGCAGAGAAAAAGGAAGACAGACAGACTGACAGACTGAGTGAGAAAGAGAAAGTGAGTGAGAGAGAAAGAGAGAGAGAGAGAGAGAGAGAGAGAGAGGCCACTGCCTCCTCCTCCTCTCTTTGCCAGGCGAAGCTCACGCCTACATCTGTTCCAATGAGCGCAAAGCCCGGGTCTCTTTAAACTGGGGCCTAGTCCACGCGATTGTCCGCTCGCCCCATTCTGACTGGAGAAGACACATTACAGCACATCGCTGCGAAACGGACCCTGGCATAGTACTATGATCTGAAACGGAGGCCACAAACACTGAGTCGCACCTGCAGCATGCAGGTGGATGCCTGAACACAGCTGTCACTTCAACCCCAAGCAGTCACACTGCATCTGGGCACGCATTGGGCCTGTTGAGTCATGCAAAAAGCACATATCATCAACTGCAGCTCAAAACATTGCACTGTTTCTCAATCATACCCATGCGCTAAGGAAAAACTCAGGGAGCTAGAGGACTATCAAATATAGTTGACATTTGCTGTAACAAGATACATACAGACAGACAGCTGGCCAAAGGTTATTTAGCTCACCTCTTTAGCCAGGTTTGGGATTATGGACCGGGTTTTTACGTCTTCAAAATATTCCACCTTCCAGGACAATCATGGAAAAAGAAAGAAAAAAGAATAGATTGAGAACAATCACTAACCACCAATGACAATAAAAACACAATATCATAATTATCCAAATCTTCATAACCCATGATAATTAGCACGAAAAAACAAACCATTTTTATCCTGTCATAAGTCATGAGTCAGAAAGATTCATTATGACTGGGCTCATTTACATGCATAAAACAGAACATGTTAAGTAAATGACCAAATTCTGTCCTTTATATTTATACAACCATGCCAATTATGATATAAAACATACCTGTATGACATAAAAAGGCATTTAACTGTGAGCTAGTTGTTTCTGACCCCAGCTTTTCTATAAACCAGTACTGTTCAGACACCCCCCCCCCCCCCCCACCAAACACCCCATCTGCCATTACTGTCCATCATTTTTTCCCTGTGCTAATAAATATTTACCTACTCAGCCTCGCTGCCTTCGTGTGTTGCTCTTCGGTGGCGAGAGGTATCCCCCATCAGAAGACCCAAAGCATTCTCTCGGCGTCCCCCCACCTCTCTCTCGCTCTCTATCTGTCTGTCTTTCTTTATCTTTCTTTTCTTCTCCCTCTCTCTTCTGGTCTCTGTCCATTCAGGAAGCCATCTTGTGTTCTTAATCCTGTTTTACATTAGCTCTCGTACGCTCTTTCGTTCTCGCCCTCCCTGCCTCTCTCTCTCTCTCACTTCCTCCAATTCATGGCTCGACCGCATATACACAGGAGCATTTTTTTTAAAAGGCAGTGTGATCGCTATCACTGCTGCACTATAGCCTCCTCCCTCTCTTTCTTTTTCCTCTACCCCCCTTCCCCCCTCTCCAAACGAAAAAGCTAACAGAATACGTGATGTGAATACTCCCCCCGCCTCCTTTCCGACCTACACACACTCAACAAACGCACGCACGGCGACGTCACGCCACCGATAGCTCACAAAGAGCGGCTGTCGGCCAATCGGAGGCGAGCATGGGCACTGCTGCTAGGGTGAAACAGACAAGAGGAGAGAGAGAGAGAGAATGAGCGAGAGACATCGAGAGAGAGCGCACGAGGGCGGGATGAGCTGGATAAAGAAAGAGGGCGCGTGCTGTGAACAATGCGTGTGCATGTGCGTCTGTGCGTTTCAGACTGGGGGGAAGGGTTTCTCTCTCGTGCACTGTGGCTGTCAATTATCTAACCCGGCTTGCCTTCCTTAAACAATGGCTCTGGAATGTGGTATCACTGAAGACCATCTGTGTCTCGGCTGTCTGCAACAACTGGACTGGACTGCACACGTGCGTGTGCATGCCGTGTCTTTGGTATCACAGGCGAACAATGTCACTGACAGAAACATACATATCCAATCCTCTTGATCCAGCCGGTGACACACGATCAGCTACCAACAATTGTTTGAAAATACAAAGGAAACATACAAATTCTTGCTGTCTTCCATTCCGCCAAGCAAAAACGTAACCTATTATGAATACCATATGAGAACGTAACACCATTTTACATTCGTCTGATCTTACATTGCATCGCAAATGCTAGTCAAATCGCAGCTGTTTTAAACGCTCAGGATTGACCGACTGTGCGAAGCATGTGTGCATGCTTAAAATAGCACTATAAATGCTTCCATTTCAATCTTTCAAAGTCTATAAACCATACACAGTAGACTACAACCTCTGCTGGCCAGACCTACAAAAGCCTGCTAGATGGAAATACGCGAGTAGTTAGGCTATTTCGAGTGCAACAAAGCTGACGATAAAAAGCTTAGTAGCGTACGTGCTTCCAATCGTGAACAAGAAAACAGCAACTGCGATCAATAAAATCAGAAATGTGCAATTTAAAAACAGATCAAAATTTAATTTGCTTTAATTTTACTTCATAATCCTCAGGATTTGCCTGTATTTTCCTCAAGCAGAGACATGTGGAGGACGAGAGTGGAGGGAAGCGTGAGCTCAGGCTTTCGAAGAAGGAGCGGACGTTTGGTGACGCAGCAGTTGTGATGAGAGTGGATTACGCAGCGTGGGAGTTCCAGTAACACCGTGTTCGAGCATTTGTGTGCATCTGCGTGAAGGCTTGCAGTAACCACGAGGCTAGGGAAGGTTGCGCTGTGGCATCAAATTTCTGTTTAACTTTATTCTTTACACTCCTAGCATCATAAGAAACAATGTGAATGTAATTTTGAGGTTTTACACAAAGGAATTGGCAAAGCGTGTTCTACTGACGGAGAGAGTTGCGGTGCAAATGCATTCGGAATGACTGCTATCTTCCTGATGTTATCTCATCTGTTTGCTTTGATACTGGCTGAATCGCCTGGTTCGTCACGAGAGCCAAAGTGCCTAAGTGGTCATTAATCTCCTTCCTAGCACTCTCATGACAGGCCAGGTGATTCAGGCTGTATCAAAGCAAATTCCCTTTAGGCTGTCATAATCCTACCTGTGACTGTTACACTGTTACACACACGCTCACACAGAGTTCTCGTGGCAAGACTGCAGAAACATCGTTAGGGCTTCATTGTCGATGAATTGCAAAGGTCTGTGTGTGTGTGTGTGTGTGTGCGTACCTGCGTGAGTTTAAATGAGGGGTGAGACATCGTTGTAATAACAGAAGGATTAACAATCCTAATTAACTCCCTCCTCCCACTTTTGTCAAACAATGGCCACCCCAAATTCAACTAATCCACATGGAGTTTCTAAGACCCTGCTCCAATATACAACTTAACACACACAAACAGGTTTGTTTTTGTGAATTGTGGGGACATTCCATAGGCGTAATGGTTTATACTGTACAAACCGTATTTTCTATCGCCCTACACTACCCCTACACCTAAACCTACCCATCACAGAAAACTGTGCACATTTTTACTTTCTCAAAAAAACTCATTCTGTATGATTTATAAGCCTTTTGAAAAATGGGGACATGGGGTAATGTCCTCATAAGTCACCCTCTCCTTGTAATACCTATGTCATACTCATGTCATTATACAAATTTGTGTCCTGATATGTCACAAAAACACACACGCACACACACACACTTACTTACATTCACACTCCAACTCTGGCCTGGTACTGCACATTAATTGCAAGTTTTGAACAGCATGTTACATTATCAAAGTCTAATCTCATAAAATCTGTCAAGAACTTGTCTAGGTCATATTTCACCCCAAACTACATAAAATATATAGAAATATATAATATGTAAGAATATGATAGATATATATATAGGGAGAATACATTTTGTATGCCAAAAAACTAAATAACAACTTTATTCAACAATATCTAGAAAAGATTCATAAAGCTTTGAAGCTTCATGAAGCAGTGTTTTGAAATCGTCCATCACTAGATATTGTTGAATAAAGTCATTAATTAGTTTTTTTGGCACATAGAAGGTATTCTCGTCGCTTCATAACATTAACTTTAAACCACTGTAGTCACATGAACTGTTTTAAATATGTCTTTAGCAGCTTTCTGGGCATTGAAATTGTAAATTGTTTTGCTGGCAATGGAGACCTTACTGAGCCATCGGATTTTATCAAAAATATCTTAATTTGTGTTCTGAAGATGAACGAAGGTCTTACGGGTGTGGAACGACATGAGGGTGAGTAATAAATGACAGAAGTTTCATTTTGGGGTTAACCCTTTAAATTTGTATTTAATTTACGGACTAAACATTTTTTTAGAAACCTGCAAGTGGTACAACATCTATACTGCGGTATAGTTGTTGCATGCAAACTATGTTGAGGGGGCTATCATTTATCCATGACAAAAAAACGTAGAAAATTAAAAATAAACCGAAAATCTCCTGCCAACAAAGCATATCATTACTTTTCTGGAAGACAGACACAACTAAATGACACTAAGGGGAAAAAAAGTGTTACTACTTTTAATGCGTGTGATGTAATAATACTTTATTTTTAAGATTAATACTCCCCAAAGCATCTCAGTTTCAAGCTGTCTTACATGACTGATGCAGCAGCCCTATTGACAATCTCTATATGCTGTAGCACTGACTGATACAGACTGCAGTGAATGGATCAATAAATGTGCTGTGATGGTCATTTGTAAAGAGCCCTTTTTATTTGCATTATTTAACATTGCCACTCATTTTCAAATGCACCTTTTTACATCTATATATCGAATATAATGTAGATTTAGTTCTAAACTGCTTAATGTTGTTCATCTTCCAAACACACAGAGAGCCAACAGCTACAGTAATTATTCTCGTTCAGTGACTGCTTGGGGTTTATTAGCATTATTGAGTGCTGCTACCTGTCATGCACGCTGGGTCTGCATTCATTCTGACTCAGAGCAAAACTCTGATTGGTGGAAAAGGCTATAATGTGATTTGGTTGCCAGGCAATAGTGAAGTCAGCTGGTGGTATAGAGCAGAGGTCAGCTCAATAAAATATGGCCAATTTGGACACTGTAGCACAGCAAGGTTGGTTGTTCCAGCTCTCAAAAGATAGTATCTTTCCAATTTTAATCTCAAATTCAACAAGGCAAGTGCTCAGAATAGGTTTTGTGCACACATGCCAAGTCAAAATGATTTGTGAATCTGGATTTGGATTAGTTCACATTTATGCTACTGGATTTCTCACATTCAGTGATTTATTAATGAATGTTTTGTTGCACATGTGAGATTTCAATGGGCAGATTTTGGAGCCGGTCTCATGTGCTCAGTGAAGTGATGAGGAAGGAAAGAGGTTGGGAGAGGCGAAGGGGGGGGATGGGTGACCCTGACAAACACACACACACAGAGACATTTAAATCTAATCCACCTCATCCTTTGTCTGATCTTAGCTAGTAAACAAAATCAGCAAACTGGTCTTTCAAAAAATGTCTTTGACTGGTAAAAAAAAATAATCTCTGTTAACAGAAACATATCTATTACTATTATTTGTTTTGGGATTGAGATAACTAAATTTTCTGAAGGTAATGCAAGTAGCCTGTACAAAGTTAGCCGCTATAATGTAAGGGTATTCTGGATGGTTGCTAGCTGGTTCCTTTCTGGCCCAAATCAAAAGGATCCACCTTCAAGTCTCTGACACTCTGGTTTTTAGATTTGACCCAAATGCTTCCTTCAATATAAATCTGTGGGATTTTTTTTAAAACCGTAAGTCTGATCGGCTAGAAAGTAATAGCCCATTTCACTAGTCAATAGACTATGTAGGGCTAAAGATAATAATAGGCTATATATATAGGTTCACTGATAAAATGCTTTGTGAGTGCAACAGTAATAGCGTATATACTTCCTTATACTTGGAAATCAACAGCTCTGTGTCTAACATTATACATTTACAATTGTTCTTTTGTTAGACATTTTAATTCAAAGTAAATGAGTGCATTCAGACAGAGTATATTGTTTAAAAGTTTTGGGTCAGTACAATTTTTTAAAAAGAGATCAATGCTTTTTGATTCAGCAGGACACATTAAATTGATTAAAAGTGACAGTAAAGACATCTATAATGTTACAAAAGATTTCCCTTTCAAATAAATGTTGTTCTTATGAACTTTCTATTCAAAGATTTCTGGGGAAAAAAAAAAAAAAATAACTATAAAAAATCTATATTAGGGCTGTCAAACAATTAATTGCTATTAATCGCATACAAAATAAAAGTTTGAGTTTGCATAATATATGTGTGAGCACTGTGTGCAATTAATATGTATATATTTAGGAGAAATATGTTATTTATGTACAAAATAGTTTTATTTATAAATAATATAAATGATATAAAAATATAAATAAATATATACTTGTAAATATTTCTCAAATATATACATGAATTTGTTTGTATTTATATATACATAATAATTACACACAGTACACCCACATATATTAGGCAAACTCAAACTTTCATTTTGTATCCGATTAATCGTGATTAATCGCTTGACAGCCCTAATCTATATATATATATATATATATATATATATCACGGTTCCCACAAAAACATTAGGAAGCACACAAAGGTCTTTGACATTGATAATAATAATAAATGTTTCTTGAGCACCAAATCAGCATATTAGAATGATTTCTGAAGGATCATGTGACACTGAAGACTGGAGTAATAATGTTGAAAATTCAACTTTTCCATCACAGGAATAAATTACATTTTAATATATATTAAAATAGAAAAAAAATATATTAAATTGTAATAATATTTTAAAATGTTACAGTTTTGCTGTATTTTTAATCAAATAAATGCAGCCATGGTGAGCATGAGACTTAAAAATCTTACCGACCCTAAACTTCTGAACGGTATTGTCTATGAATGACAAAATTGAGGAATGCACATTAAATTTAAAAGCTTGTAGCAAAACGTTGTACTTTGGTGTGAACTGAAGCTAGTCAGTCAGTGGTCATTCATCAGTGTCTACATACCAGCCCTGATCCTCACTAAAATCTAACCAGAAGCATTCCATGCCTTGAACTGTATGGTCAATAATTAGGTTGAAGGAAAATGGTGGGAGAGTGGGCAGGAGTGTAAAAGAGTGGCAGCATTGTTGTTTCCTGTCATCGAATCAAAGATCTAATTCTGTCCGTTTCCCACAAAAGCACACTAAGACATGGATATCTTTCCCTCAATTGTCCTCACTGTCCTTTGCGTTTTCAGCCCTTCCTGTTTATCTGAATTTCTCCTTTACCTTTCCACTGTTTCTCTTTTTCTTTTGCTTGGTTCTTTTTCTTCTGCTTGGTTCTCTTTTTTCCTCTCTCCTACTCTATCCCTCCCCCGTTCTCCTTCCTCTTCTATTGGGCCATAGGTCAGCCCCCACACCTCCAATGGTCAAAGGTCAAAGAGCAGAGTATATAAAGTAAGCAAAAGGAATTCTCCGCACTGAGACTCTAAACCTGATCAAACCCACATATACACACAACTGGAACCCATGTGAGTGTGCTGACACTCAAAATAAACCTCTTTAAGCTGCAGCAGAAAAAGAATATAATATCTGGTTTAATAACCAAAAAAGGAAATTGAGAAATAAAAAAAATCCATACAAAAAAAAAGAGAGACAGTTTGAAAAATCCCATATTAAAGTATTAAACTTCTGTGCATAACATGTTTGTGCTTGACATGAATGATACCTCAAATTGTGTGGCTTGGTGAGGAGAGCTGTGCTATTATTATTTAAGAGACTGAATTACAATATTTTTTGTCATTGTAAACGATAAAATGGGCATTTAAAACAGTTTAAAAAAAAGTTTAAGTATAACATACAGGGGTTGGACAATGAAACTGAAACACTGGCCATTATAGTGTTGTAGGTTTCACGCATATTATATATATATATATATATATTCCATTAGTAAGAGCAGAGTGTGAGTGTTGAATTAGCAGAGCAATAGCACAGCTGTACATAAAATATTGCAATCCACACAACATAATGGGAGACATACTGTATCAGAGTTCAAAAGTGGACAAATTGTTGGTGTGCATCTCGCTGGCTTATCTGTGACCAGGACAGCAGGATAAATATAGATAGCTATGGTATCCAGGGTAATGCTGGCATACCAGCACATAGGATCAACCACATATGACAGGAGTAACTGTCGACAAAAGAGTAAGCTATTTGAAAGGGATGTCAAGGTACTAACCCAGATTGTATCCAAAAAATATAAAACAACAGCTGCCCAACTGCAGATTTAAATCCGCACCTCGACTCTCTAATAAAAATGTTCGTCCACAGAGTCAATATTCATGGTCAGGCTGCTATAGCCAAACCTTTGGCCACTCGTGCCAGTGCCAAATGTCGGTTTCATTGGTGCCAACAGTGCAAATCTTGAGCTGTGGACAATGTGAAACGTGTATTGTTCTCTGATGAGTCCACCTTCACTGTCATTCCCACATCCGTGGGTGGTACCGTGTGGAGAAGCCCCAAAGAGGCTTAAAGGCCCCGATATACTTCAAGCGGAATTGAAGAGCGAACTGATATGACGTCATTTCGAACAAAATCAGGCCAAAACAAAGTTAGTTTTGTGTTCGTCTCAGGAGTTTGAAATGGCTTACCAAATCAAATTTTCCGGAAAAGTTCACTCCGGCTGGTAAACACCTTTGAACTTCCACTGGTCCATGGCGATTACATAATAGGCAGGTGTGTGATGAGGCTCCGCCTTCTTTCACTTGGAACTCTTCTCTGCTTCATTTGTTCTTTTGAGTCCGTCGAGGTCGTTGGGTAAAAACACGAACACACTGGAAAGTTGCTTTATAGTACAAAATATAGTAGAGACACTGACACTGTTTTTCATGTTTAATACTGTAAAGATGTGTGCTTTTAAGCAATCTATTGTATAAAGCACTTTTTGTATATTATTGTATAAATAAACGTGACGTGACTTTACTGGAGTGCCGAATTGCAGAGCTTGTGCAAACATATCCACGTTGCTTTGATCAGATGCTTTACCCCTAATTGAAGAACGAAAAAGAACTTCGCCTAAATATATTGGAGCCTTAACACTCGGACAGTTGCATGTCCAGAGTGAAGCAGGGGGGTGGATCGGTGATGGTTTGGGCTGCAATATCATGGCATTCCCTACTGTGCTTGATGGGCGCATCACTGCAGAGGACTACCGAACCATTCTGGAGGACCATGTGGTTCAAACTTTGTACCCTGAAGGGAGTGCATTGTATCAGCATGATAATGTACTAATGCACACAGCAAGACTTGTGAAGGAATGGTTGGATGAACATGAAGTGAAGTTGAACATCTCCCATGGCCTGCACAGTCATCAGATCTAAATATTTTTGACCCACTTTGGGGTATTTTAGAGGAGCAATCCAGAAAACGTTTTCCTCCACCAGCATCAGATAGTGACCTGGCCACTGTTCTGGAAGAGGAATGGCTCAAAATCCCTCTGGCCACTTTGAAGGACTTGTATCTGTCATTCTCAAGACGTACTGATGCTGTATTGGCCTCAAAAGGAAGCCGTACACCATACTAATAAGTTATTGTGGTCTAAAACCAGGTGTTTCAGTTTAATTGTCCAGCCCTTGTACTTATGCCATATACTTATATCAATAAAATATCAATACAAATCTTATTCAGTTAGAATTTGGCAAATATTCTATAATGCCAAATGAACTGAGCAAAAGTTGATTCTTGTTTGTCAAAGTAACAGACTTTTAGACAGCTGCTCTTTGAAAAAAAAAAAAAAAGTATGATTAGCCACTCTCATATGTGATAATTCGGGAAAAAGAACACACTACAGCAGCTGCCTCTTTTAAAAAGCAAACAAAAAAACAAAAAACAAAGAGAGGCTCATTTTGTTAAGCTGTTGAGAGGGAGCTTTGCTGTGAGCAGCTGAGCAATTCTTCAGTGCTTTTCAGTATCCCTGGGCTGATTTCCATACCTTAGCTAACCTCCCAAAGCTATGTGCAAACACAAACATGCTCCTTAACACACAAACAGCCAGCAGTTACCATACTGGAGTCAAATATCTCAATGTCACTGATGCATAGTGTAACAAAGTATTAACTCCTATTAATCACATATTATATGATTAAGTAAAGTAATACATTAAAATATAATAAATATCAATTAAAATATCAAATATCATATCAAGTGGAAATTACTACACTGTGTGTATTGTACTGAAAGGACTACATTAATGCTTGAAATCTGCATAAATATTACTTATATAATAAGAAAAAAGATGATTCTCATTTGAGACTCTAAGAAACTTGCCATACAGCCAGGTCATACAATCTAGGCAAGAATGGAGGGATGAGGAGACATGTCAAGACAGGACAGGTAAGGAATGAGTCTAGGTGGACCAATAATGGGTAATAAACAGGAAGTAATGACTGTAGCCCTGCCTTTGAGTGTTAACTTCTCCAAACAACATTTGCAGATTACATGCATAGATATGTAACATGTTTGTATGTGCAAAGGCAGACACAAATACACCCTGGAGTGTTTGCCAGATGTGTTTCTGGCATATGCTATTATCAGTGCTGGGTAGATTACTTACAAATTGTAGTCGGTTACCGAGTCCAAATTACATGACAAAAATTGTAGTTAATAACGTAATCCATTACGTTACACATTTAAGGTAATATAATCCCTGCATTTCATGTAAATATGAAATTACATGAATTTCTACATTTTATTGTGTTTGAAAGACAAAAGCCTTCCAAAGACAGTAATACATTGATAAATGACTAACTGAGTGAGTGATAATCAATAAAAAGGTAACTGTAGTCTGATTATGAGTATTTTGAAATGCAATATAATCTATTTACAAGTACTTAAAGGTGCTAAAGAGGATGTTTTGTTTTATACATTTTTGCAATATTTCTTGAAACTGTCTTTACTAACTGATAAAAGACTATTTATTAGGTGCACTGAAAGGAATAATATTAATATACATAATCTGTGTACGAGGTAGGGCCTTAAAAACATCAGCCAATTGCGTAAACGATTGGCCCTCTGGCTTGTCAATCACTGCCATGACGTTCCTTGTGAGAGACGTGCGCGGCTGCGCGCTCCAGTAACTTTCCACACTCTACAGGCGCCGCATGCAATGTTTTTGTCAGGAGTAACAACTGCAGATTATGAGTTACCTGCGGTGAGTCCGACATAATGAATCCACTAACACGACATAGCGAATGCTGGTGGTAAACACTTGTGTTCCAATACTCGTGCACGAGTTTTGGGAGGCGTTCCCTCGAAATGAGCTGTGAAGGAGGGGGGTTGTTCTTACGCATGCGCTCATTTCAAAAACTCACTAACAGTCTTTGGTTTCTCAGTCGACGAAAAGATCCTCTGTATCACCTTTAATTTTTGGAACCTGAATATGTAATCCAGATTACATACCAGTTACTACCCAGCACTGGCTATTACAGTTTCTCTAGCAGCCTGTAGAACCGGGTCTGACCTTTTCACTGTTTTTCATATTAATGAAGGGGTGTGAATCAATGACCAGCACGATTAACTGGGAAATTATCTGTGATTTGAACTGGTCCTCTACTAACAAGCTCACAGTGCACTTTTTGTTTTGGCCAGAAAGCAAGGTTCGTCATTCATAAACACTGCCTGTATTCATTTATTCCTGATAATTCTACCGTTGACTTCACTCTGCTGCTAATGTTTTACTCACACTCGCTCCAGCAGTGTTGAACTGCTTGCTCATGTGCAGTAATATAGGAATGGTCCACTAGTAATCCACGATGGGGGCCCCGTATTCGCAAGATGCAATAATAATGTTAATACTTTAATCGTGATATCTTAAAATATACAAAAAATGATTAATGATTAAGAAAATGAATACGTTCAATATTATTTCTATATGCTTCTGGGTATTTGTTGGGTTAGGGCCCCCTGATTCCCTGAGGCCCTAAGTGGCTGCTTACCTTACTTGGGCTGTGTTTACACCTGGTATTAAGATGTGTTTTGGTCGATCGGCTCACAAATAGACGAAGCAGACACATACCCCTGTACACCTGGTGTTTTAATCCGTCTCTTTTGTCCACTTTCAACCACTTCTGTCCTGATTTCTTCGAGGGGAGGGTCTATAGGTGGGTAAATGTGGGGGCTTTTTCAGATCTTTTGGTCTAATGGACAAAATAAGCTACCGTAATTTGCAAATGAATGCAACCGGAGACGATGGAAAAACATACAGAGAGCAGCTTTCGTTTCTGCACTGATAGCCACAAGACTGAGCCGAACGCAGTAAGTGCGTGTTATAAATCAGGAATGATGAGAGAACATTGTTCTTGGTGCATTTTTCAAACCAAAATTGGGTCTTCAGCCACGCATTAGGACAGTAGGCGGACATCAGGCAGTCTTTTGTGGCAGCTTGAACACATTCGACCACATGAATATCTACAGTACAAAAGCAATCCGGTCGAATGCGTTTTCGACTATCTGGAAGTGGTTGAAAGTGGACAAGCTCAAAACTTTTTAGACCTCGTTTTTACACCTGTATTTAGTGTCATCCACTTGTGAACCGATCGACTAAAGCGAATCTTAATACCAGTGGTAAACAGGGCCTTACTGGTTAAGTCACAAAAACAGAAGTGCAATATGATCAGATCTTTTACCTCCCATGGGCTCTTCCTCCTCTTCAGCTCATCACACTTTCTCAGTTTGCAGATCTGGTGTCCAATCTTTCTGTTCAGGCAGTTGCTGCAGGTACCGCAGTTCTCCTTCTGCATACAAGGCCCACATACGCCACATCTCTTCCTTTTCTTTTTCTGGGGTACCACAGGCTCCATCAGTTCCTGGCCCTCCATCTGCGGCAAGGAGAACATGCCTGCTTGCTCATGCTCGGACCTGATGTAGTCAGCTGCAGGAGAAACCACCCTTGCACTCCTGGTCCCGAGGAAAACGTTAGGGTCCTCCTCGTCCACAGAGAATTCATATATGTCCTGGACGGGAGGGCCAGAGCCACCCTTCAGCTTGTGCATACTGACGGTCCCACTCTCCTTAAGGACAAGAGAGTGGTACAAGTGGCCGCTAACGGTTTCAAAATATAAGGTAAAATATAAGGTTCTTTACAACACAGCACAGACCAGTCCATAAAGTGTGTGTGCTGTGTTAGGACCACAAGGAGGAACGTTTGCAAAGGGTTTTAAAGGGTGGTGATGGGCACAAGAGGGACTCCTTACTTTGAGGAGTTAGTTCTGGGCATGACGTCATTCACCTGCAGGTGAGGGAATGTTAGGAATATGGCCGCAGGTAATGGGGAGCATCTCTCTGTTACACAAACTTGATGTCATTTGGACGTAGACAGAAAGCAGTTCAGCTCATTGCCACTTAAAGCAGTCTGGGGACTGTATGGAGAGAGAGAGAGAGGGGGAAAAAAAGTATGGATAAGGATATATTTCAGTTTTGGTTAAATAAACTATAGTCAATAAAGCAAATTTTTCATCTAAAATTCAGATTTAAAAAATATTGCTTTATTGGCATTACTGTAAATAATGCAATATTGCCAAATCTTGGAATACAAAAAAATACAAATAAAGATCAAAATAATAGAAAATATAACATAACTTAAATAAACAGTGCAACAAATTTGAACATCTATCTATCTATCTATCTATCTATCTATCTATCTAAATGGGGACATGGATATGTATATATTTATGTTGATGTAATATAAAGTTTTTAACAAGCTTCATAATATAGGTCAAAAGACATTGACAGTATCAGCCTGAAATCTCATGATCATTGTTCAGTCTTGTTCAATGATCTGCAAAGGTAAAAACCCAGACAAGACACAAAGATACTGAATGACGATAGGTACTACGTGTGAAATGTGAGAAAATGCTCGGTTAGAATGGCGAATCCCTATGAGACAGCTCTCCATTGCTCTCCACAGCTCTTTGTTTGTCCTCTATGAGTCTCAATACTGGACTTTCGCTCGACGCTCTTTGTTCAACGCTTGGGGACCGTCAATAAACTCAAATATTTTAACGGTAACTCCGGGTCACGCAGCGCACGTACTGTGTATTGTTGTTAAGGTATTGTATAGTTAAGATACACGTCAGTGAGGACTCGTTAACGGAACGTTATGACTCACAATGACGCGTTATTTATTTGATAAAGTATGTGTAGAACGTAAAGGGGTTTTAATGAAGAATTCCCTCTGTGCCTGACTTAATGCTGCTGCAGAGTAATTAATACGCTATAGCTATTTAAAAAAAAAAAACTGCAAGTCATCCAATCTTCCTTCACTAAGGCGAGTATGACTTTATTTTTTTTAAATAGCGTACTAAGATAGTCTATAGTCTACATAGACATTATTTGCAGTATGAGCAAAATATTGTTTTCCCCACGTTGTATTCGATGTAGTATATAAAGATTAGACTGATTGTTTTATTTAATACAATATATGAGGGCACAAAACAGGCAATGCTTGAGTAAGCAGAATGTAAATGCTCAAGTCAGCAGAATTTTTCGCGCGTTCTTAAACTTTGACACAATATTCTTATTTTTACCTAACACGAATTATTTAAAGATATAGCCTATAACGCACCCATAAACCGTGTAAACGTATTGAAAACATAGGAAAACAGCAAATAAAACTGGAAACAAAGCTAGAACACACACACACACACACACACACACACACACAGATGACCATCCTAAAAACATAACAGAAAATATGTGCGCCAATATTCGTGACTACTATATTATATCTTGTGCAATCTTTTTGTGAATCCAGCAAAAGTACTGGAAAGCGTTACAATCCTCCCTGTCTGGTTAGTCAGGTATTTTTAACTTGTAGAAAAACTTCTTTGGAGATTATATCTACCCAATTAAAGAATTCTGTCTTTTAACGTCCATAGCTTAATTACACATTAGACTTGAAATTATACTTACATGTGAAAACGGTTTTTGTCTTGCAAATCCTTCATGTTTTTTACACTTACAACTTATACAGTCACCTCAGGAGGATAGTGGTAACATAGACTAGTAATTTCACCCCTGAAGGTGGTTTATAAATGGCTAACTAACGGTGTTACAACTCACCACGTTACAGCATATTTAAGGGTTAATCTGCTAGCTAGTAGTGACCGATCTTTTGAATGAAACTAAACAAATGACAGTCATATTAGCACATAAGTACAGAGCAAGAACGAAAAACTCGTTATGAACCCTATTAGAATGTCGAAATGAAAAGTATATCATGCCATCGACCACTAAGGACCCTGGCCTTATCGTTAAATGGCCCAAATATAAAAACCAGCCAGTCAAGCTTGTCGCACGCGCTCTTTGAGACTTGAGCACGTGGCTCCTCACTCAGCCGGGCGCTTTAACTGGCGGCAAAAATGAAGAGTTCAGGAAAGGTTTAAAGACCGGCGATGATCGCTTAAACTGCAACACATACACGCCTGTATTAGCTTTTCCGATTTATGTTGACAAACAAGTGACAGTTTTCCCTGGAAGGGTGAGAGAAACGACACATCAGCAAGGCCCCCCCTCTGCATAAAGAAAACAACACCCCGGGGTGCGTGTTGCAGCTTTGCCGGGCTCGAATTGTTACAAAGAAACAAAATATAACATTTCTGAGTGAACAGAACGTTACATTTATAACGCATTCAATACAGTGTAACAAAGGCAGTTCCAACGTTCCAAAGTTTCTGGTGTTGTTGTTACATTGATAGCTCTCATTATCACCGCCTAATACAACCGAAAAAGTTATCAGTAATCGATGTGTATTGCGCTAATCACCTCATTAGGGATTCAAAAACTTACACAGGGGAATACACATCTTTCATTTGTGTACGTTTTCTAGCTTTTTCACCCCAAAAGATAGTTTCCGAATATAAAGAAATAATATGCAGGAAGAACTTACCACGTTCTCGTGTGTCTCGTCAAATCCCATTTAGATTATAATGATGATTCACTTTAAAAAACATTACATGCATATAAAATTCCACATGACTAAAATTATTAAAACGCAATTAGTTTTAAAATGCAGGGCAAATGAGGGGGAAAAGGAAGAGTTCATTTGCTGCACGGGTTAAAAAAAGAAAAAAACCTAAACAGTCAGGACATGACATGGCGAATTTCACGATAAGAAAAAAGTTGCTATTTCATTATGGGACAGACCCTTTAACTTTCCTCTAAGTCTTGTCTACGTACTCTAGGGAAGTTTTAGAGTTAAAAGACGATGAGGAGGAGGAAGGAGAGGCGGCGAGAGACTGAAGTAAGTTGTGGAATGGAGTTCAGAGAGTGCCGTGGATCGATGGGGTTAAAATTGCGTCATCACGGTGACTACATGTCTAGATTTAAACTGAACTTAAAGGGAAGAAAAATGTTAAACGTCCTCTTCAATTCTATGCCAAACCATCCTTACCACATGGTGACATGTTATGTTAATCTCTCTATGTTAACATATTACACATTTTAATCACAATATTTAAACAATTTACATGGTTTAAGAGATGCATGCTGCCAAACATAAGGTTTTTGTATTTTTTTATTACATAGCACTGTAAACAGTTGTATTTATCTGAAAAACAGTAAGGAGGAAAGAAAACAACATCAATAGTAGCTAAAAACAAAATTCACATCATTCCTACTCGGTGTATATTTCATTCAGTATCCATAAGCAAACCAACCATAAATCATCATCATCATCATAAAATCTCTAGAACTGCACTTTAAATGACTGGACGGATGCAAGTACTATGCTTCGAGTCCATTTTTATAATGCATGTCGCATTCTGGGTAAGACAAATGACACAATCAAGCATCACATATAGCATTATTATGGATTGTTATGGTCAGTTATGCTTTAAATAGGTTGTCAGATATTCAATAAATAGTATAAGAAACAGTTTTAAAAAGCATTCAAACAATAGAGATTTATACTGTCAAAATACTACAGTAAACAAATAAAGAAAAGCTCCAGTGTTAAACCATCTGAAATATGGTTTACTTTGGACACAATCATTGGGGACGGAAGCCAAAATCAGTCTGTGATGGTAATATAAGATTATTGTTCTGCAATGCAGAAATGAGTCTCCTATTGCCTCGCTTCTCAGAGGCACAGATCGATACATGACAGTGCAGTTCAATCTCATGAAGAAATGAGACTCAGGATGGAAATACAGTATGATGGAAAGAGTTTTAAAAACCGACATTGAGAAATAAACCAAAAAGGGTATGAACACAGGAGATAGATGGAGGTTTGAGAGCAAATGTAACCCAAAGAAGCTGCAAATAAAATGGATGAAATTTTTTAAAATAAGAACATGAGGTTCAGAAATGTAGTTACTGTCCCTTTAACCTGGGTGGACCTCTAATAGCACATTTGATAGTGTTAATAACAACATTGCCTCTTTGGGAGTCACATGCTCCCATTAATGGCTGACAGTCTTATACATTTTCCTGAAAAAATCCTGAAATGCATTCCAAAGGACATGTATCTACTCAAACCTGTTCTCTTTTCTTCGTCTCCATTTTGCCATAAACCCACTGTATTAATTATGGAATGGAAGCAGAACGAGGTCGCCTAGGTTCGGACTTGGAATTTGCCAGCCTTGGTCATGTATTTGATGCCTTTGAAAGGTTTGTACTTCTCGCCGTACATGTCCAACCTATTTACTTTCAGACCTGTTGGGTGAGAAAGCAGAAAGCAAACATGTCAGTTGCGAAGCATGTATGTATATGGCAAGATAGAGTCTTTGGGGAAAGGTTGCGACTGCTAAAAGAACTGAATCAATGATCAGTCAAGATGATGCGCTTGAAACGCTCTGTCTTACAGTGCCATGTTACAGGGGCAGCTGTTCAAACCATCTGTTTCAGAATCAAAACAGCTCCATCTTCTGGCCAGATAATGCAACTGTCATAAATGTTCTCAATTGCTCATTCATATGCAGAATTGGTCTTTATTAGATCCCCTGTGGGAGATTAAAGAAACAATTTTCTGACTGTGAAAATTTCTCTGTGCACATTTATTGTACAGAACAAAATCTCCAAGGTACTTGAAACAAATTTGATATTTTAATGGACTAATTATATATATTTTTCAATACAATACATTTTATATCCCCGGAGGCAAATTCTACTGTGCATAATAAAGTAATACAATAAAGATCCACAATTAAATTTGAACTAAAAGCCTTACCATATTTTTTAAACGTGTAATCCGTACTGTTTGGATACAATTAGTAGGGCTGAAATGGTTTCAAAAGTGTATACTGTATAGCAAATATAATTTGTTACTTTTCTATGAAGAATCTTGCTGTTGTGTTGGGTCAACACTTGATGTCCAGTGTAAAATCTGAAGCTAAATCAGTTAAAAAAAAACACTGATCTACGGTACCTGAAATGGCCAGCTGCTGAATCTTGAACTGGATGTTGATTGTTGGGTTTTCATCAGGTTTGGAGGCTCCAGCCTGGAGACTCACAGATCCTTTTAAACTGGGCAGTTTCTGGGGGTTTATCTTACCCACATCCCATGACAAAAGCTGCAAATAACAACAATTCATTGCAACATTAATATGCAGCTTCTGACAGTTAAAATTCACATTAAACTAAATAAAAAGACTCATAATGCACATTACATTACATTACATGTGGTGCAACCAGAAGGTATGAAAAGATGAAAATTACCCCATGATTTGCACAATGTATATCGTAGAACGGTGCGTAGTACGTCATGGTGTAGCGTAAGTGACGCTTTAGATGTAAGTAGAATATGTATGACAGTTTGGCCAGAAGCTAGTTATTTTATTTTATAACATTTTAAATATGGATATTTTTCTTACACAAAATGCATCGATTCACTTCAGAAGGCCTTTTTGACCCCCGAAGCTGTGTGGAGTATGTTTATGACAGATGAATGCACTTATTTGAGTGTCAAACTCGTGACCCCTGTTCACTGCCATTATATATATAAAGGTTGATAGCGTCAGGGTATTTATTAATATATCTCTGATTGTATTCACCTGAAAGAAGAAAGTCATATACACCTAGGATGGCTTGAGGGTGAGTAAATCATGGGGTAATTTTCATTTTAAAGTGATCTAATCCTTTAATTGTTGTCACCATCAGTTGATCAGGGAGCACGTGAAAAATAAACTGCACACTTGACAGCACTGACTCAAGTTTCAATCAAGTTTGTTCTCAGTTAACTCGAAAATGAACATCAGAACCTAAAGAGCAATGAACACAGAAAACAATAAATGCTCGTTTACCTTGGTGACAGGGTCAAAAGTGTAAGTTCCCTGTGAGGGGTTGAGGTTGGCGTTGAGGACACCACGGGGCAGCTGACTGCTCACCAGCACTGATTCCACCACCTTACCCATGGTCTGCTTTGGGCCGAGGGTGAGCTCAAAACGACCTTGAGAACTGCCCTCTCTGAAGCTGATGTTATGCTTTACGTACACTGGGATGGCCACCAGGCTGAAGAATATAGCAATGAAGTATTCAAATTAAAATGCAAAATAACAGCTTATAGCTTTGCCATCACAGAAATAAGTTACATTTTAAAATATAGTATAATAAAAATCTGTTATTTTAAGCTGTAATAATATTTCACAATATTTTACTGTATTTTTGTTCAAATGAATGCAGCCTTAGTGAGCATTAGAAACTTTTTTTAAAAACATAAAACAAAACAAAAAAAAATCTTACCGACCCCAAACTTTTGAAATGGTAATGTATATAATATACTACAAACCATTAATTAGAAAGTTAACAACAACAGAATAAAATGACTAATATTACTAAGGGATTTTTGATATTTTTTTCCACTGCTCTGCACAAAAGGGGCTTTTGCAAAGGGTAGTTATAAAAACGTAGTTATAAGGAACTAGCCACAAGGGCAGTCCCCCGAGAACTAAATAATCCCCTAGGGCCATTTTCCTGGTTGCAGGCCGACCCACAGCAACGTCATTTGAGAATGGCATTCAACAACGTCAACAACAGGAGGATGGAGGGCGCCAATATCAGAGCTGTGTTTTTGTTGTGTTGTGGGTTTTGTGATATCAGAGGGCTAAGAGATGAAATCTCCTACAACTTGCTGTGCTACATTTCATAGAGGCTGAGAAAAGAACAGGATGCCGCAGACAAAGGCGACAGGTAAATGCTATCTGTCACTGTTTTCCATATCTATAGAGTTAGTATGTGGAATAAATGTATGTAAACTGTGCGTTTACACGGCTTTTTAAACATGGCGGGTACCGGTGCTTCATATAGCATGTGTTTGGCCAATCAACGTACACTTGCGTCACTGGAAGTTCCTATTGAGCTCAGTTAGACCCTATTCTGAAGTAGGAGCTGGTGCAAAAGCCCCTAAATGAATATCTAAAAGGGACTATTTTTGTCATTTCCCCACTATGAGTTAATAATGGGTTAATAATAACAATGAGTTAATAAAAATAAGCTAATAATATGTTGGGATGTTCTCACTTCTGAGAGCTGACATGGTAGGACAGGAGGCGGAAGTTGCCATCTGGTGGGATGAAGGAAAGAATTCGCTCAGCTTCCCAACGCTTGAACCGCACACAGGGGTGGAAGCTGACATCATCCAGGAGTCGAGGGTTCTACAGAATGAAAGATGCCAAGTGCAAAGGAATGAAATGGAAAGAAAAGGAATGAGGTATATGGGTTAGAGTTAGTATATAGTATTATGAAATATATTGCAGATTGGAATTTCAAAGTACATTTGGTAATTTGTCAAACGTAATTAAATACAATAAATGCAAATTTTGCTAAATTAATACATGTAAAAATGTCAAATTAAAAATGTTCTAGAATTGAAAAGCAATTTTGAAAGGTGAAGATTTCAGCCCGAGATGACTTATTGGCCAGTGCAACATAAGCAAAGCATTATATACCTTTAAAGATATCAAAGTACTGAAGTATCTTATGGTAGCCACCATGTAGCTAATTAGCTTTGATATATTTTCACTTTTCATTTTAATTTCATTATGTGCTTTTCTCATTTTTATTAGTTTTGTTTTGCTTTTGTAAATATTTCTGTTTGGCTTTAAATCTATTTTTATGACAGTTTAGTTTTAGTAATTTTAGTACTTCAAACTGAAACTTATTTTATTTCATTTAGTTGCCAGGACAACATTTCTAATTTTCATTTAAGTTTTTATTAAAGATTATTTTTTTTCCCCATCTCATATTAATATTTCAGCTTTATTTCAATTAATAAAAACAATTAAATAGTTTTAGGGCTGATGCATCCAGGCTGATAAGTGTCAGTTTAAGTCAAGTCAAATTAAGTCAAGTCGAACACAATCGGAGTTATATTAAATAATGTATAAATTATGGGATAACTTTCATTTTTGGGTGAACTATTCCTTTAAAAAACTGGAGTTGTTCAGGATTTCAAATAGTTCAGCAAACTTATTTTGAAAAGATGTCCAGGTTTACCATAAATGACAAGGTGAGATCAGGCATTCCTGTAAGTTTCACACAGGCATCTATCACTCCCTGGATCTCTGCTGTGATAGTGGAACCTTGGGGGGGGGATATATTTATTCGTAAATAATTTACAGATTCATAGGTTAGTGATCAGACAGCAGTCATTTGCATTTTATGGTTGCATCTACTGTAAATTATAACATACTGCCAAATAAGAAGATCTACCTGATTTGTCAATGATAGCATCGATTTCTTCCACCACGTCAAAATAAGCTTCGTTGTTGGTATATTTGACACCTGTGCGCCGCCATGGTACCACTGACAGCTGACCTGTAGGAAGCTGCTCGCCAACATTAGTACTTCCTGGGCACAGATAACAAACAGAAGAATTTGTTTGTATGGATTCACAAGCTGAGAGACATTTAACACACCACAAAATAAAACAGAATACCTGTGATGGTGTTCACCACTGTGCGCAGGATGGTTGGAGGTTTAATGAGCTCTTTTAGGATGTTTGATTCGGTGGCCAGAGGGAAGCCATTATCCAACATCTCCTCCAGCAGCTCATAGACCACAACAACATTGTCTTTAATAGCTGCCTCTGTACACACCCCAAAATAATCCTAAAGGGAAAAATATAACACGTTAATTGAATGTTCTCAGAAGTAATGGTATAATTATAAATAATGCTTCATATTAAATTCAGTAATACGTTACTATATTTTATAAAACAGATCAGTAGTTCATGTAATCCATTTATATTCTTTACCATTGAATACCATGCACATACTATGGTTTTACAAAATGTACTGTGTGAATACCATGGTCTATGAATATAGTAGTCATTCAGTATATGTTATCACCATCTGATGATACCATCACTGTACCATGAGAGCACCACAGTATTTATTTATTTTTTTTTTAACTAATTCATATTAAGTAGCTAATATCATGTTATCAAAATATCATGGTGTATTTGGTTTTGTGGTATGTTTTCATAGTAATATGATCAAATTTTGGACATGTACACTACTGTTCAAATTTTATTTTTGGGGTCAATATGATTATATATTTTAAAAGAAAGGAACAATTTTATTCTTTCTTTATTTTTTATTTTTTTAATAATTTTATTCAGCAAGGATGCCTTAAAAGACCTTTATATTGATAAAAAAAAAAAAAAATAAACACTGTTATTCAGAACTTTCTATTCATCAAAGAATCCTGAAAAACGTATCAGGGTAGCAACTTTTTTAACATTGGTAATAATAATAGTTTCTTGATCAGCAAATCAGCATATTAGAATAATTTTCGAAGACTGGAGTAATGATGCTGAAAATTCAGCTTTGATCACAAGAATAAAGTACATTTTAAAGCATATTCAAATAGAATATTTAAATTATAATAATATTTCACAACATTACTGTTTTTACTCTATTTTTGATAAAAAAAAAAAAAAAAATACAGCCTTGGTGAGCATAACAGAATAAGATTAATATGAACTTACCAACCCAAAAATTTTGAACAAGTGTTTTTCCATGGCATGGTATTCTTTAAAGTAACTATATTATAAATATATATTATAAATACAAATATGGTAGTCATTCAGTACAATGATTCAAGTACTATGGTATACAATTACTGTAGCATGGCTCTGCCACAGCACTGCTTTGTTTTGTCTATGAAGCTTTAAGAATATTCCTGTTTAAATGTTTATTTGAATTATTTTTTATCATCAACAGCGGCTGCTAATGCCTTGGTATAAACAAATTCAATGATATACATTACTGTGCAAAAGTTATTTATATCTTTTGCTGTAGTGTGTTAGCAGGAAATATCAGTTTACATTTCTAAACATTCATTTTGTCATTAATTGTAATAATCCAGTGCGATTTTTGAATGTACAAGCAGTCTGACAACAGCCGGTGCTCCACACGGAGATCTGATCTCACCATCATTGAATCCGTCTGTGATTACATGAAGAAACTGAGAAACTAAATCCAGGAGAACTGTGGCTGTGTCTCCAAGACGCTTGAAGAAACCTTCCTCCAAAGGTACAGTACTGTGAGAAGTTTTAGGCACTTGTGTAAAAATGCTGTAAAGAGAGGATGCTTTCAAAAATACCATCATAAATAGATTTTATTTATCAAATAACTTCTATTAACTAAATCAAATCAATATTTGGTGTGACCACCCCTTGCGTTTAAAACACATCGGTTTTCAGCTAGCTTTGGAGGAAGGTTTCTTCAAGCATCTTGGAGACACAGCCACAGTTCTTCTGGATTTAGTTTGTCTCAGTTTCTTCATGTAATCACAGACGGATTCGATGATGGTGAGATCAGATCTCCATGTGGAGCACAGGCTGTTGTCAGACTCCTCATGTATTCAAAAATCTCACTGGATTATAAAATTAATGGCAAAATGAATGTTTAGAAATGTGAACTGATATTTCCCACTGACACACTACAGCAAAAGATATAAATAACTGGCTTAAAACCTTGAAAATACTGACGTGCCTAAGACTTTCGCACAGTACCGTATATCAAAGTACTATGGTACTGTACTGGCATATGATACTGCCCTAATAACTGTACTATGGTAGCACCACAGTATTTTTTGAGAAGCTTGTACCATGTTTACATTTTGAACATGGTACTATGGCAATGACATTACATTTTATACATATAATATTAAATTACTCTGGAGTACACTCAGAAAAAGAGCTGAAAAGTACTTACTTTTTGTGTACTATAGTATATATATCAAAGCACAATGGTATTACAAAGCAAGGTGTTACAATATTGCGTTAAAATTAACTAATTTGTGTTACTTAGTTACTTTTTATGGAACGTAATGTTACGTTACAATGGTATTACAATCTGACACTATCATTAAGAATAAGTTATCAGAAGAATACAATCATACAGACCTGAAATGTGTCCACCACACGATGGAGGAACTCGATGACAAACAGAGGAGGCACCTCGCTCTGTATGACCGCCACGAAGTAGATACGGTGACGGAGCACGTTAATGAGGTAGTGATGCGGGGTCGGGATCACCGGAGGCACGTTCTCCGGTTCCGTGGCTCGTTCCAGGGCCTCGAAAAAGTAATCGCAAACGGATCGGCTGACCACACTCTTCCAGTGCTTCTCCAGAAAGATGTCCCCCGATGCGTTAACCAGGAATAGACTGTGGATCATCGTGACAGCTGGAAGACAAAACAAGGGGGGGAAATGTTAAACGCAAAATTATAAAATATTTCTATGACAAGCATGATGATTAATGCAGATCTGGAGCCTACATGGTCTTGAGTCGTTCAGGCAACAACAGAACTGTAACCTGCCAGCATCTTTATGGGTAACTGATAGGCCTCTGAGCTCATTTGTTATTCTACATCCCTATCTGGTTACCGGATAGAAGAATAGATTTTTTAAAAAGCAGCCAGCTCGGATGAAGAGGCAGGAACGGGCTGGTTTGGTTGTTAACAGGATCGCATCATCATCATCATCCCCCTATCTATGCCTTATGATTTTCTCCTCCCCTCTCTCGCATCACAGGACTGTCTTGTGACAAGCTGCGGATTAAAAAGGTTCATTCATTCCACATTTTCACCAGCCGTTCCTTTTTCTTTGGGTGCAGATGCTCAAATTGTACATATGAAATAATACTCACGATTTCTGGATTTTATTTCTCCCACTTCCCAGGAATTTTTAATAAAGCACGACCAGAAATGTCGCTTCCTTCTCTGTTATTTTGAGACAAGAAAACATGATTGTCATTCGCTCTGACCAATGGTGTGCTACGTATAGCACGTGTGCCCGCCCACTCTAGTTACAATTGGTCAGAGCCATCCCTTGTATTGCGGAAGCTAGTGGACAAAAAGGTTAATTGGACAGTGGACAATAAACGTCACCGCACAGCGCCCTGTATTATAAGACATAATTTTATATTTGATAATATTAATTGGAAGGCTGCTTGGTTAATCCCCTTTAAATATTGTATCAATAACAAAACTAAAGAAATACATATTAAAATTTTGCATACCATCTGCCCTGTTAAATCAATAATTTCGAGATACTCTGATATTGATGATTTATGCTCCATTTGCAAAAATGAGAAAGAAGTGTTAACACATTTGTTTTTTGATTGTAAAGTTACCCAAAATTTTTGGAAGGAAATGGCATAATTTATTTTTAATCTAGTAAAGGATAAATACTGTTTTTCTTTAAAGGATATTATTGTATACTATGAAAACAATGTTAACAAAGGTCTTGAATACATTGTTAACTTACTAGTATTGCTGGCAAAATTTTATATACATAAACAAAAATGCTTAAATTCATCCCCAATATTTAAGGTATTTTTAGTTGAATTTGTTTGCTTTATGTCTTCTCTGAAATTGTTAAAAAACAAAAAGTGATTAACATGCTTAAAATATTATGATTTAATTTTCGGATCCCCTGTTACTAATTAATATCACACATTGTATTGCACTGTCTTATGCTATGCTCTGTTTGTAAATTGTTCTATTTTAATTAATTAAAAAAAAAAAGACAATTTTATAAGATACACCGATCTCACAATATATTTTGAAACTCTTTCAAACATGAGATCACAAAACAAAAAGCTTATAAAAGCAATACAAATTCTAAAGCTTTTCAAGTTCATGTAACTGCCCTAATAATATGTAGTACTTTGTATCCTATTTTTTTTCCTCTTTTTTCTTTTTTTGTATACATTTTCTTTTTGTATTTTAGTTATTGTTGGTACTCTTTGTTTTATATGCTCTGATATGTATTACGTCTTATATTTGTCCTGTAAAATAAAAAAAGAGACTTTCTTTGCACATACACAAAAATCATTAAAAAAATTATTTTGTCTCCATATGGATGCCTGTTAATCCTGTCACCATCCATGCGTTTCTAACTTCTCTATATTAGCAAATATGCACTTTTAAAAAATGTTATTTCCATATATTATTTGGAAACAAAGGGTAGCATTTTGTATTTGATTTCTGCCGACATCGATAATTTTCATATACTATAATAAAACAAATTTTAGTATTAATAGATAGAAATGCATTTTTGAGCTGTTTTAACTGAAAGCAACTTGCACTGACATGTCTTAAATTAGTCAGTGCCATTGTTTTGTCTCGGGATGCACACCAGTATTTATTTATTTTTTTTCTGAGGCATGTTTATAAAAGCTACTTAAATGTCCTAATTGAACTAAGGTCCTAATCCTGGCTTAATCCAAGCCCTGTCTGTGAAACCAGAATCCTTTAATAAACTCTGTTACTATCCGCTTGTTAAGTCGTGACGTAAGGAACGCCGTTTCCGGGTCCAAGCCTCGACTAGTTTCACTTGAGAATGCCATCGACGGCCGTTTATGAGGGCTATTTATTCATTTTAAACATCAATCATTTTAAAAAGTTAAACATTTTAAATACTTACAGTCTACACAACAGTCTCCGTGCTCACAGCGTCACAGATATTAATATTTTAACGATTTATAAAAGATGAATCATTGTCTGGCCATCTGGAATTTTGGAATGGAGATAAAGGTTATAATTATATATTTTTTGTAGTATTACGCCACATCGTGTGTGTATATTAGGACCATTTGTTGTTTTCTTGTGGTACGAGATAGAGCGTTAGGACCCGGAAGCGCTGCCGCGTGACGTCAGACTTAACAACCGGATTATACCTCCCACTTATTAAAACAAAGGAACATTTTAAGGACCTTTAATACTAATATTAAAGGTGCCCAAGAATGCTTTTTCACAAGATGTAATATAAGTCTAAGGTGTCTCCTGAATGTGTCTGTGAAGTGTCAGCTCAAAATACCCCATAGATTTTTTTTAATTAATTTTTTTAACTCCCTATTTTGGGGCATCATTAACTATACACTGATTTTGGCAGCGCCGCTCCTTTAAATCACGTGCTCCCTGCCACACGAGCTCTCGACTATATTACAGTGCATTTACAAAGTTCACACAGCTAATATAACCCTCAAATGGATCTTTACAAGATGTTCGTCATGCATGCTGTATGCATGCTTCGAATTATGTGAGTAAAGTATTTATTTTGATGTTTACGTTTGATTCTGTATGAGTTTGAGGCTATGCTCTGTGGCTAACGGCTAATGCTACACTGTTGGAGAGATTTATAAAGAATGGAGTTGTGTTTATGAATTATACAGACTGCAAGTGTTTAAAAATGAAAATAGCGACGGCTCTTGTCTCCGTGAATACAGTAAGAAACGATGGTAACTTTAACCACATTTAACAGTACATTAGCAACATGCTAATGAAACATTTAGAAAGACAATTTACAAATATCACTAAAATTATCATGCTATCATGGATCATGTCAGTTATTATTGCTCCATCTGCCATTTTTCGCTGTTGTTCTTTCTGGCTTACCTTGTCTGTGCACAGATCCAGCTGTTAATACTGCCTTTCCTTGTCTAATGCCTTGAACATGGGCTGGCATATGCAAATATTGGGGCCGTAAGTTACACCCTGACTGTTACGTAACAGTCGGTGTTACGTTGAGATCCGCGTGTTTTCCGGAAGTCTTTTAAACAAATGAGATTTATATAAGGAGGAGGAAGCAATGGGGTTTGAAACTCAATGTATGTCTTTTCCATGTACTGAACTCTTATTTAACTATGCCAAGATAAATTCAATTTTTGATTCTAGGGCACCTTTAAAATGCGTTTTGATACCAATCAGTATTTCCACGTTACGGCAGACAGCCAGTAAATGATTGATAAAGAAAATTCTAAACTAAACCATCAAAAAACAAACATAAAAAAGGTCTTTAAAAGCTACACGTGAATTTAGTTATGACATCATATAGTTCAGTATAAAAGATGGGCATTATTTTAAGATCTGCTAAAGATTAACTTAAAAAGCTTTGTTAAACTATGTTATTAAAGGCTTTAAGTGTGGCACATGATGACAAAGGTAATCTAACTGTATAATTAGATGAAAAATCTTAGTCTAATCTAGTCAAAACAAATTTATCGAATAATAAAAAAATACTAAAAACTAGATACCCATAGAAAAATCAGCACAAAATACTTCTAATACATCATAGTATCACGATCGTGAGCACAAGAATAATCTATAGAACAGACAACCCTGTTTTTAAATGCAAAGAAATTCCCAACAGCAGATGGCACAATGCAATTTAACAAAAAGACTTGTCTGATAGATCCTACATTTTAAAAGAATAAAATGGGAAAGCACCCGTTTTGTAGAATGACCCAAATAGTTCAGAAACCTTTTACAGCTATTACACTAGTTTCCAAATAAAAGATCAGTTTTTACTCATTTACAAGACTCCACTGACTGCATTAAGAACACTAAAGATTAGCCAGTTGAACAAATTCCATCTGACCGAAGCTCACAGGGCCATACACTGGCTTTGAAATGATGATGAACTGGCATTCATTAAAAGAAATTAATAATTTGCTTCCGAGATGTTTCAAGTAATACAATAACAAGTGAAATGGCTCAACATAATTTATTTTTGTTTCATGTTAAAATGTACAGAGTTCTTTGAAAGTACTTGCTAAGAAAAAAGAAAAGAAAGAAACAAATAAATGGAAATACATACAAGGACAAAACAGAGAGGAGTGGAAGGTGGACGCTTCCCACCATCAGAGCGCCCCAGCTTGGCTCTCTCTCTTTCTCCGGCTACCAGGCTCTCTCTTAGCTTACAACTCACCATGTACAATTACAAAGTATACGAAAAGGTAAGCAATATAAACAGACAGAAATATACTGAGCTCATTTTTACATGCCTCATAGATGTAAGGAAGTTGTCCTATACACACACAATAACCAAGAAAAAAAAAAAAAAAAAAGAAAATAACGCTAAGTGACCTTTAGATATCTGTTTTTTCCTTTTGTTTTAAAATAGCATTAATATACTACACAAAGATAGAAAACTCTAGAGATGAGATGGAATGGAAAGGTTAAAGGCATCTTAAATTCACTAAAAGTGAGTTGTAATTTTTTTTAGTTTTGAATTTCTTAATAATATTACCCCAAGAGTCGAGCTAAAAAATATGCATTGTTTTTTCCTGAAACAGAAGTGAAAAAAATGACAGTACCAATATCCATGTCAGAATTTCTTTTTTTATATTTTAGAAAAAACATTTTCTCTACAATAAGTCTTCTAAAGTCAAAAAGAGTCAGCTTGTGTCATAAAAGAAAGCTGCCCAGTCTGATAAAATTCAGAAAAACAAAAGCGCACAAATAATATATGAAACGTCAGGTCTTTGAGAAAGATTCCTCATATTGACAATGAATACTGGAACATTAAGAAATTCTCTGCCCGTTGTCCTAAAACAGTAACCATCTCAGGACATCATGCACTTTAACCTTTATCCCGGGTATGAGTGTTCGTTTGTCCATGTGTGCATTGCAGACACGGATCTAATTATTTGTACAACTCCCTCTCGTGGCTAACAGCTAACATCACTTCTGCATGATCAGCTGGAGTACGAGGAGCGCTACTTACTGGTGCCACAGTAAGGCCTACTTTAGGAGGCATCGTTAACATCATTGGATGAGCACAGTTGCAGAGCGAACTGCTCAGCAGATGTGGTTAAACCCTTTTTACCCACCACATTACGTGGACGCTGCACTGTGTAGTATGAAATTAAAGACCTTCCCACTATTGACTGCTGCACACTCTAGTGACATCTGTGGAGTGATCGTGAAAAGTGTGTGTAAAAGATTTCACGAGTATGTGCTGTGAACCAGGTAGTACCAGAATATTTACATTATTTAGTTTCCATGGACTTCTGTTCAGTCCAGTCTATGGATGCATGGTCATTACTATCAGATGTCCATTAGGGCTCTTACCACTACTAAGTTGGGATATACACGGTTCCATACTGGGAAGACACAGATTTACAGACAACTCGGACACCTTGTGTGTCCCGACTAGAAGTGCCTCCACGTAAGCTTTCAAGTGGCTATAGAGCTCTGTGTGTGAGTGAATGTATTCATGAGTGAGTGTATGAGTGAGCGAGCATGAATCACTTTGTCCAGAACAGCCACACACATAAAGCATGAGAAGGTCAGACTGAAACACAAGCATTTCAACAGTCATTGAAAAAAAAACAAAAAAAAACAGAACATATTAAAAAATAAAGTAAATAATAATAATATAATAAAAAAGAAAAAAAAGTCCATCTACAATTATTTTGTCTCTTTTAAGGTAAGGCTTCCTATGTCAATTGAACGATTGTGTGCATGATTCAATGTATGTTCATTAGCAAAGTAAATGTATTCGTTTCTCAGTTTGAAAAGTTAGGTCCACTTCCCCTGTAGCTGCTTTGATGCTTTGCCCCTTCTGTCTCACGGATAGAGAGGCGGACACTTTGGCGGACCAACCCCTGTTGGTACAACCATGGCAGACACGGTCTGTAGGAGCATGACACTTGCCACAATTAAGGTCCATTAGATCATCTCCCATGATCAGCCCATTATCATCTCCCCAGCTCCGTCAGCTCAGGCAATTGGGAAATGAACCTAAAAGGAACAGAGCTTGACGACAACATATTTATAAAGGAAAAGAAATCGTCGCAGTCTCTATGTCCTCTTCCTCCACCAAGCTCACTTATCTTGTTGCCTTTTCGCCCAGACTTTGGAGGGTGGATACAAATGGATAAAGTACAGAGATGCAGAGTCCTGTGGGGAACGTCTCTGCTCGTTCTCTGGTGCTCATCTGCTCATGTAAGGCGACTGTTTGGGGACGCCAGCGTAGCTGTGGTGCGAGGGGCCCGTGTACATCATGTTTCCATGGTGATTGGGCTGCATAGGCTGCTGTGGGTAAGCCTGCCCTCCCATCATGCCCATTTGCATCTGCATGGGGTACTGGGCCGGCTGGTTCATATATGGCGGGTTACTGTGGTACCCGCTGTTCATCATGGGCTGCGGCATGCGGTAGCCAGCTGACATGGCAGCATTTAGTGGATTCATGTTCATAGAGTTGTAGGCGGCAGGTGTGGGCATAAGGTTGGTCATCATGCCACGCTGCACCGCTAGAGTGCGTGGGGAGCCTTGCATGGTCACAGTGCCAGAGCTGCGACTGTACAATTGCTGCTGGTGAGGGGAGCCCGCAGGAATTTGAGAGGCTTTGGACCGAATTGAAATGTGGCCTTTGACAGTAGTCATTTGGCCTTGCAACCGCTGTGTATGTGGAGGGGGAGGTAGTCCGATGTTAGCGCCTGTCATGTTGCACTGAATCAAGGGAGAGCCAAGGTTCATGGAGCCAGAACTCAAATTGGGAGGTGGGGTCATAGTGGGCTGAGCCTGGGGCAAGGGTGGGTGAGGGGAAGAAGCAAGCTGTGCTAAGCCTGGGTTGGATAGCGAAACGCTTGTGGCATATGAGGTGACCGCAGCTGAATGTGAATAAGACATGGCATGGGGGTCCATGATGGTATTGGTTAGCTGCTGGAGTTTGGCTAAACTGAAAGTAGCTGAGGGTTGACCGTAGCCACCAGCGCCAAAGTCCTGGCCCATGCGGTCATACAAACTCCTGCCGCCTCCACCGCTGCCTGCACTTTCAGGAATTTCCATAATCATGGGTGTGGAAGCGAACCCATTTCCCATGCTGCACTGCGAGAGTGCTTGCTGTTGAGGTGGAGGGGGTGGTGGAGCAGAGGGTGGTGGCTGAGGGTTTTGCTGCTGTTGAGGTGGTTGCGAGACTTTCTTCTGTTGCTGCTGGCTGGCACTTGGAGGCCTTTCGATGACGCATCCTTGTGGAGACTTTATACCGCAACTTGGAGTGCTGGCAGAAGGGGGAGGAGGTGGGGGTGGAGGTTGTGGGACGCCACTACCACTGTTAGCACCAGGTCCATTGGTTGGTCCAGGACCTGCTTGCTGGATAAGGCTACAGCTCCCCATGGCGATCTGAGAGCCAACGCCTGTGCTAGAGGATGTCAGCCCAGGAGTTGAGACGAAGGAGCAGCTGTTGCCTTGCGAAGATGATGACGATGGTGTGGTTGAGCTAGAGGATGAAGACGATGAAGAAGAGGAAGCAGCCACCGCTGCTGCAGCAGCTGCAGACATTCCACCTCCATTACTTCCATTCCCTCCTCCGTTACCTCCACCACCCATGGTGGAGTCATAGCTGCTCGGATTGTCATAGTTTTCGGTGGTGCTTTCAATGCTGCCAAGGTCACTAAAGCCACTGTCCACCACTTGCTGTGAATGATCAGAAACTGACGGCACATCCATCATGGGGGAGGTCTCCATGTTTTGGAGTGAGGGAGCTGATAAAGAGCTGGGATGTTCTGGAGTTATTTGGGTATACCCTCCACCTGTTCCCCCTCCAGTTCCTGTGGGACCAGGCACCCCAGGTCCAGGGTCCATAGGACCAGGAGTCATTCCAGGGCTGTTGACTGAACGGACAGACTGGTTCGGTAACGTGGGCATTGGTGGGTTGGGCATGGGACTGTGCTGGGAGGCTCCACACTCTTCCACCAGGGCTAGTGTTTCCTCCTCTCCCTCACCGTGACTATAGCTCTGGAGGGTCCGACAGGCAGCTAGCGTCTCCTCACAGTCCTGGTATGCTCCGTGGGACTCTGCATCCTCCTCCTGCGCCTCACCTTGTGTAAGTGACTGGACCGCTTGCACCGTTTCCAGATCCAGCTCACTGCTGTGGTGATGCGTGTGTTGCTGGTGGCTCAGGTCATCTTTGAAGTCAGGATGCTGGTGTGAATGCTCAGCCCCCATCATGAGCACGGACTTATCCTCGACATGTAAAGGCTGCATGTCCAGCGGTTCAGAGGGGTCTGCAATGGCGGTTACTGTCTCTACAGCTGCCGCAGCCGCTGCAGATTCCTCCTGCTCTCGTCGTCGGCGTTCATCTGTATCAGCAGAGCTAGTCTTCACCTCCTGCACCTCCTCTGCATCCTCCTCCTCGTCTTCGCCCTCCTCCTGTTTGCTGACATAATCCCGTGCCACGTTGACCTGTATGTCTAAAAAACCCTCACTACTCTGGGGTTCTTCTTTCACAGGGGGAGAGCGAGGAGGCGACGATGGTTCCTCCTCTTCCTCATCCTCTTGCTCCTCCACATCATCCTCAGAGTCTTGGCCCTTCCTCCTTTTACTGCTACTGCTGCAGTCACTTTTCTCTTCAAGACGTCCATCCCCTTCGTCGTCAGCATCATGATCATCACTACGCCGGCTTCCTGAACCTGGTGTAGTTGCTGTTCTCCGACTAACCCCATTATCACAATCTTCATCATCCCGCTCTTCATCCTCCTCTGCATCTGCCACGTCTGCGTTAGCTCTTGGCTGAGGGACTCTGGTGCTGGAAGACTGTGACATGGTACGAGACGGTGGACAGCTGATCTTCTCCACTGCCCATGGTCTGTCATCCTCTTCATCATCTTCTTCTGGTTCAGACAGAGGTGGTGGTTTAGGTACAGAGGGAGGGAGGTTGGCATTTTTTGGTGGCCGACCTCGTCTTTTGGGTTTAGATGGCTCTCTAAAGCTCTGAAGAAAATCCTCCTCCTCTTCTGAGTCTTTCCGCTTCTCAGGGTTGAGGTCAGATGTTATGGCTCTGGCTGTCCTCTTACAGGTCTTGTCCTCCAATGTTGAATTATCTAGCTGCTGCTGCTGAGCTAATCTGCTTTGCTCAAATTCCTGTCTTGTTGCTTCCTCTTGGGCCCGCTGAAGGTAATAGCTGCGAGGTTTCCTGCCAGGCTTCATTTTGATCTTTGGGGGTGGTGGGTCCTCTGAGGATGGAACTGCCAGACTAGTGTCAGCTGTCTGACCAGCTCCACTACCAGGCTTCCTGCCTGGACGCTTCTTCCAGTGGAGTGGCTTGCGACTCTTGCCCTTAGGCCAGCCTTTCTTCTTCTTTACTGGGACCTCAGGCATCTCAGTTGTTGCCCCTGTTCTCTGTGTTGCCTCTGAAGGTTCAGGTCTTCTCAGGACAGCAACTGGCTTCAGCACAGGAGTGGGATCTGAACAAAAAAAAAAAAAAAAAAAGGTAACCATCTTTTAAGCGATCACATTATGGCAAACACTAACATCACACAAAACTTTCAAGAATGGACACATAACACCCAGCAGGAGTTCTCAGGTATACTAACCGTCTTCCTCTGATTCAGACAGATTGCCTCTGTTGATGCTTTTAAGGGCTGGTCCCATGTGTTTGCGGGCTGCTGTGTAGCGTCGGAGGGGGTTGCCAAATGGCGTTTCCTCTTCTAGTCTGGGCATGGGCCTTTCAGAATCTGAATCCACAAATGGCTCATCCAGAACTTCAGTGGTCTCTGAGATGGTTTCTGTAACTACACTGCTGTGGGGATGGCTGCGCTGACGTACACGTCGCTTTCGCAAGGACTTCTGAGACTACAGGAGAAGGAAAGAAAAAACAAAAAAGAAAATTCTTTATTATCCACAGCATCTAATGTTATGTTCAAAATAATAAAAAGGTTTCATAGACTGACATACATATTTTTAAGGTCTATATTAAAAAACATGACACACAAAAGAAAACCTACATGGACCTATATTGCACATACCTTGCATTTAAGCCCTAATGTGGGCTTTGTAAGGAGAGGTGGCGAACGAGCCCTTAACCCCTCCTCATCATCTTCATCCTCATCTTCACTGCTCTCACTGTTAAAGGCCGGACAGGCTGGCGTGGGTTCACTCAGCCTTGAGGTATGTGACAACGATGGCAGGTCATCTTCAGGCCCCTCACTGAGCCTGCGTTTTGGGCCACGCTTTTTCCGTGGTGGCCGCCCTCTGCTGCGTGGGGGTGGAACTGCAGGGTGCCTGGAAGCCTCCAAGGGACAGGCTGATGTAGAGTCAGGCTCATTTTCTAAGGCCAGGAGCATTGATGATGTTGTAGTCACTTTATTAATGCCAGTTCTTTCATCCTCCTCCTCCTCCTCCTCATCATCATCCTCATCATCCTCCTCATCTTCCTCCTCCTCCTCCTCATCATCCTCCTCTGGGGGCCTAAGTTTACGGGGTCGACCTGGCCCTTGACGTGGTACATCTTTCACCTTGCCCCATAACCAGTTTTTGGGAGGGCGCCCAGGTCCCCTGCGCTCCCCATTAGCCGTAAGAAAAAGGGAAGGACGTTCAGGTCCAAGAACACTGTTGCAAACAGAAGAGGACTGTGGAGGGCTTTGGTTTTTAGGGAATGCTGGGAAGCTCTTTTTCTCGTCCTCCTTTTCCTGTTCTCCTTTCATATGCCAGGAGAGCGGGGAACTCTTATGGCTGGGTTTGATCTATACAAGAGATAAGATGCACAGAACAGGAGTTCAGCTTCAGCATGTACTGGTACACATCACAAACACTGCATACTTCTTAACTGTTATTCAAGGTTCATTAGATGATGCTTACCTCTTTAAGTCCCTCCTCTCCTTCTTCCTCCTCCTCCTCCTCATCCTCATCCCCTTCTCCTTCAGATACTACTGTGTTGGTGACGATAACAGGTGTCCAGCGCAAGCAGTCCGGATCAACTTCAAGGAGTCGAGGTTTGGCCTTCAGTCGGGCCATGTGAGTGGCCACCAGTTTTTCTCTGCGCAGAATAATCACCCTATAATAGGAAAAGAAAGCAAAATCAGGAAACTTTAAAGTGTGCTAAAAATGTAACAAATATACACTACTGTTCAAAAGTTTGGGGTCAGTAAGATTTCTTAATGTTTTGTAAAGAACTCTCTTATGCTCACCAAGGATGCATTTATTTGATCAAAAAATAAATACAAACAGTAATATTGTGAAATATAATTACAACTTGTATAAATTACGAAGTGTAATTTATTCTTGCAAATTAAAAGCAACGATTACTCTAGGCTTTAGCATCACAAGATCCTTCAGTAATCATTCTAAAATGCTGGTTTTTACTTTTTTTTTTTAATTATCATCAATACTAAAAACAGTAGTGTTGCTTAAAATATTTTGGTGAAAAACGTGATGTATTTTTTCAGGATTATCTGTAAAGGGTCAAGTATGCTAAAGACGAAGCACTGTGTACATTTTGGAATGCAAGTAAAACGTTTTAGGTTGAAACATATGAGAATTAATCTGCGACAGCTGTGAAACAGAACTTGTATTATTGTTCCCTGTGCCAGTTTGTACAGAAAACGTTAGACATTAAATCAGACAATATAGTGTGTCTCTCTCACCGGTCCCCTCTCTGTTCCAGCATATTTAGATTAAGCAGGGTGGCTGTGATATCTTGAGGACAAATGCCAGTGACTTTGCTGAGTTTGCGGATGGTGAGCTGTCGATCTCTGATCTCATGCAGGCACTCCAGCACCACACTTCGCCAATATGCCATGTAGGATAGCCGGCCAAGGTCTGACAATGGCTTCTCTGGTGAGCCTGGCTGGCCTTCCCTCTTAGACAGAAGGTAACCTGCAGAGAGAGCCATAACAGTTTATCCTTTGTGTCTAATAACACCATCTAAAAGAGTATAATTGTCAAATATTTTCTTTACTAAATAACAAAAAATGAAACCACAGACTAAGGGAAGAGCAGAAAGATAATGCAGAGTACTTACTGAAGTCAATGAGGAATCGCCCATAGCCCTTGCGCTGATATTGTGGAAGAATCATGATGCAGGATACATTATACTTTTGTTGACAATGCTTCTCCTAGAGATTAAAAAAAAACAAAATAAAAAAAGTATAAATGAAAGTAAATGTAACAAACATGCCACAAAAAATATATGTAAGTAGGGCTGGACGATTAATCGGAAAGTAACCGAAACAGAAATTCAGAACCTCTAACCGACGTAATTTTCCCATGTCGGTTATTTCGGTTTTTTAATCCTGTTAATACTTTCCCCTTAAAAACATTACCGCGTGTAGCCACGACTCCGCCCCGTCTAGTCAGTAGCATAAAAGCAAAACACGGAGGTGAACGCCGAGTCAACACAGTGATGGCACGTGAGCAGTGAGCCTTGCGTCTTCACTAAACTTTGTCAGTTGTATTTGTTTTAAGGTTTGTACATTAAAGTGATTAGACGATCAGATGTATTATTATTCCGAGCTACCAGTGCTCGCACAGCTGCATTGTGGCACGAACACTCATACAAACAGTAGCTGCGCAAAGCGTGAAGATCGCGCGCACAGAGAGGAACGCAGAAACTAGTCAGCGCTGTCCAGTGATTTATCACTAAAGGAGCTTAAAAACTCAAAACTTCTTATAGCATATATTTTCTACTTTTGAAGTAACCATTTACAACCCACAGCTTCACGATGAACAGAGAGACGGTATGACTAATTCACATGCAATCACTTGTACTGGCACTGTGCTAATTTATCTTTATCTGATTTACAATGAGCAGAAATCTGTAAGAAATGTTATGAAGCACAGATAAAATAACTGCTGAAAGTGAGCTGTCTTGTCAGATCACTCTTTAAATAGGAAAAAAATCTCACCTTTTAATAGTCAATTATATTTACAGTACAAACCTTGTCAGTGAACTATGAGGGCAAAAAAAAAAAAACAAACAAACAAAATAATCGTTCATTAATCATAATCAAGGTAAAATGTTCAATTAATCGAGGTTTTGATTTTAGGCCATAATCGTCCAGCCCTATATGTAAGCTAAGATCTTACTCTCATATTAAGATCCAAAATAATGTTTACAAATATTTATTGCATTTTAAATATGGCTTTAAATTATTTAAGCGGCATCCTCAACTGACCCTCAAAATAGGCAAAAACCTGTTCATTAAATAAACTTACTGTAAACATCTTTTACAAGAGCATAATCAACCCACAAGTAAACAGACTATTTTCTATAATTAAGGCAAAAAGCAGCAAAAAAATTGCAAAAAGAAGCATTAATAATGAACCCAAATTGCTCAACATCATTTGACTTTAGAGGATGTAAAAGTAACTAAAAAGATTTGTGAAATGATTTGCTCACCTTTGAAAAGTATCCTACAAGATGGCAGCCTTTACTGTCATTCTGTGTGAGTACATAGAAGAGGAAGGGCTCCACGTCATAGTACAGCGTCTTATGGTCCAGGAAGAGTTTGGCCAGCAGGCACAGATTCTGACAGTATATTGTGCTGACATTTCCATCCACCTGGAGAGGAGAAAAGTTTTTCAGACTTTGGTTGACTTACTGTGCCATAACCAAATATGATGCTATAAAGTAACAATGTGAAGTGAATTTGCTAGGATTCAGATACACTAACAATTAGCTCCCATTCATAACTCATAATAGCAAAGTGCAATGCCAGTAAGTTTCTCAATTTCCAAGTATTAAATCAACATTTTGAAAAGTCATGCAGCAGAGACTGGCACAAAACTTGCTCCACATGAACAAAGGCTATGATAAATCGCATGGCTTTTGCTTTTCCTGTCGGCTGAATGCCAAACAGTACTGCCACCACAGGTCTCCTGCTGAGTCAGGACCAGACCAGGAGCAGCTCTGAAACCTGAGCCTCTAAAACTAACTGACCAAACAGGAAGACAAGCTGTAACACACCTAACTACATAGAGTGGTGTTGATTAATGTGGAATATATTCCACATTGGTCACAGCAGCAGAATAAAGTTGTCAGTTCAGTTTAAGCGCGCTAAACATGATTACATTCACACATACTTTTGTTAATAAAGAAAAAACAACTGCATTCTATAACCAGATAACAGACTCCCTGAAATGTTCAGGTTCCCACGTTTGGTTAACTTTTGCTGTGAATGAAACCGCAATAAAGGACTAGTTGTGAAACTGATCTGACCAACTAGCAATTAGTTAGGGCAAATCAGCCTTACTTTTCTGATTCATATTTGGCCAATCTACCTTTTTATGTAACTGACTTAAAGTTATGACCAGTCTTGAAGAAAAAATGTAGATGACTAACTTGTCACTAAGCATATTATGCAACCAGACACAGATTCTTTTACTTAAGCTGGGCCACACTTTGAACTACAAATCAATCAATATTGGATTTTACTGATACGATAATAATGTGTTTAAAGAAAGGCAATAAATAGATTGTGTCGATACTAGCAAAAATTATATACTGAATGTTTTAAATAATTTTCTTTGTCTTTTCTACCTGTGCTGGGGCAGCCCATAATGAAGCCACAAGAGTTTACGTTGAATTAAATGACAGATACAGTTTGTGTAACCAAAATACAAAAATACCCAGAAAAAAAAGTTATGCATAATGCTTGATTTTTAATTATAAACAAGCCCTAGAGTCTTATTCTGAAATATCTGTTTCAAACATCATCCTGAATAGTAGAAGCTAAAACAGGGAAGGATTTAGAAATAATAAAAGGATAGAATGCTTTCACTATTTCTTATACACTAAAAATAGTTTGATTAAATGCTTGCCAATTCTTTGTAATTATTTGTGAAAAACAATTATAATCAAATATAACGAGTAATATAACATGTCACCAACGCCGCCTCAGATGCGTGCTTGTCAGAACGTGTACTCCTCTTTCCTGGAGAAACGCACTGAAAACGGCAACTAAACCCAATGAATTCACAATGATTTTTTAAAATAGTGTTCTTATTAATGTTATGCAATATGACAGTCCCAATTATAGTTATTATTAGCCGTGCATTGCTGTTTGAGCTGCGTGAGCCGTACGCTGAAGCGCTGAATGAACACTGGTAAACTGGAGCACTTTGCTAGCGCATTATTTAACTCAAAGAAACGCATCCTATATGAGATTAATCAGATATATACAAAATAAACATAATATTACAAATTATATCTGCACAAAATGACACGAATGCACAAGTGAACTTGAACTAAGTTACGTGCTATTCAGAATGTGAGTCAAGTTGTGGACGCAACAACTAAACAGCAACTAAACCCAAATAATTCACAATGTTTTATTACAATATTGTTCTTTTTATAATGTTATGTAATATGCCAGTCCACTCCCAATAACTCCTGTTATTATTAGTCGTGCATTGCTGTTTGAGCTGCATGCGCTGAAGCTGATTACGGCACGCTTTACTATAGCGCAAATTCTTAACCAAATGCATCCTATATGAGATAAATCAGATATAGATAGGCCTGCACAAAAAAAACATTACAACTTACATTTGCACAAAACAAAAGGCTGCGAATGTACAAACAAACGTATAGTCATGATGAAGGTGCAACTCTAGCTTTAAAATGGTTACAAACATAACTCTGGCGCGCTCGCTTCATCTTTCCTCCTGTCTACATGTTTCGCAGTTGAGCAGCACGCATGCGCATGAACCTGCTTAATCGACGATCAATACGTTTTATCGATTGAATGTGTTATGTTCAATTAATCGATCGTTTAATCATTAACATCCTTACTTACAACCATCTACAACTTATTGCAAAATAAATAAAGTAAAAAGCAGAAAAAAGTCGGCACACCAAAGCTCCAAAAATAAGCGAAAAATTTTAATATAAGACTCGCATGGGTTACTATTCGAGCACGCAGGCTCTTCGTCAGACCCGTGAGAGTCTTATATTAAAATTTTACGCTTATTTTTGGAGCTTTGGTGTGCAGACTTTTTTCTGCTTTTAATTAAAGGTGCCCTAGAATTAAAAATTGAATTTATCTTGGCATAGTCAAATAACAAGAGTTCAGTACATGGAAATGACATACAGTGAGTCTCAAACTCCATTGTTTCCTCCTTCTTATATAAATCTCATTTGTTTAAAAGACCTCCGAAGAACAGGCGAATCTCAACATAACACCGACTGTTACGTAACACTCGGGGTGTACGCCCCCAATATTTGCATATGCCAGCCCATGATCGGATTTCCAACCCTAGAAAAGGGTTATCTGCTCATATAGATAATAGTCTGTAAGCTGTTTTCTGTACTGGAGAATTTGAGAATCAGAGTTTAGGGATTGAAAACCATGAGTATGTGAACGTAACCATGTAAGCTCGGTTAAATCTTCTCTGTCAGCGCTGATTTAGACCACAACGATACAGATCTGTATGTCATGTTTACACCTAAATATTCTTTCATAGAAACACGATGGCTGTAGTAAATCACCATAGTGATTCTGAAACAATGAGTGCTTACCATTCTTCATTTATTACCCTGCTGTGCAGCATCATTACAACACTTCGTGAGGGCAGGAAGTGGGTGGATGTTATTGCCTGAGCCAGTGCGCGTCTATCAGTGTGAATGAGATTTCCTTTGTTGGCTCAGCACGTACGAAAACACACATTTGCGTGTGCATGACTAGGTCGACGAGCATATGTCTGTGCTGCCAAGTGTGTACAAACAAAGATGTGCATGCATGAGTGTTTGTGTGTATTTGTGGTTTTAATCAGGGGTGGAGATTTCTTTTCCTCACCTCGAACACGGACACATCGTCCTTCCTGTAGATCTCGTTGGCAGGCGGGTGGAACCAGCTGCACTTTCGCATGTGCTGGTAGAGAATGCTGCGGCTCTTCATGTAGCGTAGACAGAACTCACAGAGGTAGAGCTTAGGGAGTCTGTCACATCGAAACAATCACACATCAGTATTTACAGCCAAAAAAAAAAAACACAGATGTAGAAGCACATCTCTCTTGTGAGCATTTAAATACAATCAAAACAGCAAGAGGTTAAGTTGTTTGACAGCTAGTTTGACACTAACATGATTTAGCAGTACTTGTTTTTTTAACCCCTTTCTAAAAACATAATAGTCAACACCTATACATGTTCAAATATGTCAGATACATACATACATACATACATGCACACACACACACACACACTATTATAGTATTTATTAATTTGTAATTATAGCATTTAAATGGACTTAAGTTTTAGTAATTTTATGTAATTGTCATTTTAGTAATTTTATGTAATTGTCATTTTTTAATTTTTTAATATTTCTACTTTTAGTCAGTTCCCAAGGCAACCTATCCAATTTTTTTAAATAAAATTTTCATCTAATATTTATATTTAATTTAATATTAGCTTTATTTTAATTAGCAAAAACTTTTTTTTATAGTTTCAGTGAACAAAAACAACACTGCTAAATTACCATGTTAAATTGACTTAGTACTTGAATATAAAAAAAAAAAAACATTGAAAAGGATCATCCAAGGTTGCTTGTCGGTTTAGGACAAGAAAATACCAATCGATCCATAAATATTCTGTCAATAAACAAAGGCCATGGTTATTGATGGAGATAAATTTTAAACCACCACATATGATTTAATTAAATCAACCTGACCAATACACAACCTTCTAGCACTAATTATTAATGTATACTTTTGAACACAAAAAGATTAACGTGTTGAAGCTGCATTAAACATCATAATGGGATTATTATTATTTTTTCATGAAAATGATTATGGCACATGTTGTTCATTACCTGCTGTACTCTTGTGGGTATGGAGAAGAGTACCACGTCTGAATTTCATACTTCCCAAACTCTATAACTGATGGGCAGCGCATCTGGGGGTCCGGTGGACCAGTCACCCCGACTTTCTATAAGAGTTCAAGTACAAGAAAGTTAAGAAAAAGATACCAGCGGGCACATTTACAACTTAAGAGACTACTAGGCCACGATGGCAATTACCCAGAGCGTCCTGCCACACACAGAAGAGAACAAAGACACTCTTTTACACAAGAAATACGTCTAGGCTCTGACTTTTGTTATAATAATCAAGAACAGTTTTTCACAAGCATACAGCTCCCCATTCAGGCTTACAGGATTATTATTAGCTCTTATCCGCAGACCAAGTGGAAATTGAGAGCATCTGCCACTCGCCAGCCTGCTGACACTCAGTAGTGGTCACACACTTTTCAGCTCTGCATCTCAATGACATATGCAACCAGTTTATTCGATACACAAACAAGGGGTGAAAGAGCTTGTGTTTAACCACCATCATATCATGTCAAGTTGGTTTTGAAAATATAAAGGTGTATGAATTGTAACATTTCTATGTTCAAGCGTATGTACTGTAAGGAAACATTAAAACACAAACGCAAACAATCAAAAGCAAATACAAATCTGAGCAGGTCTATACTTAATATAACATAAGTTCTAGCAAACAGACTGCACATGAAACAATGCAAATGTGCATAGTCACATTCAGATACACTCATCACAGCGCTAGACTGAGACAAACCCATTTGAATAGCCTACAAGAGGAGCTTGTTGTGTTATTAATGATAACCGTTTTTTTCTGTAATAACAGATGACATCTGGAAAATGTGCACTCACTCAACCCAAACAAAAATAAAATCCACGTTTCCACCGAAATTACCAGGAACAATTTGTCCCAGGAACTTTTTCCCCCCAGACCTGTTGCTGTCAGCATTTCCATCGCAGTCTAAAGTACCGTGAAGATCAAGCAAATTAGTCCGGTGACGTAGGACTGTGTGCGACGTATGAGCTTAATAAAGCATGAATCTCGTTGTCGGTGCATCGGCCATATTTCTTAAACTCCATCGTTGATTCAAATAGCAAACAACTCTAACTCCATGCACCACAACAGACTTTTAAAAATGGTGGTTGGAATAAAATGCTGCGTGGAGTCAACAAATCAAAATGCTACGTGAACATAACCAATCAGTATGTCCAGCTCCCAAGTCCCGCCCCTGAAAGTTTCTGAACTTTGAAAAAGTACTACCTCACGAGCAGGGACTTTCTGAGGGGGAAATTTTTATCCGGAACATATATAACACACAGAGTGCCACCCCAAAGTCCCTAGGGAAAGTTTCTGCGGTGGAAACGCGGCTAAAGATGGTAAACAAATCAAAGCTATTAATGATTTCTCACTCATGAGCTAGTATGACATCTCTAATGTTTTTGAATTTATAAATTAAGTTGCATTATCGTTGTTTGTATAAAAAAAAAAAGTGTCTGAAATGTAATGGCAGAAATTGCTCATTCGAATGTTTAAAATTAGTAAAATCAAGTCGAACAATAGAATTGTCATCATTTATATCTCACTTGTACAAACATGGACAAACAATGCTTTAAATCTTTTTCATAGAGCGAAAACACATGGAGGTCTGGATGTCAAGTTTTTACTGCAGTTTATTGGAAATAAAAATAGTAAAGCAAAATATGTTTTTATTAGATATGACATCAGGATTTGAACCTGGTTTTGCTTGCTAAAATGAAATTGTATTGTTAAACTGCCAACCAGTGCAACTTCAGGAGTAAAGGTCCTTGCACAATGAGTCCAAATTTTTCGTATGCATTTTTTTTCGTATTCGTCATCCTAAAAACTCATCACACACAGAAACCTTGCATACCGAGTCCGATGCATATTAATTAGATGCGAAAAAATTTGCAAAACAATACAAAATTGAGTCTTCAAGCAGTGAGGATGATTTTGTCCTCTCTCTTCTTAAAAAGAGAAAAAGAAAGAGGAAATATTGGGTCCATCCAATCCTGGCAATCATCTGCCACAATCTGTCTTTATATTCTGTCTCTTTGTATTCCGCACTTTGTTTGTCATACAGTGCTTTGTGCTGTGAGTCTAGGTGGATCAACTTGTCATACGCCATTCTGGATTTTTGCGTTCGCTTGTATGGTGGCTATGAATTGACAAAATGCTTGCTAAGGATGTGAAAAACGCAGAAAATTTAACCCGATCCATTTTTTTATATGACAGACAAAAGTTTGAGGCAGTGTGTAAGCGTGATTGACAAAACGTGAGGACGTATTTATTTTTTTAACGTGCGAAAATTTAGGACTGTGTGCAAGGATCTTAATTCTTATATTCCTGTACACATAAAAAAATCATTTAAATGCAGCTGTCCCTCCCTGAACTTTGCAGTGTATATGGCCTAAATGTTATAGATACTACAGCATGGTATTCTTCCTTTCTGGCTGCTCAACACAAGCATGTTGGCTCTCTCTGATGCTGTGCGCGAATATGATTGTCTCTCTCTGGGTTAGTGAGTGTTTTTCTTCAACTGATGGCCTCAGGCAGTCAGAGTGGCTGCTTCTGGGAGCTTCAAATCACACACACACACACACACACACACACACACACACACACACACACACACACACACACACACACACACACACACACACACACAAACACACAAACACACACAAATCAGCCAATCAGTCTACACATGTGCATTTGTGTTTGTGTGTGTATCACTGAGAGAGGCACCAGCTGTCAAGATAATGGAAACTCTCAAATCCCCCACATTACATTCTGCAGAGATAAAGGCCTTCACAGCTTCCAAGTCTTCACTAATATAGCAAAAGAAAATTCAGTGACTGCAAACAAGCAATGGGTATCCCTACCATCAAGCATACGATTTGTAGACAGAAGGATTCAGTATGTTTTTTTTTTTATAAAGGGCTATCAAAGTTTACACATTAGCACATGGATTTAATTAAATGTTTAACTGTTTAATTAAAGTGTTTAATGTATAATTAGACTTTGTAACCATTTCATTCTGTTCTGTTTGATTTCTAAAAACTGAGCTGCAGCGCAATTGTCTCACACACAGTCCCCAAAGGAGCATGTTTCTCAGTAAATGGAGAAAGACATTCTTTACGGATTATTTATAAATCAAATTCAGATGGGAAAGTAATTTGAATTTGTTAGACAAAATACAATGATGTTTCCTCCTCCCTTTTTGTACCTGTAGTGCCAGTTCCTGAATGTGCCTGAAGAGCTCCACGTCTTTCTCAGTTAGGTTTTCATGTCCTGGCAGCTTGTCTTCGTCCTCCCGCCAGTTGTCTCCACACTCCTGATTGTCTGTGATGCAAACAGACACAAAGACAGTTAAAACAGCCAGAGAGTGAGTGCGAGCACAAAACTGAATGTATAAAAGCAAACACACTAATAAAAGAGACAGCACAGTCACATTTAATTCATACTTTTCATATCACGCTGTGTTTTAACTAGGCTCAATCTGACAAGTCTTACAATTATTCTGTCTTCAAATGTCAAATAAAAGTAAAGACAATTATAATGTTGCAAAAGATTTCTATTTGCAATAAATGCTGATCATTTGATCTTTCTATTTAAATTAAGAGCCCTTTCCACAATTACAATGCAGGGCTACAGACTAACATTTGAGAGCAGCAGCACCAGTGCCACCAAGTTCTACAGATGGTGGCACCAGCACCTGATTTGGTAGCACTTCCATATTATCGTACTGAACTGACCGACAGCTTCAGTGACCATAAAATGTTTTTTGTCATCACATTCAAAATAGCATGTAAATTGCATAGTATTTAGAGCTTTGAAGTGCTAGAAAATGTGTGAAGCATTTGAAAGTCCTTAAAAATGCTTGAATTTTCTCTCAAAAGGTTGTACGAACCTTGAAATTAATAATGTAAAAACATTCTGTCTATTTTCCATCTATTCCGACTATTTCTGGCCCCAGTACCAATTAGCGTTACCAAAGCCCCTTTCAAGGAAAGTCTGTTCACTCGGCTGCCATATTTGCATTTGGGGGAATCCAGACATCTCAAAAACTGCTTGGCAAACTCACAATTATATAACAGATTTCAAATCAGCAACCAAATCTGACATGAACTGTCCCACAAATGTTTCTTATGCTCAAATAGCATTACAAAAAAAGGCTTATTTTTCAGGCTAGACCAGCCAATGCGCATGTGCAGTCCTAAGCGCGAGTCTCAGGTCTCTATGGGAACTGGAGTTTCTAACAGCAGCTGCAGTGATACAATGACTTTACCAATCAGCGATTGGGTCTTTTACTCAGAAGGCAGGACGTATTCTGACAAATTCCGCACTGCAGTTTCTTCCTTTCATAAGTAACAGGAGTGAACCATCTTTCTATATCTATAGTCTTTGGCGTTACTACATTAAATCCTATGGTGAATGTTAGTGATTTGTGGACTGGAAAGCCTTCTGTAACTTTGTTCATGACACAATGTTTCTTCTGCTTTCCACATCAGCGCTGTGATCTGAAATGGTCTATAACAGAGAATTCTGCACCAAATTTAAATGCTCTTCACTAGATCTCACAGCAATGTTATTAATTCTGTGGTGAATTTAAACGCTTTCTCCTGGATCTCCCAGCGCTGTGTAGTAACGGTGCCACGTGATTGACATGTGTAATTATGTGAAAACTGCAATAATGGCTGCTGAAAATTCAGCTTTGCCATCACATAAATAAAAATAAAATTCATATAACGTTTACATTTTATCAAATAAAGAGCCTTTTTCCAAAAACAAAAACTCTTAAATTTTACTTTTAGGTTTAACAAAGTAAAGTCAGCACAATGATGTTCCTATATATACACCTTTTAGTTTTAATCTCACCACAAACATGACATTTTAAAAGAAATGCTCAATGCGTCCTCTTGTGATTGGATCACCTAATACGGATGTTAAAAGGTTTAAAAAAAAAATTAAAAATAAAGGGGGTGTTAAACAGTTTAGGTTTCTGACCCATCTCACCTCCTGTCCTGTCATCGTGCTCACCCTTGCGGTTGCTCTTCTTGCGTATACGATATTGCTGGGAATAGTCCACCACTTCAGCACGGGCTTTCCTCCCGTCTGGGGATGGCGTGAAAAACTTGCTGAGGGCATCGATCAGACCCTTTGTTTTCTTGTTAAAACGCAGGCCACCATGCGCAGAATCTTCTTCTCGGAGAGAGAATAGCATGCGATCGTCACCAGGATAACCTTCGCATGAGGAGCTTGAGGAAGAGTGTGGGGACGAGGAGCCTTGCGAGCACTGATCCACACCTCCGGCGCCCCGCCTTCTCCTGCCACGTCCACCACCTCGAAGTTTCTTAAAAGGTCGGCCCGGTCTGAGGACAAGAGAACTTGTAGTAGTCTTATGCAAGCTTATGCAAATAATTTCAACAGAGTTCTGCAACCATGATCATAAGAGAATCAAACAGTTTAATATACCTGCCCTTCGGCCGCCCCAGTGGTGCATTGTATCGCCGTTTGATTTGTGCTGCTTTTTCATGTAAGAGCTTTCTTCCCTTTTTTCTTGGCCGACAGATCTGACAGATCCACATGCCTGCAGAGCAGCGAATCAAGAATCATTGCTTGTAAGTATAATTACAAAGAAAATAAATTTTTATGTAAAGGAATTCATTCAACAATATGCAGTTAATAGAGGGAATGCTACAAATTAAGCATATTTTGCCTAGACACAAAGCCACTGATTACACTGTAGTAATGCACACACTCAAAAGGCCTGCATTTGAGTGTGTGGGCACTCACCTTTTGGCATTCGCATCAGTGGGGGGTCACAACACTCCATGTGGAAACCTCGGTCACAGGAGTCACAGAACAACATGTTGTCCTGTAAAATACAAATGTACACAGACAACACAAGAGTCAAGGAACCCAATTATGAATTTTTGGCATTCTGAATCCTAGAGGAGTTTGTGACTGCTCTCTTTTTACAGTTGAAGAGATGTGACAAGGAATTTTAAAGTAAACCAAGAAATGCTTTATGTAAACACATTACACAACAAGAAGTCTGTGGTATCGGGACAATTTTGACAGGGTAGTACGTCTCAATACTGACCCACTGTTGTACTACACTAAGGCTGGGCGGTATGACAATATGTATCATGGCGACAGGTATAAAATGTCTATCATTAGTGATCTTGCTATACTGTGTATATCACGGTATGTAAATATACATGCGTAGCACAGCACTATAGACACTTTAGAGCAGGGGTCTCCAAACTCAGCCCTGGAGGGCCACTGTCCTGTAGAGTTTAGCTCCAATCCCAATTAAACATAACTGAACCAGCTAATCAAAGTCTAATTAGGCATGCTAGAAACGTCCAGGCAGGTGTGTTAAGGAAAGTTGGAGCTAACCTCTGCAGGATATTGGCCCTCCAGGACTGAGTTTGGAGACCCCTACTTTAGAGTGATGAAAACCATAAATAAGACAAAGAGCGGACGTGATGTTAAAAATAGTTATTAAGCGCAAAAAGTTGTGAAAGAACTCTGTGCCCGTGCTGACTGGCACACTGCCGAAGTGAAAGCTGCCTCTCTCAGAAGGCAATTGCGGATTTGGGACATGCTTGATGTTAAAGAGTTATTAAGCACAATAAGCAGTGATAAAGAAGTCAATGTGGTGCACGCACTTCAGCTGTGTGTTAGTCAGCACGTGCCCCACATTGAGTTCTTCATTAATGCTTATTCTTAATAAAAGCCACGTCTCTCAGCACACAATCTCAAATTCTCTTTCGCGTCTTATTGCGCTTGAACGGTCGAATACACACACAATTACAGCCGGTTATGTCTCTAATTAAAGTAAACAGTTGGGTGAAAACCAGATGTGTATCAGTATAATAGATCTGTGCGTCCGGTCTTAAAGTGACAGCAGCTTAATATACCTGCTGCTCTCTGTCATTAATGTCATCAGTGTCATCAAACTTCTCTTGCCTGAATAACTTCTGTAGCTTTAATAAGAATAAATGTACATTTAATTCATAAAGTTAAGACTATGCAATATTTTACTTCTGTACTATTTCCAATATGTTAAATAAACTTAATGTACCTGAAAAACTTAAATTAATTTTATTCATATTTGTTATATTGTATTTGTCCAATTGCTTGTAAATTGCTTTTTTGTTCTCATTTTTAACAAAAATAAATCCCACCCCTATACTACACACTGAAAAGTATGTTCTTTCCCTAACAGTGAAGTACATACTGAAGTGCATAATTTAAGTCTATACACTACTATTCAAAAGTTGGGGTCAGAAAGTTTTTTTTAAAGAAATTAATACTTTTATTCAGCAAGGATGCATTATATTGATGAAACGTTACAGTAAAGACTTACATTGTTACAAAAGATTTCAGTTCAAATAAATGCTGTTCTTTTGAACTTTCTATTCACCAAAAGAATCCTGAAAAACTCCTGTTTTTATAAAAATAAGCATCACAAATGTTTTCAACATTGATAAAAAGATTTTTTTCTTGAGCATCAAATCGGCATATTAGATCAATTAAATGCAGCTTTGTTAAAGGGATAGTTCACTCAAAAATTAAAATTTGATGTTTATCTGCTTACCCCCAGAGCATCCAAGATGTAGGTGACTTTGTTTCTTCAGTAGAACACAAATGATGATTTTTAACACCAACTGTTGTCGTCTGTCAGTCAAATAATGTGTGTCAATGGGAACTTCTTCTATAAGAGTAAATCAAATGGAAGTGATGTCTCACGCTTATACTTCAATGAGCGCGAGACATCACTTTCGTGTTCAGACCTCACTAACCTGAGTGCTGAACGCAGTTGGACATAGTGGTGTATCAGAGGTAAAAAATTATATAAATACTGTTCGGTTTCTCACACAAACTGATCGTTTCGTGTCTTAGGACATCAATGTGTCATCATGAGCCACAGGGTTTAATTTTGATTTGTCTAAGCAAGTTTTATTTACTCTTATATAAGAAGTTCCCATTGACACACATTATTTGACTGACAGACTGCAACGGTGGGTGTTAAAAATCATAATTTGTGTTCTACTGAAGAAACAAAAGTCACCTACATCTTGGATGCGCTGAGGGTAAGCAAATAAATATCAAATTTTCATTTTTGGGTGAACTATCTCTTTAAGCATAAGAGATTTCTTTATATAAAAAAAAAAAAAAAAAAAATCTTATAATGCTTCAGGAAGCATCGGAGCACAATGAATCAGCGTATCGAATCTGCTGTTCGGAGCATCAAAATCACGTGATTTCATCCGTTGGCAGTTTGACACACGATCTGAATCATGATTCGATATACTGATTCATTGTGCTCCGATGCTTCATGAAGCAGTGTTTTGAAATCAGCCATCACTAAATAAGTTATTTTGTTTTTTTGGCGCACCAAAAATATTGTCGTTGCTTTATAATATTAATATTGAGCCACTGTACTCACATGAACCGATTTAAATATGTTTTGAGTACCTTTATGGATCTTGAGAGAGGAAATGTCATTGCTCCCTATAGAGACCTCACGGAGCCATCGGATTTCAACTAAAATATCTTAATTTGTGTTCCAAAGATGAACAAAGGTCTTAGGTGTGGAATGGCATGAGGGTAAGTAATAAATGACAGAATTTTCATTTTCGGGTGAACTAACCCTTTAACATGATCTGGCAGCAACAATGAGAAAGACACTGAAAAAGCCTACTGCATTTTTTCCTTGGTCCTGGCAGCTGCTGCAGGTCTTGCACTCAATACACTGCCACCACAGAGCTTTGACCCGTGCTGTGAGCTCTGGAGAGAACTTCAGACAGGATGGGTGCCCTGAGAAGACAGAATGAGACAGCCTTTAATAACCTGAATAAAGCCTTGTCCCGATGAGAAGACAGACAGTGCTATTCTGCTCTGTAATAAAACACATGCTTTCTACTCTTATCTTGAACCATAATTATTCTCAGGTTATCTGTAGTGTTTTGAAAATCAAATTTAAAACTTTAAGACCTGTGCAATTAAAATTTATATTGTATATCCATACAGAACAAACAAATACAATCTCAAAATAAATCACCTATTTAAGATTATTTCAACTAATTAAACTGGTTTTATCCAATACATATGTACTGAAATTGGTTTATGTATCAACATGTTAATATGTACGGATTAGATGTCAACTGATATAGGGTTTTGTTTTGTATGATAATATTGTGTCTAAAGCCAATGAACAGATCAACTGTGCCGACACTAGTAAAATCTATTGAATTAATTTTTAGTCTTTCCTTCCTGTGATAGAGAGGCCCAGAGATAATAAGCTGTATCATTTAATTCAACGTAACCTCTTGTCTCGTGTAACCAAAATACCAATAATATCCAGAAAGATTAAAAAGCCTAAAATAAAAATGTCTATACTTTACTGAGTCTATAGAGCATGCAACAGTGCCATGTCTGAACATGCAGTGCTCACATTTTTAAATTAAATCATAGGCTACTGACGTTTAATAATCGCTGGTCACATCACATATCTGTGATACGGCCTGTGAAGATGTATGTTTTTAATTTTCCATCCCCAAATTTAAGACCTCTTAAATATAACTTTTGTTATACCATTTAATCAGATAATCATAAATCATAATCTTTTTAAGACCTTAAATGTGATCAACTTGAATAAGAATACTCTGGACTTAATTTTTTAGCAGATGCCTTTGTCCAAAACTACTTCCAATATACTTCATGCGTTTTTAATATTTCAAAATAAATTAATAAAATTGTTAATTCAAGGTCAAATGAACTTTCACCCCTTCCTTACCGCTGTTCCCACAGTCTGCACAGGAGATTAGCTCTTCAGGCTTCTTGTCGCGGTTCTGTTCCTTGGTCCCCAAACAGAAACTACAGATGGGTATGGGCTCTGCCACAGGCTGAGAGAGAAAAACAGAGAAAGACAGCAAATAAGACACAGAGTTATTGGCTAAGCAGATCCAAATAATACAGTGAAACAGAGGTCTGAATATTGTGTAAATGAGCTCAGCTAAGGACAGGATGGATGAATTAATTGCCCTTTATGAACCATATTAAAAGGGATAGTTCACCCAAAAAATGATAATTTGATGTTTATCTGCTTACCCCTAGGGCATCCAAGATGTAGGTGACTTTGTTTCTGCAGTAAAACACAAATGATGATTTTTAACTCGAACCGTTGCTGTCTGTCAGTCTTATAATGCGTGTCAATGGTAACATTTTATAAGAGTCAAAAAATATGCATAGACAAATCCAAACTAAACCCTGCGGCTCATGGCGGCACATTGATGTCCTAAGACATGAAACGATCGGTTTGTGCGAGAAACCAAACAGTATTTATATCATTTTTTACCTCCAATACACCACTATGTCCAACTGCGTTCAGCACTCTGTTAGTGAGGTCTGATCGCGATCTGAAAACAGAAGTAATGTCTCGCGCTTATACTTCAATGAGTGCGAGACATCACTGCCGTTGTCAAAGCGCGATCAGACCTCACTAACCGAGTGCTGAAAGCAGTTGGACATAGTGGTGTATTAGGACATAAATGTATATAGGACATAAGGACATATGCATTAGGACATACATTTTTGACTCTTATAGTTTGTGTTACCATTCACAAGCTTTATACCACTGCCAGACTGCAACGGTTCAAGTTAAAAATCATCATTTGTGTTCTACTGAAGAAACAAAGCCACCTACATCTTGAATGCCCTGGGGGTAAGCAGATAAACATCAAATTTTCATTTTTGGGTGAACTATCCCTTTAAGGTCTGCTTCATTCATCTCTGAGATGAGGACATTGCTTATACCTCTCCACAGAGGCAGATTTAGAAAAGCCTGAAGTAAATAGAATGAATTTTACATTTTTCTTTAGGAAAGGGGGGAAAAAAGTATATAAAATGTTACATTTATTGATAAAAAATTAAATTTTGTCCAAACTCTCTCTCTCTCTCTCTATATTATTATATATATATATATATATATATATATATATATATATATATATATATATATATATATATATATATATATATATATATATATGGACACAATTTGTAACACACACACATATACATATATATACATATATATCAGTGCTTCCCACACATAGACTTTACTTGGGCGGGCCGCCCAAGTATATTTGGAGACACATTTATGCTTTTATTATTTTTATCCTCATATACCTTTGTATCCGCCCGAGATAATGAAACCATCCGCGATCGATTAATGGTGGTGGAAAATCTCCCCTTGCACTACGCGTTTCATACCTGCTCGTTACGTGTGCGTCAGAACTGTTTACTCCCGCTGACATTCCCACGTGGGCTGCAGAGACGTGCTGGATATTTCACAAAGAGCGCTGCATGTTGCAAAGTTACAAGGCGGCGCAGTTGCATGTTCTACAGGCTCGCGTAACAGCGCTTCAGACTGCTTCAAAGTGATTCTCAATCAATAAATAGCGCACATTTATGCCAAGCAATTGCTAATGAACTCAAGTTGATGAATTATGACAAAGTCAAATTTATGGCCTTTATATAATGGTTTTAGACGATTGTAAGAATCTGAAGGATCAGCCCGCAATTGTGTAGACATTTCAAAATAAGAGTCCCGGTATATTTTGGGCTTGTTTATAATAAAAAGTCACAAGCTAAGTTTTTCTTCTTCTTCTTGGCATTATTGGTATTTTGGTTACACAAATTGTATTTAATTTGATTTCCATTTAATTCACAGTAAATTACTGTAGTCTCCCCCAAAGGAAGAACATTATTTGATACATATTCATTATATAAATTTTACTAGTAAAATCTGTGTCCCTTTCACTGAGAGAGACACTATATGACATAGCAAGGAGAACATATGAAAAGGAGAACCATTTAAATGCTGTAATTTTGCATAATTTACAATGCATAATAATACATAATATTAGTATGTAATTAAATGTAACAGTATGCTATGTAATTAAAATTAATTTCAATAAATAAAAATACTGTTAAAAATCACATTATTTGACACATGTAGTAGATCATTTTCGTGCTGTGGTAATAAGAGGATTTTTCACCCAGCTACCACCGCAAGTATATTTCAAACCTGTGGGAAGCACTGTATATGAGTTTGCCCATGCTAACTCTGCCAAGCAGTTACTAAGCTCTCTACAGTCAATGAGTGGCATAAAAAAGTCCCCCCAAAAAAATCTGATGCAAACCTAGTGGTTCAGAGTTTTGATAATCAAAGAGGCTGTAGTGGGCATGATCACAGTAAATGTGTGGGACTAGAGGTGGGATTATTGTCAGGGTGTGGGCACAAAAGCATGTGTTGATGCTTATTCTAAGCCACACCATCTGACATTTGCTTCTGGAGCACCATTAATCTTTCAGTGTGTCCAAGAGAGACCCACCCACGATGCAGTATGCATCATACACCACACACACAGCGCACAAACAAACAGACACATGTGAATGCAAGGAGAAGTTCAAGAAGAGCTAAACGTATATTACTTTACAGATATTGTGCAACATTACAGCCGATGCAACAGTAACACAAATACTATGGTTTTGAATGTGACCATCAATCCAATAGGCTATTATGGCAGTAGCTGTAAAGAAAAACACTATGGGTATTAGACTGGAGACTGGAAGTGTGTTTATATAGCGTTCTTGACTGGCTAGTAAGAAATGGCAGATTTAGGCTGGGAGAAAAAAGGTCAGTGCGCATATGAGGGTGTTTCTAAGGTTTGGATGTGTTCGTGTGCACGTGTATGTGAGAGAGAGAGAGAGAGAGAGAGAGAGAGAGAGAGAGACAGAGACAGAGAGAGAGTGCGCAGGTCCAGGCAGGGAGGAGAGAGGACAGTGTGATTTATTGGGTTCATTTTCCTCTGACTCAGGTCCACACACATCCACACTCAAGGGTGGGACTCTAAGAAAGAAAACCAAACCCTTAGATACAGTTCTCTTAGCCAAGAGATCCAATCAGAACTAGGTTAAACAATACTGTTGTATACTTCAAACCTTAAGAGATCATTTAATGTCTCTTCTCTCTTCGTGAGGTGGCAGAACTAAGACTTCACAAAACAGAAATATAACAGGGAACAGAAATCTTGCTAGATTTAGCATCTCATCTGATGCACAAAATTAATCTAATAAATTAATATGCAAATGTTTTTGCACAGTTCACAATAATGAACTACAACAGGTAATTTACCCACAGAAATCAAATGCCACTCATTCACAAAGTTTAGAAAATAAAAATCTAGTTCATTTTACTGCACTCCACTCCTCTGATTTAATGTTTTGCTTCAATATCTGTTATTATTGTATTAAGAATGCAAATCATACAGTGGAATAATATTATATTAAGATGCAACTGTTGTAACTAACTGACAAACAAAACATAAAAACATAAAATCTGCACACCAGGGAATCAAATTAACACTCACTACCAGCCATTGTAGTGGGCAACTCGTAAGAAATCTAGGCAAGAAATGCACTTAAAGAAGCACATTTGACTATATCTTTGTAAACAAAAGCCATCAACGTCTCAATGCAGTTTCCTTTGGGGTCAGTAAGATTTGTTAATGTTTTTGAAAGAAGTCTCTTATGCTCACCAAGGCAGCATTTATTTGATAAATACGGTAAAATCAGCAATATTGTGAAACATTACTGTTTAAAATAATTTTTCTATTTTAATATATTTTACAATGTAATTTATTACTGTGATGGCAAACCATTACTTCAGTCTGAAGGGTCACATGACGTTGAAAACAGATGTGCTGCTTGTGGAAACTGTGATACATTTTTTCAGGATTCTTTGATGGATAGAAACAGCATTTATTTGAAATAGAAATCTTTTGCAACATTATAAAACTCTTTACTGTCACTTCTGATCAAAACTGAATTAATTCCTCACAATACGAAAATCGTACTGACCCCAAATTTTTGAACAGTAGTGTATTTTTTTTTTTTTTATGTTGTACCCTACTAATACTACTATCACTACTACTACTACACACAACTTAGGATAGTGCTTGATGGCACTTGATAATTGTTTTTGTTCAGAACAAGTCAGGACAAGTAGCAAACCTGGGCAGTTTGCGGACACGCCTTGAGTTCATATAACAACTCTTTCATTATTCAAAAAGACCAGCACAACAACTTAGTTTAGAAGAGCAAACTATTCACAGGGCAAAATTAAAGCACAGCTGCCAGGCAGCAGACCACCACAGGAAATCTAAAAATATTTCATGTAGGAGAGAAAAATTATTCTTACAGTCAGAAGCACATCTGACAGGACAAAAGCCGCCCCCTCACACACACACACACGTATGCATCAATCTGCCAGTTTTACCCATTCTAATGTAGCCTTCAATTTCCTCTTAATGTACGCAAAGCTGAGTGCATGTTGTGCGTGGGCAATCAGACACTGGAAACCCAAATGAGTAGATGGGGATACAACAGGAATGGCGGGGGGAGGGAGAACAAAACCTACTGTCCTTGTCTCTGGCTCTGTCAAGGTTCTCATTAACATGTGAAACTCATTTCTGCATTCACCTGACTGAGCAGCCCCCTACCCATCACCCACAAGCCCCTGTGCAAGAACCTCACTGATCAACGTACAGAGGGAGACAGCTGGACACACTCACACACCCTAAAAAAACACAACCAAGCACAAACAAGTGAGAGAAAGGAAACTGAAAGAAAACAACAAGAGGGCAGACATGCAGATGGCATAATACTGTCAAACGACAAATAAACTCCAACCAAAACAACAACACATCTTTTGGATGGGAATATGGGGTGTTCTTAGCCTTGACCTTAAGTTTTTAATTTCCATGCATGCATTTGTCTTAGATTCTTCCATAGCCACACAAGTAAGGTGGAAGTACCCCTTCATCAACATCAAATCTTAAATAATTATATTGGACATCATTTGTATTATTAGTACCATTATTAAAATGTCCATTATTAGAATGACTGACTTCAAAACTTCAAACAACTGTAAGCGATACTGTGAGTGAAAAATAGACACCATGAGACAGATAAATAGAGCTGCACTATTCTGGATAAATTGAGAATCATGATTTTTTTTTGTTTAAAATAGAGATCACGATTCTAAATAGACAACTAAACAAATAACATGTAATTTACTAGAGGTTCTGAGAAAATGTTAATTGCTCAGGCTGGGAGAATAAAATCGATTCATCTCGATTCGTGGATCGATTCTGAGACTTTCCGAATGAATCGCGATTCTCTCTTGAATCGATTCTGAGCTTAATTTTTAACAGCAGATGGTGCTCTAGGCTAGTTTTTAACCACACGCTTAAATGGCGACGAAGAAGATCGCTCGTGCATTTGGCCAAGTCGGTGAATGTACTTGCACCTTGGCTCAGAATGCTTTTATGAGACGAGATTAATGTAAACATCCCACTCAGACACCCTTGTAATTCGTTTCAACCTTTTCGAACTTTGAATGATTTTGAATGATTATTTTATGGAAGGTTCAAGTGGTGTGTGTAATGAATTGGAAGAGAGCAGAGTACGGCTGTTTCTAAAGCGTGTAGTGCCATCTGCTGTTAAAAACTAAGCTCAGAATCGATTTGAGAGAGAATCGCGATGGATTCGGAAAATCTCAGAATCGATCAAGAATCATTTCTCGATTCACGATTCACTGTCCCAGCCCTATTAAGTGCTGTAGCCAATTTAAAATATTTAAGTAATCTGAATTACTTAAAAATCGTTCTGAATGAATGATTCAAAGACTTCACTTGTTTCACTACAAGTTGTTTGTTTTGAACAAATCTTGAATGAATGATTTAATGAAAAATACAGGGACTTTGTTAATAGTCACTTGCCGCCAACTAGTGGTGTAACGATGTAATTGATACAATCTTTATTTGAAGTGTCAAGGTGATTTACTCTATTTTGATCACTACTGTAGACATCAGTGTTTATATTCGAACTATAAACTGATTATCCTATTCTGTGATAATATTTTAAAAGAAATTAATTTATTTTTGAAGCTGTATCCTACCTATAGGCTACATGACAACTGCTCTCTCTAGGTCTGCAGCAGCGCCAACGGAGATCTGAATGTTCACTGTTAACGATTAATCGTGCAGCTCTAATAGACTGACATTCTTTAAACAAATTTCCTCTTTCTAAAAGACATTTCACAGCAACACAAACAATAAAACACCTTTCAGACCGGTTGCAACTGCCAAAATGCCTCCTGCCGACTTGAGAGAAGCAATGAGAAATGAAGTCCATTGGTTGATTTATCAAGTCAGAGTGGCTTCACAAACAGAAGAGCCAAACAACAAACTCCATCATACTATGTGTAGACCAGACCTGATAGACTATCTAAAGTAAGGGATTCAGATTTGGAGGTCACACTAGTGACACCTATGACATGTAGTTGCAAATACATCTAACAGCAGGAAGTAATGAAGCAGAAAACGTGTGTACTAAATAATGGTAAACCTTATAAAGCTCAAGTCTATGATGTCCATATGATGCCTAAGGTCATGAAAGAGTCAATGTGAAGAGATGCAGTTGCACATAAAACAAGGTGCAAAAATGGTTTAAGTAAGATAGGTTTATAGATGTAAAAGCATTTCCCTTTATAAAACTTGTGCGTAGCTGTGAAATATTTAGCTATCCATAATACAAATACAACAAGCATTGTTGTTTCTGTCCTCACTAAAAGCAACACAGTACAGAGCAAAAAACAAAACAACAATCAGAGTATTGCTGACATTTTAATACATAAACTTTGCCAAACTGCATCAGCATTAACTATAAAAAAAATTAGACCAATGAAATTTCACTACAAACAGAGAAACTAAGCAATCAAAGCCTGTTTAGGATACCGGTCCACAGCCACTCTGATGCTCTAATGCCTCAGTGATCTTAGACCTATATAGAGGGATGATGGTATTGCTAATGATTATCACACAAGTCCTGTAAACCTTTTTACATTCCAGTAACGTTTATGGCCCACTCAAGCCACGCCAGAGCAGTCAGGACAAAAGGGCCAACACTGATTACCTTCCAGACACATAATCAATGTACAAGGCAATTTTGTATGCATGTCCCCTGTATTCCCTACAGCAAAACTTTGAAACAAGAAAAAGGTGAAAAAGTACACGTTTATATGTGCTGATGGATTTGAGGGGTGCAGGTCATTACAACAATGCTGTTCAGAGGAACGAAGAGAGTATAAAACAGGAATCTGCACTCAGAATTCAAAGTTATACATATTGCCCCTGCCTTTGTGCATGTTTATGAAATATTTTGGGATAATTTGATTATGCTTTCAGCTTCAAGTGCAGTGCTATAAGTTCCTATTTAACACATTTAACAATGCTTAAGGGTTATTATTAAAGTGCCCCTATTATGGATTTTTGAAAATGACCTTTCATGTAGTGTGTAGCTCTAAGTGAATGAAAACATCCTGCAAAGTTTTAAATTTGAAAGTGCACCGTATATAAAGTTATTGTCTCTCAAAAGTAAGAGTCGACTCTGAGTCAATTAAACAAGTCATTCGTAAAACGAATCACAAGCCGTTTCGTTGTGACATCACAACTAAACATCAACATATCATCATTTTTTCAACAATACCACAGCAGTACAATCTTTTGTTGTGTTCCCATCATTTTACTGACAACTGCTTCTCAAACCTCGGGGAGTTTAATGCAGGATTCACAAAATGCTTGATCTTAAAATATGGATCAATGCCCAGTTTATTTGGACCAGCTTGCTCCTCTGAATCTCAACCTGCAAGTATGATTAATAATTGATGTTTGTATTTTTTAACGATCGTTCAAAATTTGTAGTTTTGTATGTTGTGTAATGTACACCAGTCTGTCTCCTGCTAACAGGCTAACAGGCTCATGTTTCTGTAGTTTTTCTATTCAGATGTGGGTCCAATATTGTCTAAAAATGCAGCTTGTCTATCCTGTTACTTGGAGTAATGATCAAGAATGGAGCACAATTTTTTTTTTTTTTTTTTACACAAAGTGTAATGAATTACCAGCTATTCATGTTTGTGCTTGGCTAACGTGGGAGTTTACAACATACAAAACAAACTTTTTTTTCCTCTGCGTTTTTATTATTATAGTATAGTGGGGCTCTATCTGTATTCTAATAGGATGTTAAGATGCTAGTCCACACTAACTAGTTAAAGAGCGATCTTCACGTTTTGCACAGCTACTATTTGTATGAGTGTTCATGCCACAATGCAGCTGCGCAAGCACGGCAGCTCAAAATAGTATACATCCAATCGTCTAAAATTGCTTGAATGTCCAAACTGGCAAAGCTTAAAACAAATACAACTGACAAAGTTTAGTGAAGATGCAAGGCTCACCGCTCATGCGGCATCACTATGTGTTGAACCAGCGTTCACCTCCGTGTTGCTTTTATGACACTGACTGGATGGGGCAGAGTCATGTGGCTACACACGCGGTAGAATGTTTTTAAGGGGGAAGTATAAACAGAATTTTAAAAAAACTAAATAACGGACATGGGAAAATTACGTCGGTTAGAGGTTCTGAATTTCGGTTTCGATTACTTTTCGATTAATCGTCCAGCCCTATTGTATACAATGTCTTGCAAATTGATAGCTGTCATTCAGTTATGGCAATGGGCGTGCGGTGCGCGCAGTAGACCAATCACAAAGGCTTGGGCCATCTGACCAATCAGGGCAGTGTAGGCTCACGGAAAGGAGGGATTTAGAGAGACTGATTGATTGAACTGCTTCTAACGAATCGTTTACAAAACATTGAAAACTCAGGTGAAATTAAATGTATATTATGAGAAAACCAAAGTGTTTTTTGACCTTGCAATGCATGTAAACCTGTTAAAGGAGACTCCAAAAACAATATTAGGAACCTTAAAAAAAAAAAGCATAATAGGGGCACTTTAATGAATTAAAAAACACACACACAAAAAAAAATCTCATTATGTGCATGGGGGAGAAGGACCAAGTCCAAGCCCATTCAAGTCCACCATTGACATAGTATCATATTTTGCATTTTAATAAACAGAACTTAACGATTTACCAAGTGTTAGAAGTAATAATTAATTAAAAAAAGGGAAAAAAAGTACCATTTAAACTTTTGGCTTCGTTTACAGTATTGTGATATCAGTATCGTGTATCGTGATGTAATGTATTGTTACACCCCTACTTACTAGAAATTACTAGAAAGAAAAATGTCCAGGTTTTACCAATTAGCTGCTCCTGATCACCATTTCAGTGGTCCATATACTCACAATATCCTGACTATGAACTGACTGAACATCACAGTTCACATCCTGAGCGTCATCAGAATTTTCACACGTCCCCAGAATGACCGCCCAAGGAACTTTCCGTCAACCCTGGAGCTTTCAGCTGTGAAAGAGCAACACGAGACTCCCATCCCTCTTACTGCTGACTCTTACACAAAACCCTCTCATCAGGACCAGCCCACTTAATGTCCTATATATACACGCTCTCATAATAACCCCCCGAAAGCTATGAGATTTCCCATCTATACCTCCATGCCCCTTGTTTGACTTCAGCCCCCCCCTCACTCCCCATATATGCCCTGGCAATGACCCCCTATTAGAGGAAGAACGTGTGAGCGAGTCTGCTTTCATGTTTAAATGGAGGAGTGTGTCATTCGTGTGTTGACTACACAAATCGCTCCTTCATATCGGGGTCACAGCCAGTGCTCACCCATTTGTTTTGCTCCCTTCCTCACTGCACTGAAGCAGAACCCTCTATGAGCTTGTATACAGGCTGCATGGGAATAGTCAGCAATATGCGGCTATAAACGGTCAAGCAGGGAACAGCATCACTGAAAGCCACCATATCAGACAAAAACACACCTGCTAATGAAAAAAAATAAGTGCATTCTTCTAAATTCAACTATTAAATCAAAGTTGAAAACAGCTGTCACAACTAATTCAATGAACTCAACTGATAATAGCTGCAATAAAAGCTTAACTTTGAAAGCAAAATAGGGCCAAAGTGTTTTGTTTGCACTAAGGTTGTGACGCTGAGGAAATTTTCCCACCAGTTAATCGATATGTGACAACACAAGTAATACCGGCATCACCGGGATGGGGGGGGGGGGGTGTTTCCTCTTTTGCACCTCGCTTTTAAATCGCTAATTTGAAAGTGAAAGTAAAATGCACACGGGCATTCATTTTTCAGTATGTATGTATGCAGATGAACCTAAAAACACCACAGTCAAGACTGAGTTTGTCGGTCATGTCGACAAATCTTGCATATATTTTGTGGGACTGTCTGTCAAAAATATGCAGGCAGTAATGTTGTCAAAAGTACTGACCGCAATACCAAATCGGTACTGAAATTTTAAAAATGTGCCGCTTTGAGCGCTGTTGAGTGGATTCCTAAACACCTCTGATTGGCCTTTGTGTTCACATGCTCATCAGATATTTCTGTGATTGGCTACAACGATCAATGCATGGGAGCGTTTGAAAGCACACGGAAGTGTTTGAATTTGAAAGCGTTTTGAAAGCAGGCGTCTATCAGTGGTTGGGCTGCACAATTAATCGGACTATTAGAAAAAAAACATTGAAATCGCGCTTAAATGATTTGGCTTAGTTTGCGATTTGCGTTTTTTTTTTATGTTCGGCTTGTCAATGAACTATGGCTCCAAATGCTAATCCATCTGAAAGCACTGCGAGTTTGAATCGCTTATAATGTGCATTTGAAAAAGCAACGTGCATCAAACATCTTTCCAGACATGAGAAGCATTTATTAACAACTTGTCCAACAAAAGACAACATTTAATAACATGTTTTTACTCCAAACTCACTTCATAACGACAGTTGAGCGTCCTTCTGTGAGATGATGTGGTTTCTTACACAGAATAAGGCAGTCGTGTGTTTATTAGGCATGGGGCGTTTACCGGTATCAAAGTGTATTGCGGTTTGAAAACCACTACATTTTTCCATAATACCGATCCTGCGGTATTAGCTGTTTTTTTATGTCGAGTCAAAGACGCAAAGTGCAGGAATCCTCCACCTGTGTCTGTGTGTGTATAGGATGGCAGAAGGAGGTGAACCCCTGGCCTGAAACTTTTTCCCCCATCGAAAAAGATGAAGTGAGGTGACTGGCACTGTCTGATGATTGAAATGGCCTTAACATTTACTTAATAAACTGCAAAATGTTACGTTTTCTAATACCTTTATTTCATTCATGGATTGCTTCTGACAGAAGCATTTGCGGGGAAGTTAGCATGATCGCCAGGGTTCAAAGTGCCAAATGAGAGTAAAAATCAGTGCTAAAACGCTTATTCACCAGTTGCCCGGTAACTTATGAATTGAAGCTGCGCATAAAATAATCGCAGCCTTTGCCAAATCGCGTGCGATAAAATTGCGAGAAATCGTGAAGCCCTAATCAGCGGTTTGCCTGCTTTCAAACACTCCCGCCTGTATCTGTGTAAGTTCACTAAAAAAAACCCTGAAAATTTGGGGCTTTAGCCTGAAAATGGCATCCATGCATAGGGCTGGGTACCGAACTCGATACTTTTTAGGTACCGATCGAACTGCCTCGATACTATCGAGTATCGAAAAGTGTCTTGTCATTCGGTACCAAATTTCGGTACCTCGAGGGGCGGAGAAATGCTTTCGCTGTCTCGTTGAGGAGCAAGTAACGTTGCGCTACATTGTTATTTATATCTAAATATATAAAACTATACGCGCGAGAGAGACCCTATGTGCGAGAGGGCGATTGAATCAACGGTTTCGTTTTCAGTTTATCTCCGAATGGACGGGTGAGAAACGGCTGTTTATGTGAGCAGCCGGTTCACTACAGATACTGTTAACAGAAAACAAAAGTGTCGCACTGCCTGCAGAAACAGCGGAACGCGCAATGTTTTTTATAGTCTAGTTATGGACAGGTACAACACACAGCAGCTTTACATCAGCGTTCGTTCCTCAAGTCTATGGAAACACGCGACCGGTTCGTGACAGGCTCGTTCGCCTGCACGAGCACAGGCTCTGCCTCTGGCTCCAGAACGCGAACAATTCTGCTGAAAAAGAGGTATCAGCGTCCTCCTGATACTGCGGATAATTTGCAACGAACTTGCGTCACTCTTACTTCCGCTTTGATCTTGTTAATAATTAATTTTTTGAAGAAGAACAATTGCTGAGTGATTTAAAAAGAGCCTCACATATTTAATTTTTGCATTGAAAACTAAACTTTATTAAAACTATTTGCACTGATTTATTGTGTTGGGTAAATTTTGTTAATTTGTGTTTTTTTTATTCCCCGCAGTGGCTCAGGAGATGAGTCTTTGAGTCTGAAAAAAAGTCAACAAAGTTAAAATATAAAACCAAAGATTTTTGTTGAGGTTATGTAATCTTGTTTAAACAGATTTTATAAAACTGGTACCGAAAAAGGTATCGTTTAGGTATCGGTATCGAAGTCAAGGTATCGGTATCGTCTCGGTATCGAAAATATTTGAACGATACCCAGCCCTATCCATGCATGGCAAAGGCTATAAAACAGTTGCAGAGATAATACTGATGACAAAAACAATGACACAAAAACATCACAGTTGGTAAGAAAAAACAGACCTCTGTAAAAAGCAAAACAGCAGGAGGAAAGAATTTTAGTTCAGGCAAGCTAATGCTCCACATCATATGTATGTATGCGTGTAATATAATTTTATATTATAAATAAAACAGTTAAATTCAACTAAGGCCACATTTTCTTCTATATTTTCCTGCAACGCTGGATTTACAATAAATGTGAAAACCTGTGAATTAGTGATGTGCAGGTCGCGGTTATATCCGCAGACACTGCAGATAATCCACGTAATGGATGGAGGGTCAAGTAATAAAAAAAATAACATGCAGCGTTATTTGCATCACTGGCCGGAAGAAGCGCACCGCAGTGTTTGTCGTTGTTGAGCGGTAGGACATGAGCTGTTGGCACATGCATCTTACGTTTTTTGGATCATCTTTTACCATTTCAAAGTGCATCCAATTCTACACTTTAGATTTTCTTATCAAAGACATTGTTAAAGATTTAATTCCTGCCGCTAGGGCTGGACGATTATGACCTAAAATCAAAACCTTGATTAATTGAACATTTTACCTCGATTATGATTATTGAATGATTATTTTCTGTTTTTTTTTTTTTTTTTGCCCTCATAGTTCATTGACAAGGTTTGTACTGTAAATATGTTTGACTATTAAAGATGGGATTTTTGTGCGGGGGGCGGGGCATGGCCATCATGGAGATAATGAAAATATAGGAAAATGAATGTTAAAAATAAAAATATGACATGAAAACCTGTCTATGAAAACATGAAAATGTGATTAGAACAGTGTTAGATTGATTATGATGCAGCAATGTTTTTAATAGGCTAAGGAAGCATCTAAAAGGAATAGCCACCTGAGGCGAGTGACGCCAATAAACTGAAGCCCGTTCTATGACACATCCTATGATATTAATCAGATAACTCAGATACATAATATAGATGTAACATTACAACTTGTATCGGCACAAAAGGTTGCAAATTCCAGTGAAATTTAAGTTACGTGCTACAGCGAGAGAGCGCGCGAGCACATGAGCGCTTTCACGACAGCGTGCTGAATAACGGGTAAGAACAGAATTTACTGTAGATTTCTATAAAGTTCTCATTATAATGCCATGTTTATGGCAGATCTGTGCTTTATTTTAATCACATTATTATTAAGTGATTCCATAAATCGCCTGTCCGTTTTCGAAGCCATGCAAATTATGCCATTGATTGAACAAATGATGAAAAATGCACTGCTGCATTATTATAACATCAGTATTTTTATTTTATTTTATTTTTTTAAAGAAACATCTAAAATCAATATGACTGTCTCAAATAACTCAGTCAATATCGGGCATTGCATTTGAGCATGAAACTAAACACTGACATGCAGCGCATTCAGCATTTCAATAAATGTTGATATCCCAACCCAACGCACCCTACAGTAGATTAATCAGATATAGCTATTACAACTTTCATCTGTGTAACTCCGTTTGTTCTTTAAAAAGTGCAACTAATATTTCAGCAATATTTTGGATTAAATTTGCACTTTCTGATCAACCAAAATGTTATTTTACAGTATGAAAATCACTGTTGATTACTGCTAAATTAATTACAAATAGAATTAAAAGGATATTTTCAGCACAAGATAAAAGTTTTGCGCTGCACAGCTTGCATTGAACTGTATTTTCATCTATCTTGTCAAAGTGAAACTAGACATCACTACGTGACTTCGAGGCCATTCACTCTCTTCTCACTTCTTTTGACGCATGCTGTGGAAAGCTAAAAAAATCAGAGCTCAGTGAGCCGCCCAAAGTGCTACTATAACCGATCAGGAGAAAAAAGAAAAAATACATTTCGATCATCGTTTACATGATCGATCATCGCTGTCACGGTCGAGTACTCGGTCGCTGTTGCACATCCCTACTTTCGGCAGTTATTTTATCTATAATTTGTAACATTTCTTACAGATTTCTGCTCGTTGTAAATCAGATACAAATACATTAGCACAGTATCAGTACATAATGAGAGCGATTGTGTGTGTGAATCAGTCATACCGTCTCTCTATTAATTGTGAAGCTGTGGGTTGTAAATGGTTACTTCAAAAGTAGAAAAATATACGCTATAATAACTTTTGAGTTCGGGTGGGTGGCGGTTGGTTGGTTGGTTGGTTGATTTGTTTTTAACAGCGGATTCGGGTGACGTTACAGCTGATCCACACATCTCTACTGTGCATCCTAAAAAAGAAACTTGGCATCACTATGGTGATCCAATCTAAAACAAGCCAAGAGCAAATTCTAAGCCTTTTCTTCAACTGCAGACGTGTGGTCATGTGACTTCAGGCCACTTGTGGAAGCTTTAATTCCTGAGCCAGACACAACACACGGAGAACCTTGGAAGCGTGTAACAACTTCAACATCACGCTCACAAATCAAAACACAGACCTGAACAGCCACAAACAGAGCTCAAATTTAGCATGGCATCATTTTGACAGCCAACACCCTGCAGTAAACATCATGGATGTGACCCATATCAGATGTGATAGGAGGGGTGGGTGTGTGTGAATGCATGTGTGTTTAGCCTCTGGGGAGCATAAGGCAGAGCTGCTATTTATCAGGTTACAAAAAAGTGGGTGTGTATTGTGCTGCTTTGTGCCGCCTGTGTGTCTGCAGTTCAGCCTCCATCTCTCTCTCTTCATCCCTCGCTCCCTCTTGTGCAGAATGGTATGGAGTGTATCAGTCTGAGCATGTGTGGATCTCTTCTGCCAATGCTACACACTTGGACAAAACCTTCCATTTCACCTCTGCCACCTAACACATAAACCCTTGTTTTTTTTGTACATTTCTAAACACAAAAACGAACACACACGCTCTCATTCACTCACGTTGTCTCTTTCTCTCCCCACTAACACCAGCCCATCTTGCAGCTGGTAGCCTCGGCAGGAAGCAAAAACTCACGTGACCTCATTCTTGACCATCTCTGCCATGTTTTCTTTCAGTCTATCTGGCTTAAATAAGGTATTTCAGACTGACAACTGCAGTATTTTGAGACTGTCCCCTACCCTGGATGTACTGAACATGCAATCTTAGAAAAATCTCCTGAAATCTATTAGGATGCCATCTAAATGAGTCAAAATCTGGAAAGGGGTAAAAATGGAACAACAAACAAGATCTGCATTTTCATGGGTTTAAATAAAATATTTTTGTTATAAGAGACAAGACAAAATCACTCTTTTCCTGGTAAAAAAAAAAAAAAAATTTAACTTGATTTTCAAAAGTCAACAAAACTACGTCTCTGAGAAACCTGCAATTTAAGTCATAAAATAAAATTAATTTTGTAAAATAAGTATAATGAACTACGTAAAAATTTTGAACATCTCCAGGATGTTTTAGAATTACCCAAAATTCAAACATAGTTCACCCCTCACACGTTATCATGTCCGTCAAAAACTAAGGCTGGCTGTCGGTTAGAAAATTAGAACATCAACATAACACACTCATGGGCATCAATCACTTCACAAAATACTTGCTGGCTAAGAAATAAATAATTATTACCTTACAATACATCTGTTTTCAAATCCACATCATTTGAATATCATGACATCGATGTCTGTCAAAAAATAATGTGCGCAATACAAGGTACTATTTACAAGAAGCAGACGTCCAGCGAATACAAGCTTTGCCTGGAAATCCAACACTACTGGATGACTATGTTATCACTTTCTGAGAAGAGTGTTAAAGGGTTAGTTCATCCAAAAATGTCATTCCAAACCTGTAAGACCTTCGTTCATCTTCGGAACACAAATTAAGATATTTGTGATGAAATCCGAGTGCTCTCTGACTCCTCCATAGACAGCAATTTAACCACCACTTTCAAGTTCCAGAAAGGTACTAAAGACTAGGGCTGGGCGATATATCGAATGCTTTTGTCACGCGCATTTCGTCAGTAAAGCCGGTTCCCTGATTGCCGCTAAATCGCCATCACCTGCTTTCAAATGGAGCGGCATTTAATAGACAGAGCCGTAGATCACTGATAAGCCACACAATATCGCGTTCATTATCGGAGGCGATACATCTGCGATATGAACGCAATATTGCGTGGCTTATCAGTGAACTACGGCTCTGTCTATTAAATGCCGCTCCATTTGAAAGCAGGTGATGCCGATTTAGCGGCAATCAGGGAACCGGCTTTACTGACAAAATGCGCGTGATAATCGCATGCGATATATCGCCCAGCCCTACTAAAGACATAGTTAAAATAGTCCATGTGACTGCAGTGGTTCAACCTTAATTTTATGAAGCAATGATAATACTGTGCATAAAAACAAAAAAAAATAACGACTTTATGCAACAATTTCTTCTCTTCCATGTCAGTTTTCTACATTGTTTACATTGTATAGACAGTGCAACGTTTCCGTGTTCTACGTGAGAACGCCGACTCCGTATTGGCCGACGCTATTCACGTGAGCAGCGCGAAGTATGTGTGTGATGTTGACGCAGGTGCCGGCCAATAAGTCAGCGTTCAGACGTAGAACACGGAAGCACTGCACTGTGTTTACTAAGTAAACAGCGTGGGAGACTGACAGGGAAGAGACTGTTTAATAAAGTCGTTATTTTTGTTTTGTTTTTGCACACAAAAAGCATTCTCGTGGCTTCATAAAATTAAGGTTTGAGCCACTGTAGTCACGCTGACTATTTTATAGGGGTGTAACGATACGCTCAGGTCACGATACGATACGTATCTCGATACGGAGTTCACGATACGATACGTATCACGATATTTTGAACAAAATGAAACTGAAATTCAAACAAGATTTATTAAAAAAACATTAACAAATTTCAATAATTTTCCTTGTTGTACATACAAGATCACATTTCAATAAAATAAATAAATATAAAATTTTAATAAAAACCTTCTGTATTCAAATTAACAGTTGAATAGGGCTGTCTGTCACTGAAAAAAAAAAAAGTTAAATTTAACATGAACTTAGAATTATGAATAGGGGCCGTTCACATATCGCGTCTAAAAACGCGTGGAAGGCGCGGCCGCACCGCTTCTCCTTCTTTCCAAAGCGCTTGCGCTCCCGTGGCGTCGGTCGTTGCTATGCAACCATGAACTGAGCTCTCCAAGAGGATCAGGATGTTTCTGCAAAGGATAAATGATTTCTAGCCCTTGCATTAGTTTTACTACGAGATATATTGATGGAGATAAGATATAAAAACCACCATGTACAGCTATGATCAGCTGTTCGGCTGAGCTTTTGATGTTTTGTTACGGAAAGGCCATAGCTGATCGGTTGATTCTTGTCACACGACCTGCGGTGCGCTTGCGGCATTCTGAGAAGTTGAGAATTGCATGCGCGTCGATCCCATTATGAGTGCGCCTGCCGCGCGGCTACATTTGAAAATAATAACTGACTTGCACGCGGAAAAGACGCAATATGTGAACGGCCCCACAGAACTTCTTAAAGCAAAGCATCGCAAGTGTCTTTTGCTTTTCTGTGAGCACAGCTGTTGCTGTGCACTGCGGTGAAAGAAAGCCATGACTTTTCTCACACGACCATGCAAGAGACTGACATGAGAAACATTTAAACCTGCTTGCAAGATTCAATGTGTGCCCGAAACACTTACTGAACTAGAGAGCTGATTGAGACACACCATCTACGATAAATCGTTACACCCCTAATAGGCTACTTATAGTAATTTAAAAATGTGGTAGCATTGGATCTGGACAGGAAGGATAACTCTGGGAGTTGGAAGGGGTGTGTCGCGATTCTGCCTTCTCACATCGCGATACAGGTTCGTGGACCTGCGTATCGCGATTTCGGTTTCATATCGCATATCGTTACAGCCCTACTATTTTAACGATGTCTTTAGTACCTTTCTGGGCCTTGACAGTGGTAATTAAATTGCTGTCTATGGACGAGTCATTTACCTCTCGGATTTCATCAAAAACATCTTAATTTGTGTTCCGAAGATGATATTTTTATATTAAAAATATGCAGGGTTTTTCCTACATTGAAAAATCTGGCGGCCGCCAAAACACATTTTTTTCAGTATTTTCAGGTTATTTAAATGACAATGTGTAGTAAATTAGGCCTACCTATAAAATCAGTTAGTTTAGACTGGAGTGAGGTGAAACCAGAACAAAGCAAGTTGTTGTTAGCCAGGTGCATTCAGTTGTATATGGTAGAAAATTAGACTATTAGTTACATTAACTTCACGTGGGTAGGGTACTTTTTACTGTTTGTGTTGATGACCATGTCTGTCAGCCACCACCAAAGACCATTTCTGACCCATGAAAAACCCTGATATGTTGAAAAATGCAAACAGATAGCTTCAACAAAAGCATACCACTGGATTAACAACCTTGGAGCTCACAACAGGTCTGTCTTTAAAGGCCAATTCACCCCGCACAGACAAACGTCAACAAACACGTTTGTTGGGTTTTGTCGGATCAGTGTGTTACCCCTGTCGATGTCTGTTGGCATCGGTCGGGGTTTGTTTTTTACCCGACTGAACATGTTCAATCAGCATTTGTCAGTGTCTGTTGGGTCAGTGTTTCATAAAATTCTAAATTCCAAATCCAACGGCCAACTTGTTTGTTGGTGTTCGTCTGTGCGGTGTGAATTGGCCTTAAAGGTTAATAAGTTATTGTTAAAAATCTGTTTCCCTATGAAGTTGAATGAAGTTTTTGCTACTGGAACCCGGCTGTTGCACTCTATAGAAAATTTCAGAAATGTAATACTGTGGATGTCTTTGACATGCTCTCAATTATATCTGGACATTTTTAGCAATTGTAAGAAAGCTGTTTGCTTACTCAAATCAGGTCACGGCTGAGAGCCGGTATTCGAAACAGAAGTGAAATATGTAAATACAGGTCATCAGTAAAGGAAACTGAAAGTTTGCTTTGCACACAGCACAGAAAACCTCAAAACAATCAAAAAACTTCAGCTCACCCGATCTTGTTCATGGGGCAGAAGACGCACCGGAGGCAGAGAATCCAGAGACACACAGCCCGTCCCATCGTTATGAGAACTCCTGCTTACCAACCGGAAGAGTGGTCCTTGTTTTACCACCCGTCCATGAGCGACGGCCCTCTTCAGAGCTAGCCGGAGCTGCTGGTGGAAAAGGCCTGGCCCCATAGAGCCACTGCCCGACAGATAACCCGCAACATCTGCCTGGCATTTCAGAAAGCGTTCAATGCTCTTTAGGGATGATCCACCAGGTTCGTGAAGCCCCTCCAGAGAGCGCTTGATAAGTTTGTTCCAGTCCAGGCCAGGTTTTTTGCTGGAGCTGGAGGTGCTGGAACTGCCTCCACCTCCTCCCGCCCTGGGTTTCGGGAGCGATAAACGTCCAGGGTTATCGGGGTCCTTGTAGGAGTTGAGCCCCTTGTTGGACACCTTGAGTATGGAGCCATCTTTAACACTGAGCTCGAGGTGCTCCAGAACCGTCTTGCGGTCAAGCCCATGGGACATTGACACAGCATTGCAGATGCGCTCTTCTGACGGCCGCTGCTTTTGCTTTTTCACCTTTTTGATGGCTTCCAAGATCCAGGTGGTGTACAACGGGTTGGCCAGCTTCACCATGGCTGCGTTAATAAGGCTGGGCCAAGGCCCAACACGCTCTCACAACCGTTAGGGAGCACCCAGTGGCCTCAGCCCTGGCGCTGCCTCAACGTAGTTGTCCTCCTCCTCCTCTCTCTTCTTCCAGGAGGCTATCCTTTGTCCCGGGGAGGTGCAGTAAGTCTCTCTGTGCCTGAGCAGGAGCTGTTAGAGAGGGAGCCGATCACCATAGCATAGGCTCCCTAAATCCCCCCCCCCCCCAACCTCAAAAAGATTCCCCTAACCCAGTGACCCTTCCTCCTGAAGGGCTGCCACACCAAAGCAAAGAGGTGAGGTATGCAACAGGCGGACACAACAACTACTCCAAAAGAAAAAGTTGCAAGAGCCTGGGGTGTCGTTTTATTTGCCCGTCTCAAAGCAGTCAGTCAAATAGAATCCTCGATTCAGATGGTTAGTGTTATCCGTTTAGATGGAGCATCTTTGTTAAGAAATGTGACAGCACTTTTGGAGAGTTTCTGTTTCTTCCGTTGGGGAAATGTAAGTGTGAAAATATTGTCCAGCAGTTCGTTCCTTCCTTGTTGATCCTCCTAGTGCTGTTGGAACAAGCGGTCCTGAACAGAACTCTCACTCCAGGAAGCAACGACGGCTGACCATCTTCCTACTGGGTATTCTTCAGAAGCTCCTGCAACCTGCACACAAAAAAAAACATGAAAAGGATCAGCATCTGAAAAGCACACAAAACACATTGCAACCAACAAAATTATTGAACACTCATTAATATTAATCATCCAGCACATAAAAAGGGCAGAAAACAGTTCTACAGAAACACACAGCCTCATTAAAGAAGGGTAAAATATCTATGTGCATCTAATGCACAATGATAGCAAACTAACTCCACACTACACTTCAAAAGGGTCTCACTTTATATAAGAAGTCTTTAACTACTATGTACTTATGTTAAAAAAAATATTGCACTTATTGCCTTTATGTTTTATTGAAAAACTTTTGCTGCTTTTGAGGTGGGATACGGTGAAGGTTAGGGACAGGTGATATCATTTTAAGGGTGGGTCAACAGTGCAATTATATATGTAACTATAGAAATTAATTACAGATATAATTGCATGCACTCATGCAGGAAATTTTAAATACAAGTACAAAGTAAAAATATCTAGCGCATTGTATCAAATGGTTAATTGAATTGTTAGTACATAGCAGTAAAAGACATTTAATATAAAAGGCATCCAAAGTTTGACACATTTTAAATCCCACATTCAGAAAAAAACAGTTAAGCGTCAGTTAAAAAAAAGTTAAAGCCAATATTAGCAGCAATAATAGGTAACACTTTATTTTACAGCACCCCTGTTATACATGTACTTACTATAGTAATAAGAGTAAATCACACAAAAAAACTAACCCTAAACAAATAGAAACAAACTGTAGTAAAACCAAATATTACTCAGTACTTGTGTAATTGCACTGTAACAAGGACACCTTAAAATAAAGTGTAACCCAATAATCTAAACAAAAACAAAACAAAATGCCTTCACAGTTAAAAATGCACTATTTTCAGTGACAGATCAGATCAGTGACAAAACGGTAATATTACAAATGTCTCACAACCACCAGAGTGCCTGAAACTTCCTTTTTTTAAATTATGACTTGAAGAAATTTTGTAATGCAACGTCTATTATCATAACTTCAAATTGAAGTTAAGCAATTTCACAACACCTATGACAGATGGCCTGTTAGAAATCATCTGTAATGAGGTGCTAATCACACGTCAAACTGCAGCAGAAAGGAAAGCACGTAATAAATGTCAACACATGGCTAATAGTAAACAAAACAGAAACGGGGCTTGGACATTGAGGGGGGAAAAAAAACGTAAACAATATTACAAACAGCAGTTTGATAGTGGCTAAACACTAGCAAATATACTTTACTGGAAACTATTTAGGTTTATTTTCCATTCCAAACCATGTAAACTTTGAAGTAACGAAGCCAGTGCACTGAGCGGATGTTGTTAGCTCCAAAACACAAGCAACGTGCAGCTGAGAATAAGGACAATGTTTCCTCCGTTCCCCTCAGCGCCTGAGATTTCACACCATAACAATCTGAAAATGACATTTTTCTAGATCTTTCCAGCCTTATATTCCGTTAAGAAACATCGCGGCCTAACTGAAAACACAATGCCCGTAACCAGTGGCTACCGCGGTTAGCGCGCCTCAGCCGTTAAAAAAGAACGCCAAGATTCCTTCCTTCCTTCCCTCGCGCCAACGTTTGACACGGCCGCGCGCGGCCTCAATCTCTGCCTCGGATAAGCGCATGACAAAAAAAAATCCTCACGCGAGATGTTCGACTGCTCCTCCGCGCTTCCTCCACCATTTTCTCCTCTACTTCCTTCCCCGCTTACTGTAACCCACCCTCCCTACCCAACCGGAGAGCCTGCGGTGGCAGTGGTGGTGGCGGCGGAGGAGACGAGGCCCGTGAGGGAAGTAGTTAGGCCTCGGCTAGCTCCCCCCACCCTCCCCCTTCATCTCCGCGTACCCCCCCGTTCCCTCTACCTTCTCCCGCTCCTTCCCTGAAAGACAGAACCACGAGTCCAGTTCGGGCTCTCAAGCCGAGAGCATTTTGAACGCTGTATGTAATTGTGTGCTACTCACCGGAATTTCGGCTCGAGTGGCCGAGGAGAAGGTGCCAGAAAGCGTTCGAAACACAGACAACAACAAGCCCGAAAAATGCAGCCAGAGAGCAGTAGCTCCAGAGCTGACGCCATCTTTGAGTGAAACAGGAGCTTTGCGGGTGGGGGAGGGGGGAAACAGTCGGCGCTAGGGAGCGTCTGCATAGTGCGAATCCGAGCGGGAGAGGGAGAGGCACTGGATAAGAAAGGGACTGCAGCGGGAGGAGAGAGGGGGGATACGGCTGCACACATCTGAAGGGCGAATGTCCGTTGCTTCTCCGTGAAATGGAAGAAAGGGACAGATGGTAGAGCGGAAAAAAGAAAAGGCGATGTGGCACGCTTAGGGAACGTCTGAATGTTGCAGTCGCGCCTAGGCGGCGACAAAAGAAATCAAAGCGATGGAGTGTGGTTTTAATGTTAGAGGGTATTTAAAGATCAAAGACGGCCCCTCCACACCTCCCATCGGGGTTCTGCGTAGCCATTCTGCTGTTTTCGTCCCCTGTTTCCAAGAGAAATCATAATGCAATAAAAAATACATAAGCGCAAACGCCAGCGCTCATGACAAAGCAAATGTTTTGATTTTGGGGACGGGGACGCACTATATAAACAATGCCTGTGAGAGTCACTACTAGAGAGGATTATGTAAATTTCCCGCAGTGCTGTATGAGCCAGTGATCATGACAGGTGACCCACACACCTTTCCCTTCGGTGCTCCACGCGAGAGATGTTTTCAATTTAACACCCACTCGGGAAATGTGAAGCTGTTGCTTTAGTGCCATCACTAGTCATTAATAGAATATTTATGATATGATGTAGTTGCGTTGTAATTGCTGTAATGTTTGAGCTGCGTGAATATATTAATATTATTATGAATATATAATTACTATTTAGGGCATGTTCGATTTTAAAATTAATGAGAGGAAAAACATTTGTAAGAATTAGTTAAGACTATCATAATTGTTTCAGAATAATTGCAGTTATGTAATACATGTACTTTCTTATATGCCATATCTCTGTATTAATCATATCAAATATTATCATGTCAAAGCCACTTCTATTTGTTTGGTGTTTAAAATATAAAATTAATATAAAATAAGCCTGATATTCTTGATTCTCTCAATTTTCTTAATGTGTAAGTAGTATAGCTAATTGTTGACATAGTAGATCACCATATACATAATAATATGGGCTTTTATATAGCTAACTGCAGAAACCAATATATGGTATATCAAAGTACTTTTAAGCAAAAAAGTAAGCCTAAGCTAATATTCAGATAAAGCAATGCATTTACCATTAATTCATATAGTCAGCCAGTGGATCAATACATACACAATATATATGCATGTATTATTTCCTGAACAGCACTCTATGTAACTCAGCCATTTAAAAGTATATACTTTATATATCTTTACAGACAGCAGAAGTCATGAATGTTGCAGTTGTTCCTGTCTTTTCAAGGACAGCTGTCAGATACAGAGGTAGCTGGCAGGTGTGTTGTTATAAGAACAGGAACTACTATAAGGGAAATGAATTCAGAATTTTCAAACAGCATAGTTTTGGTCAAGGTTTGTGTATTTACAGTCTTTTTTATTAAGTAATGGCTCACCTGTTGGACTAAGTTTGATTGCTTTCCCTGCTTTTCCCCTCCACAGTTCTCATATGTATGGGAGAAGATAATATGCTTTGATTTTATTACTATAAAATGAGGAAGAGACCTGGCTGGCTTTGTGAGATTTGAACTTTCCAAAAGGAAGTTATGAGTGTGATAAGTCTTCAACACACTTCTCACATAGAACCAGTTATTTCAATAAATTTATGAAGAGACTGATTACACCACATTTACTTTGTATGAAATGTATTGAATAATATGATGCCACTGATGTTATACATATAAATTAATCACACATACTAAAACCACTTTGATGCTTTACAGGTCTGCTTTTTCATCCAAAACACAGTAAGAAATAAAATAAATGTAAATTATTAGATTTATGATTCATTTGTGCCAGCATGACTCAGAGCACTAACCCAACCAACGCACTATTATAGCAGATTAAAGTTGACACTTTATCTCAGTATTTGTTAACCTTTATTGGTTTCTTTCTTATGTTTAAAGTGTTCTTAATATGAAGTATTAAAAACAAACTAACTTACTAACATTTCTCCATTTATATACAGTGGGTACGGAAAGTATTCAGACCCACTTAAATTTTTCACTCTTTGTTATATTGCAGCCATTTGCTAAAATCATTTAAGTTCATTTTTTTCATCATTAATATACACACAGCACCCTATATTGACAGAAAAACACAGAATTGTTGACATTTTTGCAGATTTATTAAAAAAGAAAAACTGAAATATCACATGGTCCTAAGTATTCATACCCTTTGCTCAGTATTTAGTAGAAGCACCCTTTTGATATAATACAGCCATGAGTCTTTTTGGGAAAGATGCAACAAGTTTTTCACACCTGGATTTGGGGATCCTCTGCCATTCCTCCTTGCAGATCCTCTCCAGTTCTGTCAGGTTGGATGGTAAACATTGGTGGACAGCCATTTTTAGGTCTCTCCAGAGATGCTCAATTGGGTTTAAGTCAGGGCTCTGGCTGGGACATTCAAGAACAGTCACGGAGTTGTTGTGAAGCCACTCCTTCGTTATTTTAGCTGTGTGCTTAGGGTCATTGTCTTGTTGGAAGGTAAACCTTCGGCCCAGTCTGAGGTCCTGAGCACTCTGGAGAAGGTTTTCGTCCAGGATATCCCTGTACTTGGCCGCATTCATCTTTCCCTCGATTGCAACCAGTCGTCCTGTCCCTGCAGCTGAAAAACACCCCCACAGCATGATGCTGCCACCACCATGCTTCACTGTTGGGACTGTATTGGACAGGTGATGAGCAGCGCCTGGTTTTCTCCACACATACCGCTTGGAATTAAGGCCAAAAAGTTCTATCTTGGTCTCATCAGACCAGAGAATCTTATTTCTCACCATCTTGGATTCCTCCATGCGGGCTTTCATGTGTCTTGCACTGAGGAGAGGCTTCCATCGGGCCACTCTGCCATAAAGCCCCGACTGGTGGAAGACTTTCTACAACTTTCTCCCATCTCCCGACTGCATCTCTGGAGCACAGCCACAGTGATCTTTGGGTTCTTCTTTACCTCTCTCACCAAGGCTCTTCTCCCCCGATAGCTCAGTTTGGCCGGACGGCCAGCTCTAGGAAGGGTTCTGGTCGTCCCAAACGTCTTCCATTTAAGGATTATGGAGGCCACTGTGCTCTTAGGAACCTTAAGTGCAGCAGAATTTTTTTTGTAACCGTGGCCAGATCTGTGCCTTGCCACAATTCTGTCTCTGAGCTCTTCAGGCAGTTCCTTTGACCTCATGATTCTCATTTGCTCTGACATGCACTGTGAGCTGTAAGGTCTTATATAGACAGGTGTGTGGCTTTCCTAATCAAGTCCAATCAGTATAATCAAACACAGCTGGACTCAAATTAAGGTGTAGAACCATCTCAAGGATGATCAGAAGAAATGGACAGCACCTGAGTTAAATATATGAGTGTCACAGCAAAGGGTCTGAATACTTAGGACCATGTGATATTTCAGTTTTTCTTTTTTAATAAATCTGCAAAAATGTCAACAATTCTGTATTTTTCTGTCAATATGGGGTGCTGTGTATACATTAATGAGGAAAAAAAATGAACTTAAATGATTTTAGCAAATGGCTGCAATATAACAAAGAGTGAAAAATTTAAGGGGGTCTGAATACTTTCCGTACCCACTGTATATTATAGAGATGCTTTGCACCTTTAAAGTAACATTTCAAAATTCTGATATTCCTTTTGCATGATGAATGTCATCCTAATATTTGAATTTATGCTGGATAAAAAGTGTGAAAACAGCATCATGTCAACATTCTCAATGCATGAGGGGGTTGTCCTGTTTTTGAGTGCTACCAGCACTGTCACTATAGAAACACACACATATAAAAATAAATAAACCTTACTATGAGGAGGTAGCAATGGCATCTGATAGACTTTCATAACACTATGTGGGCGAGCTGTAGTTGCCCTGCAGCACAGACTTCATCAAATAAAGATCATCACAGTTTAATTAAAAACATTTAGTTTAACTGTTGGGTCATTTCCTTTTTGGTAAACACTAAGTGTTAACAAGGATCAAAGCATGTTTAATTGGTAAATGAAAAGAAGAACAAGCATAAAATTTGTAGTGGAATAAAACAGCAGCTCTGACCTTGTCTTTGAGCAAATGCAGTTCATATAAACTTTTAGAGAAGATCTTCATTTTGGGGTCATCTGTATTGTTGAGCTCCAAACCATTCATAGACAAATTGCAAGCATAATTCAGGTTAGAAAAAACTTCCTCTGACCTATGCCAGTGTGAACTTGAGCTTTAAAAAGGTCCATAATCTTCTGCCAAACACTGGTTTCTCTAATATGGTGTTGTGGATAATGATCAGGACTGGTGAAAGTAGGTTGTAAGGGCAATCTTTGTACTATCATCAGTGTGCCCTTGAGCAGGACTCTTAACCTCAGGATGCTCCAGGGGGAATGCAGAGCATGTGCCATGCATCACTGTAAATTGTGGAAATAAATTCCACCAGAAACAAGCATTCTATTCTATTCTATTCTATTCTATTCTATTCTATTCTATTCTATTCTATTCTATTCTATTCTATTATTGTAAATTGTGGAAATGAATTCCACCAGAAACAAGCATTCTATTCTATTCTATTCTATTCTATTCTATTCTATTCTATTCTATTCTATTCTAGCCTAGCATTTTTGTGTATAAATTGCTTAAAGGGACAGCTTACCCAAAAATGAGAATTCTGCCATATAATTTTCTCACCCTCAAGTTGTTCCAAACCTGTATGACTTTTTTCTTAGCGTGAAGAACATTTTAATAATCTAAATAACTTTTTTTCCCCCCACTATAAAGAACTTTTTGTGCAATGGAAAGGTTCCATGGATGGTAAAGGTTCTTCATGGAACCATCAATGCCAATAATCAACCTTTATTTTTAAGAGTGCAAAAAGTATTTGGACACTTAAACCACACTTAAATTTAATGCATTGCAGTAAGTAACAAAATATCACAATAAGTGGCACCTGTGAACACTTTTCAGAATGAACGTCATCGTTCTGAGCCTTTTTTTGCAATTACCATTTGATCTCATGGATGTATGAAGTAATTTTACCTCAAGTTCACAGGTAACAGGTGTAATTCATCACATTAACTATGAACACATTCCACAAACATTTGATAGACAGTAGCTAATTTAAAACTCTGCAGACCTCTTTTGCTTGAGAAACATGCTTGTGCTTTTTCAAAATAAATATCACTTTGATCATTTAATGCAATAACATTCAGTGTCCATTTACTTCTTGAAGCCATCATAACAGTAGTGGGTACTTAAAGTGCTTTCTCACAAGTTACAACTTAAGTCATGTCTACAGTAGGCCAGATTTTGGCTTTGAAGAAAAAGAGACACTGTTGAAGGGGGTTGGGGTGGATGATGACAGTCATGTCCACCACAGACATCCTTGGAACTAGTCATTACTGCTTTTGTCCGTGTGAACCAGCAGGCTTCCTGCTGAGGCTGGCTCATGGCCAACTCTCAAAACCCAACTCCAGTCCCAAACCACTGCTCTCTATTTCTCCATAACACACGCACACCCCTCCCATCCTGGAGCAGACTGAGGCATACAACGGAAATTTCCAGGCATATGTAACTGAGAGACCAGGCCCCCCACCCACTTTAACTAATCTATCTGTTGGTTCCCACTTTAAAGTCAACATGAATTCAAAACTGACCATATTTACTTCCTTTATACGCTGGGGGTCACACTCTACATGACTGAACAGTGCCTGTTACTCCAAAGTTTGAAAAAAAAAAAAAAGAATGTCAGAATATGAAAATACCTAGATGCACCCATTTGTTTTTTCATTCAATATTCCCTTTCAGTAAAAAATGTTACATTATGGAAGTTAAATGTGGACATTTACCTCCAATCTGTCCATTTAAAACTAGTGCTCTCGAAACTGAAGTTTGGCCTGCTTGAGAGTCCCTATCCTCCTCCACCTCACTTTCAACTCAATTGAAACACCTCTACCTCATCCAATCCACTACAGACGTTTTTCAGCCCAAAGCCTCTAAGCAGAGAGCAACTTCAGCATGATCTTTCTTGTCACTATACTTTAGTTCTGTTTTTCCTTCTCAATCCCTCAAGTGCACAGAAGTGCACTCCTCATTGAAGTAGAAGTGTACTTCTGCCGGCCTGTAGGACCGGTGTTCATGTCTGCATCTGAAGAAACTATTGAAATTCTGGATGTGAAGCATACAGTGATTTTAAAAGCAAATAGTATGGTACAGTATCCTGTGGTTTTAAATTCAACATGAAATTATGTTCATAGCTTATTTATTTTACTTTTGTAATATGACATATTTCAGAGTAAAAAGCTATTTAATAGGAAAAAGGGTGATATAAGGTGACTTTTTTCCTTAGGGAATTGACTGGATCCAGACTTGAATGCTACTACTCTCCTTCTGAAACACTGGATCTGAATCTGTCATTTAAGTAGTATTGGTGACTTCAACTGAAAAGGAAGAAGGTGAAGCAAGTTATGCCTATATGCCTACTGTATCATATTTGATATGCAAATTTCTAAGACCTCTAAATTGTCAACATGATCAAAACTTGTTGAAAAACCTGCTGTACACAATCTTTTTTTTTTTTTAGAAAGTAAAAGGCCTTTTAGTATAACTCTAAAAATGTCCACCTCCAGGTTGAGGTGGGCTATGCATGTCTTTTGCTGAGAAATCTTTATTGATTTTTAGTAATTGAATAACTATTATTTTGTTAGTAATATTTCAAGATGAACGACTGAAGCAACTTAGGATTACTTGACTTAGAAAAATCATGTTAAAATGTGAGTATCAAATGATACATCAGGCTTTTGAGGATTATTGAGGTTTATTTGTCCATCTCTCAAGTTGCCCCAAAAAGTTCTATCTTGGTCTCATCAGACCCAGAGAATCTTATTTTTCACCATCTTAGCAAACTCCATGCAGGCTTTCATGTGTCTTGCACTGAGGAGAGGCTTCCGTCGGGCCACTCTGCCATAAAGCCCTGACTGGTGGAGGGCTGCAGTGATGGTTGACCAGTGACAAAAACGTAACAGGAGGTGTGCGCTGAGGCTCCGCCTCCACTCGCGTGGGCGCGTCTCTGATTCATTTCGTGTATTTGAATTCGTCGAGGTAAGATCTCCGCGGGTGAAAACATGAACACACTGGATAGCCGCTTTAGTACAAAATGTGTTGTGCTTGTAAAAAAAAATGAGGCAGTAACACTGTTTTTCATGTTTGATACTGTAAAGATGCTTGATTTTAAGCAATCTATTTAATAAAGTGCTATATGAAGACATGACGTGACTGGAGTGATACTTTGCAAAGCTCATGCTAACATTCCCATGCTGTTATGTCTGATCAGATGCTTTTCTTATGCTTTCTATAATAAATGCTTGCTGTTTTCTCATTTTTGTTGTGTTTATTTTGTTACTGAGAAGAAAGTGCATGGCACATATTTAAATATTCATCTAATCGTCGATCTCAGCAGTGTGGGCGGTGTCAGATGTTCGTTTACAGTATATCGCTGGTCACGCATTTCGAACTTCGTTTTACCCCTAAACGAAGAACGAAAAAGAACTTCGTTTGAAGTATACCGGAGCCTTTAGGAACCTTAAGTGCAGCAGAATTTTTTTGTAACCTTGGCCAGATCTGTGCCTTGCCACAATTCTGTCTCTGAGCTCTTCAGGCATTTCCTTTGACCTCATGATTCTCATTTGCTCTGACATGCACTGTGAGCTGTAAGGTCTTATATAGACAGGTGTGTGGCTTTCCTAATCAAGTCCGATCAGTATAATCAAACACAGCTGGACTCAAATTAAGGTGTAGAACCATCTCAAGGATGATCAGAAGAAATGGACAGCACTTGAGTTAAATATATGAGTGTCACAGCAAAGGGTCTGAATACTTAGGACCATGTGATATTTCAGTTTTTCTTTTTTAATAAATCTGCAATAATGTCAACAATTCTGTGTTTTTCTGTCAATATGGGGTGCTGTGTGTACATTAATGAGGAAAAAAATGAACTTAAATGATTTAGCAAATGGCTACAATATAACAAAGAGTGAAAAATTTAAGGGGGTCTGAATACTTTCCGTACCCACTGTATCTATCTATCTATCTATCTATCTATCTATCTATCTATCTATCTATCTATCTAATCTTCTACTTCATTAAATTTCACATTGCAGTTATTCTACATCCTGTTTTTAGGAAAATTAGGAACTGGAATTTAAAAAGCACTTTCAATTCAACCCCCAAAATCATAGGTGAAATCATAAAGTGAGTTTATAATAGAGTAAAGCAAGTTTTATTTCTTGTCATTGTGGAGCATTCTCAAAGGCCAATATCTCAAATTACACAGGGAAGTCAGGGCAAGAAAAAGAAGTCATAGAGCATTTGGTCCCCTGGCAGCCCATCGTCTGAAAAAGAAAAACACTTTCTAAAAAGTTTGCATTATATTTACAATAGGTGGATGAAAACAGACATAAACTACATGTTCTTCAAAGGGTCATGTGACACAGTCCATAGCTGGAGTGTCGTGTATATTTACAGGGCAGGATACACTGCAGACAACAATGCAACCTAAGACCTTCGTGAGTTCCTGCAGGGGCTGTTGGCGGGTATTTCTTCTTTTGAGCCGAGCAGACAATGTATGCCTCTCTCATTCTCACTCTTCCTCCTCCCTCTCTCCTGTTTTGGCAGTGAGTGAGGACACCCCCTCCTCCTTTCTGCCTTCTCTCACACCAGCAGCGCACACCCCTTCACACAGGCCTCCAGACTTGGTGCTCTTACTATACGTTCCCTTTAAGAGCTCATCAGCATGCATCTGTCTTTTGTTTTTCAGTGGAAATTGATGCTGATTTCGACCCCTGAGGTCACATAATGCCAGACTCTATACTCAAAACACAAGTCAAAACTTTATGCACTTCACCTTGAATGTGAAATGAGTTTGTGTCATTATTGCTCAATTGATTTAGTGTGTAATTTCAAAGCCATGCATGTCAAAATTACTGAATTAACCTTTCGTGCTATTTTGTTGAAAGTCAAAATTAAATTTAAAATAAACATTTATTTTCTTAATAGTTGCTCTAGGACTTATTGTGAATGATTCAAGTGCCACCCTAATTGAAAATATAAATATCATAAAATACTATAATGTTTATAAATATATTTGATAAAATTGCACTTAACAATAAGTTACTCTATTTAACTAGCAACCACTAAGAACACCTTAGCAACGGCATAGCAACACCCTGTGTCTGTAACTTTTACATGCGGGTGAGCATGACTCACATTTAATTTATTTAAAAGTCTGATTTAATGATTTGTGTCTATTTTGAAAAGGGTTTGTCCATAGTCCTCCAGGACGAACTTAACTTGATTCGTTTAGATTATTCTTCATTTTTTGTAGTTTAAGTGTAGCAGTCAGATTCATGTTACCCCCAATACTGCTTTATACTGCTCATTATATCAGCTCTGGCACTCTGATATAAGAGCCTGTCAGTCTAATGAGACTAATCGCTATGAAATTGAAGTTAAGAGTCAGTGAGAAGTGTCTTTAATTCAATAGTACAAATCCAAATATGATTAGATCCTGACAGAAATAGCTGAAATGCATTACAACAGCTGGCTGATTGTAGTTATTTATCATTCCTGCTCTGTGAGTAAACAAAAAAGCTGTAAAATACAAGGGCAATGTCTCAAATTAAATAAAATCAGCTTCGACAGTACATGGAAAATGAATTACTGTTATTGAATTATGTCCAGTTTCCAGGACACACAAAGACAGCTTTCCTGTTCCCTGAACTGTCTTGATAAATTGTCATTTAACGTTGCATTTTTTATTCATACACTGATATTTAATTTACACAACATCTCTCTCTCTCTAATAATGTGGGCATTCTTGTCACAATGGAATGTTTTTATTGTCATAATTGACATGCAGTCAGTGGGCGGCTGCTCTGGCTTGTGTTTTGATAGTTAATCTTCAGATCTCCTCACAGAACAGACCCTCTGGCCCGGGACAGCGTGACCCCTGACCTCTGATAATCACTAATCTAATACATCAGTCCGCCTCTGCCCATCGCAAGCTGTTACAAACTCATGACATCACTGCTTAATTTACTCCACAGTGTGTGCTCAACTAATTCTACTCTAATCAAATACACTTTTAAAGTTCTGTCAAAATCAACAAAAAAAAACAAAAAAAAAAACAAATACTTTTAAATGACCTCATTACAACCAAGCTTCTGGAATAGAATCTATCCTAAAGCAGATACTTAAAGGGATAGTTCACCCAAAAATGAAAATTTGATGTTTATCTGCTTACCCCCAGCGCATCCAAGATGTAGGTGAATTTGTTTCTTCAGTAGAACACAAATGATGATTTTTAACTCCAACCATTGCCGTCTGTCAGTCAAATAATGCGAGTGGATGGGAACTTCTACTATAAGAGTAAATAAAACTTGCATAGACAAGTCCAAATTAAACCCTGCGGATCGTGACGACACATTGATGTCCTAAGACACAAAATAATCGGTTTGTGCGAGAAACCGAACAGTATTTATATCATTTTTTAACTCTAATACACCACTATGTCCAACCGCGTTCAGCATTCACTTAGTAAGGTCTGATCACGCTCTGACAGCGGCAGTGATGTCTCGCACATATACTTCAATAAGAGCGAGACATCACTGCCGCTGTCAGAGCGCGATCAGACCTTACTAACGAGTGCTGAACGCGGTTGGACATAGTGGTGTATTAGAGTTAAAAAATGATATAAATACTGTTCGGTTTATCGCACAAACCGATCGTGTTTGAAAGCAAGTGTTTGAAAGCAGCGTCTATCAGATGCTACCGGTACTGCAGAAATGCGTGTAATGTCAACTTTTTTTTAGTACCAACCAACTAGGGGTGGGAGATAAAAATCGATCCATCGATGCATCGCGATTCTCTCTCCAACGATTCTGGATCGATTCTGAGAATTTTCAGAATTTCAGCTGTGAAAAACTTTGTTTGATGTTGCAGTGCGCGGTCTCGCCCGTCGTATTTTCCTTACAAATGCTCTACGAAGGCATGTCGTTTGGAATGCAGTGGACTCATATATTTAATATATGACTCCGTGTAAGTGGTTTAATGTACTTGCGTCTCAAAATGGTTTTATGACGCAAACGTAATGTAAACACAGCCAGTTTTGTCTTAAGGGATTAAATGGACAGGACAAACTGCATTACTTAGGCCTATTATATTTCAAAAGAGATGTGCATGAATGCAGCTTAGATCTCCTGCTGTTATGATGTAACAATCAAACGACAGTAAACATGAGAAAGAAAACGTTCAGACAATCCAATACTGAAAACACTCTTTGTTTATTGCTTGCAATATGTTACGTTGCTCCTCTTTATTATTTGCTACTTGATTGTATGTTTTGAAGTTATATTAGTTTAAAATGATTAACATACAATTGTTTTAATTCAATTTTTTTCAATTTGTAATTATTTTTAAAAGTAGGCTTACTTATAATTACTTATGTAAGGACATGTAAATGTAGGGATTGTAAGGTTTTTAAGTCAGTAAACTAATTAATTAATAAATAATAAGAAAAAAGTAGATCAAGAATTGTTTTGGAATCGGATCGGATCGTGAGGTGACTAAAGATTCCCACCCCTATACCAACTGACACTGATACTAGTATCGTTAAGTTTGACATTTTTGTTGAAATCCAATGGCTCAGTGTGGCCTCCATAGCCAGCAATGACATTTCCTCTCTCAAGATCCATTAATGTACTAAAAACATATTTAAATCAAGTCATGTGAGTACAGTGGTTCAATATTAATATTATAAAGCGACAAGAATATTTTTGGTGCGCCAAAAAAATAAAATAACGACTTATATAGTGATGGCCGATTTCAAAACACTGCTTCAGGAAGCTTTGGAGCGTAATGAATCAGCGTGTCGAATGAGCGGTTCGGAGCGCCAAATTCACGTGATTTCAGCAGTTTGGCGGTTTGACACGCGATCTGAATCATGATTCAACACAGAAGATTCATAACGCTCCGAAGCTTCCTGAAGCATTGTTTTGCTTCAAGTCATTATTTTGTTTTTTTGGTGCACCAAAAATATTCTCGTCGCTTTATAATATTAATTTTGAACCACTGTACTCACATGAACTGATTTAAATATGTTTTTAGTACATTAATGGATCTTGAGAGAGGAAATGTCAATGCTGGCTATGAAGGCCTCACTGAGCCATCGGATTTCAACAAAAATATCTTAATTTGTGTTCCGAAGATTAACGAAGGTCTTACAGGTGTGGAACGCCATGAGGGTGAGTAATTAATGACATTATTTTCATTTTTGGGTGAACTAACTCTTTATCTTGTAGTGAACCTTGAATAATTCATTATTTACTTACCCTTGTGTTGAATGAATTGAATAAACAGAAGAGTAACTCGTTATTTATTTGAAAACAAATCTAATTAAAAAAAAAAATCTAATTAAAAATTAACTTGTTTACTCATTACTTTAAACAAAGAACAGAATCTGCTTATGGAATGCTTGCAATGGAATACCACCAACATCATCTGCAACATTTCCAGGTCTCTCCCCAACAATTTCCTGTCCACTTTCTACTGTATTTATAAAGTGTCAAATTCCCTCCCAAAAACCATCAAGTATAGGCAACAGGCAGGTTTTGTTTGCTGGTGCAGTACCAGCAAACAAAACCACTCATATGGAGACATCGCTTGCAGCAGCTGTAGAGCTTGCACAGTTCTTACATTGTCATCTTTCAGCAGCAGACAGAGTGTGCTGAGGACTCAACAGTTCATTAATAATGGAGCAGCAGGCATGGGTTCCACATCCCTCTACTGAAGTCCGTCCCAATGGAGATGCGGCGAGCACATCCTCCTTCTCACGTCTCAGGTACTCGCTCACAGGCCAAGGGATATGACTTGACATAAAGAGAGCACATTTCAAAGAGATAAACAGAGCAAAGACTGGCAGCCCTGCTGTTTGGATCCTTTGGGCTGCTGGGAAACTAATGATCCATGATCTGGGCTGCAAACACTAACTTTGTAGGTTCCTTTCCAAAGTAGGGGAGCTCGATCACCTGGAGAGTTGTTCAGAGTCTGTCTCTTGTTGTAGCACCAATGTGGCTTCTAGAAAGACAATTGACCCCATACTGTGGAGTGGGCCTGCTAAGGTTAAAAAAACACATCAGGTAAATGTGAAATAAGGCAAGAAATACTCTACAAGTACATTAATATTATCCATTAATATTACATTATTTGAAATACTAGGCATCACTGCATTATAAATAAAAGTGTGATGTTATTTTTTTTATTAAAAATAATTAAATAATTAAAAGATTAAAAGGGATTTGCAAGTTGCTAAAAGGGACTACAAACCCAATTCCAAAAAAGTTGGGACACTGTACAAATTGTGAATAAAAAAGGAATGCAATAATTTACAAATCTCATAAACTTATATTTTATTCACAATAGAATATAGATAACATATCAAATATTGAAAGTGAGACATTTTGAAATGTCATGCCAAATATTGGCTCATTTTGGATTTCATGAGAGCTACACATTCCAAAAAAGTTGGGACAGGTAGCAATAAGAGGCCGGAAAAGTTAAATGTACATAAGGAACAGCTGGAGGACCAATTTGCAACTTATTAGGTCAATTGGCAACATGATTGGATATAAAAAGAGCCTCTCAGAGTGGCAGTGTCTCTCAGAAGTCAAGATGGGCAGAGGATCACCAATTCCCCCAATGCTGTGGCGAAAAATAGTGGAGCAATATCAGAAAGGAGTTTCTCAGAGAAAAATTGCAAAGAGTTTGAAGTTATCATCATATACAGTGCATAATATCATCCAAAGATTCAGAGAATCTGGAACAATCTCTGTGCGTAAGGGTCAAGGCAGAAAACCATACTGGATCCCCGTGATCTTCGGGCCCTTAGACGGCAGTGCATCACATACAGGAATACTACTGTAATGGAAATCACAACATGGGCTCAGGAATACTTCCAGAAAACATTGTCGGTGAACACAATCCACCGTGCCATTCGCTGTTGCCGGCTAAAACTCTATGGGCCCTATTTTAACGATCTAAACGCAAAGTGTAAAGCGCACGCGCAGTTGCACTCAGGGCGTGTCCAAATCCACTTTTGCTATTTTAACGACGGAAAAACGGTCCGCATTTTTGAAATGGGTTGTCCCTATTCTCTTAATGAGTAATGGGCGTAACGTTCAATAAACCAATCAGAGTGTCATCTCCCATTCCCTTTAAGAGCGAGATGCGCTCGCGCCATGGCGGATTGCTATTTACATGGCGGAATTTGTTGGTGGAAAAGCTGAACCCTTTTCAAGCGAAGAAACTGATCTGCTCGTGCGCGAAGTTAAAGCGCGCAAACAGATCATCTACGGGACAAGCAGGAATCCACCAAAGCTTCCCGAGCAGGTACTCCATTTGGCTGAACAATTCGAAAATACGTAACATTATAAAATACACTGACTTATTAAACACACCGATTCAACTGAGGAGTTCAACGAGTGATGTTTTGCTGAAATTACCTGTTAAGTGGCCAGTCAATCTTTCAGTCGTCTGCGTTGGATGCAGGCTTTCAAATAGCTCCGCGCGATGAGTCAGTTAATATATACGTGTGTATTGGCACGATTGTTCAATTAATTAGCCAATTTCGTTCATCATTATAAGTAGTAATAGGCTGAATTGAAAATAGGTAGCCTAATTCTAATACACGCAATGACTATTCATCATTACATTTTTATATTTATGTAGCCTACACAATAATATTCTTTTACACTGTAATCCTTTTGTTTTTAATATTTGGCATGTTTGTGTGATGCGCATCCCTGTGTGTAATAAGCAAAGTCAACGCGCACTGTGGACGCGCCCAGAGGCGCAGTTTCTACCAACGCGCTCTAACAAAAAAATATTACGCCATTGACTTTAGACTTTAGACCAGGTTTGAGTTGGTCTATGGCGCAGTCTATTTTCAGCTCCTTAAAATAGCAATGCGCCGGCAATGCGCCTGAACACACCTCTTTTTTAGACCAGCATGCCCATGGGCGCATTAACTGGCGCAAATGTATTTACTAATTTAAGGACGTGGCGCTGAACGGGAAAACGCGAATGGTGCCGGACGCAAACTAGCAAACACACTTGCGCTGCGCCTTGCATTGCATTGCGCCGGGTGTATTATAGGGCCCTATAGGTCAAAAAAGAAGCCATATCTAAACATGATCCAGAAGCGCAGGCGTTTTCTCTGGGCCAAGGCAAAGTGGAAAACTTCTGTGGTCAGACGAATCAAAATTTGAAAAACTGGGACGCCATGTCATCCGGACTAAAGAGGACAAGACAACCTAAGTTGTTATCAGCGCTCAGTTCAGAAGCCTGCATCTCTGATGGTATGTGGTTGCATGAGTGCGTGTGGCATGGGCAGCTTACACATCTGGAAAGGCACCATCAATGCTGAAAGGTATATCCAAGTTCTAGAACAACATATGCTCCCATCCAGACGTCGTTTCTTTCAGAGAAGACCTTGCATTTTCCAACATGACAATGCCAGACCACATACTGCATCAATTACAACATCATGGCTGTGTAGAAGAATGATCTGGGTACTGAAATGGCCAGCCTGCAGTCCAGATCTTTCACCCATAGAAAACATTTGGCGCATCATAAAGAAGAAGATGCGACAAAGAAGACCTAAGACAGTTGAGCAACTAGAAGCCTGTATTAGACAAGAATGTGACAACATTCCTATTCCTAAACTTGAGCAACTTGTCTCCTCAGTCCCCAGACGTTTGCAGACTGTTATAAAAAGAAGAGGGGATGCCACACAGTGGTAAACATGGCCTTGTCCCAACTTTTTTGAGATGTGTTGATGCCATGAAATTTAAAATCAACTTATTTTTCCCTTAAAATTATACATTTTCTCAGTTTAAACATTTGATATGTCATTTATGTTGTATTCTGAATAAAATATTGAATATTGAAACGTCCACATCATTGCATTCTGTTTCACAATTTGTACAGTGTCCCAACTTTTTTGGAATCGGGTTTGTACTTCCTTTGGCGGGGACTTTAGACGTCATCGTGACAAACAGGACATTTGGACAGCATTTCTCATTAAAAAGTGGATATGTATTCATACACAATGCAGATCATAATCAGCGAGCATGTTTTTCAATAAAGTTGTTTTTTAAATATGTGCAAGTGTCATAACCCTTTGTTAAACACAGAGCTTTTTTTTGCGATTTTCCAAAAGTCTATGGGAAAAATGCTTTCAGTCGAGGGAACCCGTGTGCCACTAACTTCCCGGTTGGCCTACAAAAACATGTCATCTCTGAGGTACTCTATTCCCAGTCGTCTTGTGAACAGTAAGCCCCGCCTTCTTTGATTTTATTGGCCAGCTCACTCATTATGATAATGATGAGCGTTCTGCTGAGGCAGATCAGCCTAAAAATATAACTTTTAAAACTTTTTTTCTCATCCTAACAACAAACAGAGCTGTGCATAGTGGAGTAGCAGCATCAATAATATCAGATATATTTGGGGGGACAATTTAGCCATTTCTAATTATTGGAGGAGACTTGTCTCCCTCAATGTCTATGGTATTTACAGCCCTGCTAGTTATAATTTAGGTAGCTAGCTGTAAACATTCTGACAGTGTAACTAACTTTAACTTGCTTAACAACTGTTGCTCAACCATGACAGCAGCAGAGCTGAAAGAGAAAATTGTAAATCATATATATGCTAATCCCTCCATAGCGCCCCTTCTGACAACATTGAGAATGAACGCTGCATTGAAAGCGACAGTTATGAGCAATGAAACAAACTAAAACAAACTTTACACATTGTGAATAATTCAGCGACGCAACAGATGACACTTGGAAAACGTAAATACTCAGCCCACCAGCTCAAACGTTTGACCTCAGACCACTTTAATCTAATCGTGGTATGAAACACTCATCATCAATTTTGCATGAGTCTTTCTGTTAAGGATCTAGTTAAAGCATCACTCTGGATGGAATAGATGATAGGCGATAAGGGATCTGAAATGTATACATTATTAACAAATAAAGGAGGACAGGCGTTCGACGCTTAGCACGGGCGTAGGCGAGAAAATAATGGGGCAGAACAAAGTGGAGAGTTCTGAAGCTCAATGAGATGGACTCTCTCTCCAGCTGTCAGCTCATACGTTGTCTGGTGGGGGGGACTGGGGGGTTGCCACGGTGACAAGAGGCCACATGTCTTAAGGGCCTCAATTTGGTCAAAGGACCCCATTGTTCTGGTGCTAAGCTGCCTTCACTGGGCCTGCAGGATGGGGGAGAGGGGTTTCCCTCCTTCACACGCCAAAGAAAAAACACTTAGCACAATCATTTTAACCCCAACACTGGTGTACACACACGCAAACAACACATCACCACGAGTGCTTCGCGTCAGACGTTCAAGGGAATATGTTAACTCAGAAGGTCAAAAAGAGTCCATAAATAAATACATTAAATGTCTAAACACTATCAATTGACTGATTTATTGTAGTCGCCAATCAGGTTATGAGCAAATAATAAATTAAACATATGGTTTGGACATTATAAACTCATGTAAAGTGAATCCAGTTATTCCAAACTTTGGAAAAAAAAGTAATACTATGTTATCAAAGCATTCTTTCTCTAAACAAAAGTTTTTGTCCAGTAGACAAACACAATGTGTGAATGGCCTGTATAACCTTACTTATTGCCTCCACTAGATGGCAGTGTTCTATTACTGCAATAAAACTGTATAGCCAGACCCAGTATGATGAATAGCCATTTTAAGCCCTTCCACCTAAATAACAATAAAATAAAAAATCTTAAGCTGCATTGGGAGAAGAACGATTTGTGATAAGCTATTGATCACGTACAGTAGAGGTGTGAGTCCATGTTCAATAATACCTCTGAAGCTGAAACTGGAGACTGACTACAGGACATAAATATTTAAACGTTGTTGCAGTGCTATTTCTCCCATGGATACACTACAGCAGCACTGCTGAGGATTGATTCACATAAAACATAATGTGAGTCCTAGTAAACAAACACAGCTGAATCGAGACTGGTGCAGATGGCTAGAGTAATTATTTCCAGGTTGTATTGACAGTTTTGTGGGACACTGAAAACGTTAAAATAACTGTTGTAAATAAATAATTCTGTTGAAGCCCTATTGTGTTCTATTCACTCATAAGTTCCCCTCTGAATTTTCCATTAGGTTTAAACACAGTTGGCTCTTTTTGCAGCACGAACTGCAATTTCAGGTGCAGTGCCATTTTAAACCTCACTAGTGAGTGAATCAGACTTGCGTTTCAAAGGATTGTGGGAGTGTTGCTCTCATTCCAAATTGTTTTTAGAAATGATTGACTGCAGTTTTAGAGTATGTGCTTCCTATGTTGAATCAAATGTCAAGAACATGTCTGGACCATATTGCTTCCCCAAAAATTCTGAAATGCCAGACCGCCTTCCGTATTCTACTCACGAAGAAAGTGTAAAACTCTTGTAGTTCAATATTCAACTTACAGAAAAAGCTGAACTGATGCGACGCCACTTCCGTTTTTTTTCGTAATCTTAATACAGACAGCGGTCTGGTGGAAGCTAGATATTTTACTTCATAACTTGTTAAATATGCAATTTTTTTTTTTTTCACAAACGCATCACTTTGCTTCAGAAGGCCTTTATTAACCCCCAGAGCCGTGTGGAATATGTTTGTGATGGATGGATGTGGATGGAGGCACTTTCTTCAGCTCATACTAGTTGGTATCACTCACTGCCATTATAAAGCTCGGATGCGTCAGAATATTAATATTTCTCCGTTTGTGTTCATCAGAAAGAAGAAAGTCATATACACCTAGGATGGCTTGAGGGTGAGTGAAGCTTGGGCTAATTTTCATTTGAAAGTGAACTAATCCTTTAACTGTCATGAAAATAAATACCACAAAATCCAGACATGTTTTCATAACATTCATCCATGTAATATTTAAAGCAGGCCCCATAACTTGTTGCTAAAGTGCTGTGAATGACAAATAGTGCCAATGGAAAACAAGCTTGAAGGTTTGGATGCAAATATTGTATTGTACTACTGAATTGTGAAGCAGGCAATTTTACAGTAAAAGAAAACAAAAAACAAGCAAACTGGGATTGCCATTTATGTAAAACAAAATGATTACCATTGTAAAATCACATTCAAACAGGATCATTCATCTCTATGTGAAGATTTAATAAGCAGAAGTAATCTAACAATTATACAATCTTCTTAATAAGAGGCAATTTTCACTAAAAAACCCCAATAAATTTAAAACAATACATATAAGAGAAAAGAGTAACATTTTATAAACGTTCATTTGACAGTAATTAAACCGCTAACTGACACAAACAATTAAAGTCAGTTACTCTCCCAAGTTTGGTGTCAGTTCCTCAGAGGCCTGAAAGACGAGTGGTTCAGACACACCGCTGAGTCTTCCACGCATCCTTCTCCGACCCGCTTTACTCAGCTCCGGGGATGTGTGGTCCACCCAGGCCAGGCCCACAGCCTGCAGGTCCACACTCCTCCGGTTCCTGAGGCTGCGTCGCACAGAACCTCGACTCTTCGCCACAGGTTTCAAGATGTCGTCGATGTTGAAGTCAGGCTTCTGCCAGGGGGCCAAACTAGGCTCTGTGGGTGCAGCGTTGCTCTCTGATGCATCAACAGTATTTAGCTCCGATTGACCACTCTCATCTACTTCCTCTACCATAACATCGATCTTTACACAAGGACTTTTCAGAGCCTTTTGGACACGTCCACGTCTTTTATTACCTGGTGTCTTTTGCTCTAACCTCTCAGTGGTCATTGAGTTTTCATTTTGTACCACACAGGTGTTTAAAACCTCAATTTTCTTGTTTTCAGAGCATTCAGCTTCATGATGCACTGGCCTATCAGAACTGTCTTGGTACATTGGGCTCAAACCGGCAGATTCAGTTGGCTTTTGGCTCTCAGTATCCTGTTCCCCAGTTTCACAATCTGATTCAGTAGTAGTAAAGTTAATAGCTAAATTGCCAAGCTCCTTTCTCTTGGCTCCGCCTGAGCTACGACGTTGGCCTGAGTCAAGTTTGGCCTTGGAAGTCTTTGTCCCTGAACTTATTCTTCCCGCTGGACGCCGCGTACCGACTGAGGGTTCCAAACAAGTCGTGTTCATATCCGATTGGTTGTCAGTGGTGTTTGTCACAGTGGAGCACAATGTTTGCTCGTTCTCATTGGTCCGTGTGCAGGAAGTACCCAGAATTACCATGGGACAAACGGTCTTGCTATGGGGAACGTTGGGTGTCTGATTGCTGTCTTGCTCTCCATCTGTGTTGAAAGAGAGTAATACTTTTACATTAATGGTTCAAAATGCCAACATAAGATTCAAGAAGTTCTGTGCTACCAAAGCTGCATTTTCTTACTCTGGATTGTAAAGTTAATTCAGAATATCTATTTCAGAGGGCTTAAAGGGATAGTTCATCCAACAAAATTTAAATTCTGTCATCATTTATTCCTCCCTTCATATCATTCCAAATCCATTTTCCAACCTCTAGGTCCATGGAACATGAATGGAGATATTATGACATTTTTTTAATATACACTATATTGCCAAAAGTATTAGGACACCCCTCCAAATAATTTTAATTCCAATCACTTCCATGGCCACAGGTGTATAAAATCAAGCATCTAGGCATGCAGACTGCTTCTACAAACATTTGTGAAAGAATGGGTCATTCTCAGGAGCTCAGTGAATTCAAGCGTGGTACCGTGATAGGTTGCCTCCTGTGCAATAAGTCCATTTGTGAAATTTCCTCACTACTAAATATTCCACGGTTAACTGTTAGTGCTATCATAACAAAGTGGAAGCAATTGGGAACAACAGCAACTCAGCCACGAAGTTGTAGGCCACGTAAAATCACAGAGCGGGGTCAGTGCATGCTGAGGCGCACAGTGCGCAGAAGTCGCCAACTTTCTGCAGAGCCAATAGCTACAGACCTCCAAACTTCGTGTGGCTTTCAGATTAGCTCAAGAACAGTGCGTAGAGAGCTTCATGGAATGGGTTTCCATGGCCGAGCAGCTGCATCCAAACCTTACATCACAAAGTGCAATGCAAAGTATCAGATGCAGTGGTGTAAAGCACACCGTCAGCACCGTGTTCTCTGGAGTGACAAATCATGCTTCTCTGTCTGGCAATCCAATGGATGAGTCAGGGTTTGCCGGTTGCCAGGAGAAAGGTACTGGCCTGACTGCATTCTGCCAAGTGTAAAGTTTGGTGGAGGGGGGATTATGGTGTGGAGTTGTTTTAAAGGGGTTGGGCTTGGCCCCTTAGTTCCAGTGAAAGGAACTCTTATGCTTCAGCATACCAAGACATTTTGGACAATTTCATGCTCCCAACTTTGTGGGAACAGTTTGGGGATGGCCCCTTCCTGTTCCAACATGACTGTGGAATGAGTGACATGGATGAGCGAGTTTGGTGTGGAGGAACTTGACTAGCCTGCACAGAGTCCTGACCTCAACCCGATAGAACACCTTTGGGATGAAATAGAGCGGAGACTGCGAGCCCGGCCTTCTCATCCAACATCAGTGCCTGACCTCACAAATGCGCTTCTGGTCAAAAATTCCCAAAAATCACACTCCTAAACCTTGTGGAAAGCCTTCCCATAAGAGTTGAAGCTGTAATAGCTGCAAAGGGTGGGCCAACTCCATATTAAACCCTACAGATTAAGAATGGGATGTAATTAAAGTTCATGTGCACGTAAAGGCAAGCGTCCCAAAACTTTTGGCAATATAGTATACATATAACAAGCATATAAAAATGCTTTCAAGCTTCAAAAAGGACAGAGAGTACCCTGAAACACCATAATAGTAGTCAGAGCAACTTATGTGCTATATTCTAAGACTTTGGAAGCCACATAATAGCTTTGTGGAAGGAAGTGTAAAATTCAAGATGTTATTCAGTGAAAACATGTTCTGTTTAAAACTTTGGGGTCATTAAAGATTCTTTTGAAAAAAGGTTTTTGAAAAAAGGTTTTTGAAAAAAAAAAAAATGCTTATGTGCAACCAAGGCTGTATTTACAGCAGAGTATTGTTCAGAAATGCGTAAAGAATTATGGTCTTTGCTCACAAGACTTTTATCCTTTAAACATCCCGAAAGTTCACACAAATATGGGTAAATGGGCATTTAGTTATGCTGCTCCATTTGATTGGAATCAGTTGCAAGACAAATTACACTTAAAAGAGTTGTATCACTAAATGATTTTAAGTGTAATTTAAAGGATCTAGTTTCTGAGTCATTTGATTGTAATTGTTTTTGAGTGATTTTGTGTATTTCTGTATATGTAAATTAATGTATTTGTTATATGTTCAACTAAATGTGTTGCCTGTCTTGGCCAGGACCCTCTTGTAAAAGAGATTTTAAATCTCAAGGGTTTTATTTCCTGGTTAAATAAAGGTTTAATAATAATTAATAATTTATTTGATCAAAAATACAGTAAAAAAAAAATAATGTAATACTGTGAATTATAATTGAAAACAACCATTTTAATATACATTAATATATATTAATATATATATTAATGTATATTAATACATATATTTTTTTCAGTGTTTTGAAATCAGCCCATATAGATATTGTTGAAAAATCTTTATTTTATGTTTTTTTTAGATTAATAAGTCCATTCAAGCGAAGCATGAATGAATGATTCGGCTGAATTATAAATGAAACACTTGAACAAGATTACCTGTTAGTTTTCCTGATTGTGTCTGCATTGGTGTGTTGTTAAGACTGGTAGACATCGTCTCAAATATGGGGCTGAGCAGAGGGTTTTTTGAAGCATAGTCTCTTTTCCCGTACAGAGAACGATCAACCTCCTTATTGCCAAATTGTCTTTTTACTCCTGACGTCTTCTGAAAAAAAAAAAAAAAAAGCTGCAGTGAGAAACATGGACAGAGTTCACACAAATGTGCTCAAAGGCTCTAGACATATGAAATCATGCATCATGCTATTTATATACCAAATGCTAAGACCAAGTCACATTAGTGTTATTATTTCAGGCTCAGTGTCAGTTTGATGCCAACGTTAATAATCAGAGCTTAAAAAGCCCCCGTTCACCAAGATTTATCACACGTCAGCTTATAAATCCACTTTTTAAGCTTCATACCTTCATCTTTCCAGAAGCAGAAGCTGCAGCTGTACGCGAGCTTCTCCTTTTCTCAGGCTCACTCTCCCCTGGTTGCTGAAACAGAGGAACAGAACAGAGCTGGATGAATTATATCTTTTTAAGCCTTCTGTTCTGATGTTATTCAATATAAAGCATGAAAGCAGATTGAAAATCTGGGATTTTCTAACCTAGAAATAAAGTTTCAGGATTCTGTAAAATGAAAGAAAATAAAGTAAAAAAAAAAAAAAAAGAGAGATTCTACCAATATACAAATATATAGATATCACAAAACACATTGTCACATTTTACATGTCTTACATTTTACTATTACAAACTCTTGAATGATAAATAGCTGAATCTGTGCTTTGATTTGCAATTTGCAGATATGAGACCTCACCTTTCTTTTCCTACAGCGAGAGCGAACTGGTTCAGTGCTGGAGTTGGATGAAGACTCTGAATCCTGATCAACCACTACTGCCGACAAGAAACATGAGTCTCACATGTTATAAACTACTAAATAAATATATATTGATGCGCTCTTCTGTTCTGATATACATTTAATTAGTACATAAGAGTCTAACAGCTAAAGTTAATACTGTATTTAAACAATACAGTTCTGCTCATAAGTTTACATGAATACTGGTCACAGTAGGCAATCTGGAGTACAACAGAAATTTTCAAAAAACGCATTGTTGAAGCTGGATTATTTTTGTTTAAAAGCCTAAATTAATTCTGTTCATCATATAAAGTGATCGAGTCTCCTCAGAAAATTTGGACTAAACAGCTCAATTAATATGGATTAGTTTTACGATCTCTTTATGAACTTTTTGAAGCGTCAAAGTTTCAGTTGTGTAGCTGTCTATAGAGGGACAGAAAGCTCTCAGATTTCATCAAAAAGATCTTCATTTATGTTCCAATGATGAATGAAAGTCTTACGAGTTTGGAATGACTTGAGGGTGAGTAATTAATGACAGAATTTTCATTACTGGTGAGCTATCCCTTTAGTCTCTAAATTCAGTACTTGTAAAGCACCACCACTAAAAATATTAAAGAAATATTTAAAGCAAAAACTGGAGAAAAATAGACAAACAGATAAAAAAAAATTGTCAAGAACAAGTGAATTATATTTCTGCATTGAACTCTCATAATCTTCATCCTATTTTGTTTAAAGATGCCCTAGAATTGAATAATGAATTTACCTCGGCATAGTTAAATAATTAAGAGTTCTGTACATGGAAATGACATACAGAGAGTCTCAAACTCCATTGTTTCCTCCTTCTTATGTAAATTTGATTTGTGTAAAAGACCACTGAAAAACAGGCGAATCTCAACATAACACCGACTGTGACACAACAGTCGGGATCATTAATATGTACGCCCCCAAATTTTGCATATGCCAGCTCATGTTCAAGGTTTTAGACAAGCCAGTATTAACCTCTGGATCTGTGCACAGCTGAATCATCAGACTTTATGCAGGTAAGCAAGCAAGGACAATAGTGAAAAATGGCAGATGGAGCAATAATAACTGACATGATCCATGATATCATGATATTTTTAGTGATATTTGTAAATTGTCTTTCTAAATGTTTCGTTAGCATGTTGCTAATGTACTGTTAAATGTGGTTAAAGTTACCATCATTTATTACTGTATTCACAGAGACAAGAGCCGTCGCTATTTTCATTATTAAACACTTGCAGTCTGTATAATTCATAAACACAACTTCATTCTTTATAAATCTCTTGAACGTTAGCTTCAGCCCCGTTAGCCGCAGCATAGGCTACTATCAAACTCATTCAGAATTAAATGTAAACATCCAAATAAATACCATACTTACATGATTAGACATGCTGCATGATGAACACTTTGTAAAGATCCATTTTGAGGGGTATATTAGCTGTGTGAACTTTGTTTATGCAATGTATTATAGAGTTGCGAGCTTGGGGGCGGGGAGCGCGAGCATTTAAAGGGGACGCACGCTGAATCAGTGCATTTGTAATTAGGCCCCAAAATAGGCAGTTAAAAAATTTAATAATAAAAAATCTATGGGGTATTTTGAGCTGAAACTTCATAGACACATTCAGGGGACACCTTAGAATTACATTACATCTTGTGAAAAAGGGTTCTAGGGCACTTTTAATGTTTTTAGCACAGAAATAGAAACTTGTATGAATTTATTAAGAGCGAGAAAGAGAGCATGCTTTAAAAAAAAAAAAAAAAAAAAAGTGGAAGAAAGTTTAACTCACTGGAGAGAGCCAGTGGCTGATCACCAGTGGGACTTGGCAGTTTTTCCTCTGTCTGTGAATTGGATGGTTCATCCTCTTCCTCTTGAAAAGCAGCGTTCATAACTTCAGCATCTTCAGCCTGGGGCTGCCCTGGGTCCTCAGCAGATAGTGCATCTACAATTTTAGATACATGATTAGAATACAGACCGAAAAGAAACTTTCCTTCTCTTCAAAATCCTTCCATAACTCACCTTTGCAGTTCTCTGAAGGCTTGTGTGAGGGAGACTCTTCCTCCATACTGGGAAAACTGATCTGAGAAGACAGATTGGAGAAAGGCACAAAAACTCACCATCAGTACAAAACTTTATAGAGGAAGGAGCCTGTGTGCAATAACGGAATAAACCCACAAGCCACTGATATGATTAATCTACAATCAGATAAGTTAGTTTGGAGAAGTTGGCAATTGTCACACCTTTTTGATCTCTTCAAATACTTCATCACTGTACAACAGGCCAGAACTGTGTCTGTCAATAACCAGGACAGGAGAGGCTCCATTGTTTTGGGGACTGTTGAAGTCAGGTTGGGGTAGAGGGGCCTCACATCGTTGAGGGGTCTTCAGCAGAGAGCGTTTAGGTCCCGTAGATGATGGAAGACACATTGGGGTGCCTCCTTTCTGCAGTGGGGTACTGGGAGGGAGGGTTTTGTCGAAGAACTCTGGAGAAAGCGGTGCCCCAAAACGAACACGCTTCTTTTTGTGTATAGCGGAGCCCATGTTTTCATCTATAAAGAAAAAAGAAAAAAAAATTAAGAGTTTGAGATTTGAAAGAAAATTAACCATAAATAAACACATAGATTAAAGGGACACATCATGCATTTTATCCTCAAACTTTCCTTGATCTTTTAAATAAAGAGATTTATTGAATAATAATAATAATAATAATAATCGCAAGGAGCTTTGTGCTTTGTTACTTCTGATAAGAAAAAGTCTTAGCTTTCAAATTCTGTCCATTTTATTACAAAATTCAAACAAGAAATCTGTTTCATCCACAGAAAGACACCAGCTTGTAAACAATATGGAAAGACCTCAGGAAAGTTATCCAACGTTCACAGTTTGCTGGTTAGCTATATAACACTATAGAGGAGCTTATTTACTGTTGTTGATATATGTATGTTTGAATAAATTTTTAAATAAGTTCATGAAAACTACCTTGTGTACAAGTGAGTTATACAACCATTTCAGCTTTTATTTGTCTGATGATTATGTCAAAAAATAAATAGCAGTTCAATAAAATAGTGTGGTCTCTGCTGGTAATTTTAACCTCTAATATTATATTTATATATTAGAGATTAAAATACATATATAAAATGTCAAATAAATGCTGTTCTTTTAACTATTTATCAAAAAATCCTGAAAAAAATTATCATAGTCTCCACTGTTTTCAACATTGCTAACAGTAAGAAATGTGTCTTGAGTACCAAATCAGCATATTAGAATGATTTCTGAAGGATCATGTGACACTGAAGACTGGAGTAATGATGCTGAAAATTCAGCTTTGTCATCACAGGAATACATTAAATAAAAAAAATATATATTAAAATAGAAAATATGTATTTTAAATTATAAATATATTTCACAATATTACAGTTTTTACTGTATTTTTGATCAATTAAACGCCACCATGGTGAAGTTCACGTACCTGCTGGCTTAACATCTGGTTTTGACAGCATGGGTAAAGACAAAAGCTCATTCTTGGCATCTGAATCCACACCTGATAGAGGCCTCTGGCTTTGAGACTCAGAGCATTTCACCTATAATCATAGAAAAAAAACCAAAAAAAAAAACCAACAACACTGACTACAGGAACACTACCAGACTAATAATGTTGACTGCAAAGTCTGTTCAAATTAGTGTAGCATCCATTGTTTGCATTGTCAGCACTTTACCTGTGCCACTTTATCTGCTAATGGCAATTTAACAGATAATAATGTGTATATCGAATATCAAACATGGTACCATTAAATGCTGATATGTTTACCCCTTGCTCCTGTTGCGTTGTGAAAGTGGGGTAGGGGAGTGGCGTCTTCGTAATCTTGTCTTTACACTCCCCCGGTGGGGCCCAGCAGCGTTTCTTAGAGGGAGGTGGTGTCATCGAAGTGAATGGACTTTGCATAGACAGCTTTCCTGCAAGGGCAGACAGTAGCAGAAAGACATTTCCTCATCGAGAAGATGACATTTAGCAAATACAGGTCAAGCTACATAAGAACATAATTCATCTGTGCTCATCTTAAAATTGCAGTGAATTAGCAATTGCTAATCATTCTCAATTGTAGCTGACTAAAAATATATGAAAGCCACAGAGAAAGAAAAAACTCTGCAGAACTAAGAATTGCTTCTAATGATTTGAATCCTATTACTGGTACCAGTTAAAGAACAGCATGCAATACAGAAACCTGCTGCTAACATATAAATCAAATGAAAAACAGTTGCTTATAAACTTTAAAATAAATGTGTTCATATTTCAAAGGGGTTTTAGCGTTATTAAAAATTAAATGGCATCCAGCCTTCCGGGTTGACATTAAGAATTTTAAAAATGAGATTGTATTAAAAGGACTGCACTGATATCCCTCAAATGTCTTGTTTACATTTGAATAAAACGTACATATTCATAGTGTCGTGATCAGAGATTATTCAGACTGGATATGCTTTTTCAATCTTTTTATTAACACTGAAAGCCCTCTGAAAATGTAAACATATTTATTTTAAGGCTCATAAGCTTCATTTGATTTATTCTGCACATCATCCTGCTGTGCTCTAACTAGGATCAATGGAAGAAATCAAATTGCATCAAATTTATTATGGTGCCTATTCTGAATAAGGTTCTATTAGCTGGAAATAGCCAGCAATGACAGTATGACATTCTCTTAATAACTTCAGAATTTCATCTGGTCCTACAAGCCTATATCTGAAAGTTTGAGGAGAGACTGACCATTCTCAGAATCTTTAGCCAAGGTACTTTTCGAACTCTCATTCTCCTCATTTTTCTTCTGTTCATCCTCTTCGTCCTCCTCCTCCATCAGACACTGGAAAGCAGCCATCTTCTTCTTCAGAGAGTCACAGCGTGAAAGAAACGGACTCCCCTGCAAAAGCTTCATAAGGACAGGGCAAAAAGTTACAGCTGACAAAGAACTTTCTTCATTATCATCATAATCATGATAAACAATGTGATCCACTCTTTGAAACATATACATGTCGTCAAAGGTTCTTAATTGGTGGAACTTGTCTCAAAAATGGATCGCAAGTCTGTCCTGATAGTTTTGTAGACATTGAGGGAAAAAGTGATGCTTAATGCAAATAATCATAATTATGCATTTTGGATAGCAAATTAAAGGATTAGTCCACTTTCATTTTCCTGATAATTTACTCACCCCCATGTCATCAAAGATGTTCATGTCTTTCTTTCTTAAGTCGAAAAGAAATTAAGGTTTTTGATGAAAAGCTTACGATGCATGTCATACGCCTTCCCTATTCTACTTACGGAACGAACGCAGCGCCAGTTCCATTTTTTTCCGTAAGTAGAATAGGGAAGGTGTAGGACATACAGCGTAAACTTTTTGAAGAATATAAAAGTGCGGTTTTGGCGGAACCACTTACAAAGGTGATCATTTGTTTATATAAAGCATATACAATTAATTTTTTTTCAAAAATGACCGATCATTTCGCTAGATAAGACCCTTATTCCTCGTCTGGTATCGTTTAAAGCCCTTTGAAGCTGCACTGAAACTAAACTGTAATTTTGACCTTCAACCGTTTGGAGGCCACTGAAGTCCACTATAAGGAGAATAATCCTGGAATGTTTTCATCAAAAACCTTCATTTCTTTTCGAATGAAGAAAGAAAGACACGGACATCTTGGATGACATGGGGGTGAGTAAATTATCAGGAAAATTTTATTTGGAAGTGGACTAATATCCTTTGTTGATGATGTCAGAGGCTGTTTCTCTAATGCCTCGTTTCCACTGAGCGGTACGGTTCGGTTCGGTACAGTTCGGTACGGTTCGGAACGGTACACCTTGATCAGGCTTGCGTTTCCACCTTGATCAGGCTTGCGTACCCTTACTTGATAGGCGTGGTGTAGCCGGAAAGTAATGATTGACGTCATTCTCGCGCCAGGAAGAAAACGACACAGTAAACAACAATGGAGGACATACAACAGATCTTGTTCTTGCTTCTCGGCTTGAGGCTGTCTGTCACAAGAAGACGACGAGCTTTGCTTGCTGCACACCAACATGCGGAGTTTCAGAATACCAAGTACGCAAAGTTCAGACATCCATGCAGCAGCACCTACCAGGAAGCGGAGGAGAAAACCCGCGTAATTTAAAAAACTATTTTATTGTGTCATGAAAAGTAGTTTTAAAAGTTTTTCAGGCGAGAATGTAGTTGTTTAAACCTCAAATCTGTGGTTTATTTATAAAGATAGCACCTATTTGAAAATTTGATCTGACGTTGTCGGAGTTGTGAGATCCAGGCGATCACCGGGCGCTCGGTGCTAATGTACCCAGCCGAGAGCGGCTGTACCTCGGCTAGTCCTTCTGACATTCGCCGCTGGCTCAGATGTCTCTGTAGTGGTTAAAAACAATATATCATTAATCTTGTGTATAACGGGTAATCTTTGCTCTCATGAATTTATAATTTGTTCCCGGGCAAATCGTTTTTGCTGAGGGCAAAGTGAAGTTTTATAAATTTATATATTTATTTAACTTTACCGTTGTAGTGCGCAAGCTGTACGTTTAACTGAATTGTTTGCTTGTCTTTATTTCTTATTGTATAGCTTGTCATATTTTATACTTTTATAATGGTTATTATTGATAATTAAAACTAACTTTTAAAAAAAGAGAAGGTTGTTTTGTCTTATTTCATTTTATTATAGGCTACATACTAGTGATGCTCCGATTGATCGGCCACCGATCATGATCGGCCGATATTGGCTAAAAATAGCTTGATCGGCGAACCCCAAAAGCGCCAATCAAAAAAGCCGATCACATGACGTAAATTACTCACGCGACTTTTTCACACGTGCATGCACGGCGCACAGGTACGCAACAGCAGAGCGGAGCTTGTCAGTGGCAACATGAGTTCTCCCATCTGGAAGTTTTTCAAAGTGTCCGATAAAGACGTAAAGTTAGCCATTTGCAATGTACGTCGTGATGAAATCCCTCGAGGTGGAAGCAAGCAACGTCATTTTAACACCACTAAAATGATTAGGCATCTTAGAACACGCCATACAACTGAATATGCCGAGTATGAGAAACTAAACCAGCCGAAGCCAACAACATCCCCATCCCTCAACCAGCCGACTGTGAGTGATGCATTTAAACGATGTGAACCATACAGCAGGGATAGTACGAGGTGAAAAGACATCACGTTTGTGGCAGTAGCCAGTTTTGGTGTAACAAGTTTTACATATAGCTGCCAATTATTAAATGTAATCAGTGTTTTAAGAGGCTACATCCCATTAAGCTGATCTGATGTGTGCTGGTCTGCCTAACCCCTCTTTGTTTGGAATAATTTTATGTTACTCTGCCTTATTTGGGAAAGATGGCCTACAGTAGCCTTAAGTTATCTCATTTTCTAAAATAAACACTTGGTGGTTCTTCAAGATCTTGACTCTAGCCTATTTCTACAGTTTTCATTTCTATAAATGGTGCAAACTCTGCTAGATTATAGATAAAAGATTCCCATTCCCCTGCCATTCTGTGATCGGCAGTGATCGGCAATCGGCAGATCATGATCTTGGTGATCGGTAATCGGCCCCAAAAATGCTGATCGGAGCATCTCTACTACATACAGTGAAGATATGTACATATGCACATATTGCCTGAACCACACATTAATAGGTTTCATATTTTTTTAAATAAAAACAAAAAGAGGCAGGGTTGTGTTTTATATTTTGTTTTGTTATATAGCCTACATGAAGTGAAGATAATCAATGCACGCGTTGCCTGAACAATATTTGTGTGTGGCGCCTCGTGTTGTCATTCCCACTTGTAGCACGCACAAGTGACGATTCTCTGTCAACCAATCAACGTTCTGCAGAGTGTAGCTCCACCCTTTTGGTATGGTACGGTTGTGCTTGGTACCCCAACGAAAGGGTCCCAAAAAAGTGGTACGGTACGGTTCGGAATTAGGGTACCATTCACAACTTTTGACAATGGAAATGGCAAAAACTGCGTACCGTACCGTACCGAACCCTACCGCTCAGTGGAAACGAGGCATAATAAAACTATATGGTATTCTGTCACAAATTTCGACTTACTATACTTATGCAGTATTTGCTCAGTGTTGTTTATTCAAAATGTTAGGCTAGAAAATCATTTTTGCATTCATAAAATTCAAGTTAAAGTGGACAATTCTTTGGAATATTGCAGTATTTATTATAATATATATGTATTTCCTTTTTTTCTTTTCATTCATGTACTCTAATAAACTTTAAATCAAAATAACTTCCCCTCCCTCTTGCAATGACTACTCTTCTCTGATGATACTGGCGTGAGGGCAGGACAACCTGTCACTCACATGAGATCACAGCAAACAACAACAACGGTCCAATTAATTCATGATGAACAAAATCAAGTCTCTATATTTTTTCTTGTTCAAGTAGCCAGTTCACTTGGATCTATGTCACAATAGAGAAGAAAAGATGATCACAACTTCCGTCTCATGCCAACTTTAATGATTAAATCAATTGCGCTTACTTTTGTTTGATAAACACTTTGGTACTGTGCTGGGTCACCACTTGATGCTCAAAGTAAAATCTGGGTCCTAAAGCAAAAACAGCCATGTTACACCATGCATCTACCTGTGGTGTTCGCGGAGGTGTTTTTGTAGCTTGTCTGGCTCTGAAGCAGATGAGAGAGTTTGTTTCTGGAGATCCCCGGACCCCAATCGTGGATCTCCTCCTTGCCTTCAGTTGAGCCACCCTGGACTTATCTGAGGAGATAATTCATTATGAAAAGTTCAATTTTAAAGGGTCAGTTCACCCAAAAATGAAAATTCTGTCATTTATTACTTACCCTCATGCCGTTCAAAAAGATATTTTTGTTGAAATCCGATAGCTCCGTGAGGCCTGCATAGGGAGCAATGACATGTCCTCTCTCAAGATCCATAAAGTTATTAAAAACATATCTAAATCAGTTAATGTGAGTACAGTGGTTCAATATTAATATTATAAAGGCCTGTACACACCGGGACGAATATCGCACGCGCTTATCGTCAGCGTTTTAAGACGTTTTTTGTGTTCATACCCAAGCGATTTTCACTGGCGATGCGAAAAGTGGACGTGCAAATTCACTCCCTGCCAGTATAGAGTAGTCAGAAATGGTAGTGCAAATAAGTCACAATGACAGTAAGTGCAAGTGAACGGTAGTGCAAATAAACTTATTTATGAAATAAACATTCTCAACTATATTTCTTGAATGTAACAGAAAAGAAAAAAAAGAAAAAAACAGAAATAATACACATCTATTGGTGTGGCCAAGAACTGTACCCATAGCGTGCGTCTCAATCAGCTCCCTAGTTCAGATAGTTTGTAGGGGTCTTTCTCGTCGTCTTGGTATCAATGTGTGCTCGGCAAGACCGGTTTGTGCTTGAGTGCCACCAAGTCGTGTTTTACTGTAACTTCAGCATCTCCAGGCACGTGAATAAAAGCGGCAATCTCATTGGTCTGCCAGTTTTTAACGTGGCACGTCAAACCAAAAAAACGAACCCGAGGCATTTTTTAAAATATGACACTTTTACGTCTGGCGTTTTTCGCACACTTTTTTTGTGCACATTCACACTGGCGCCCTTTGTTTAGTCACGAGGCGTTAAACGTCGGCGATAATCACGCGCGCGATATTCGTCCCGGTATGTACAGGCCTTAAAGCGGCGAGAATATTTTTGGTGCGCCAATAAAAAAATAAATAAAAATCAGAGCATCAGAGCATAATGAATCAGCAAGTCGAATCAGCGGTTCGGAGTGCCAAAATCACGAGATTTCAGCAGTTTGGCGGTTTGACACACGATCCAAATCATGATTCGATACGCTGATTCATTATGCTCCGAAGCTTCCTGAAGCAGTGTTTTGAAATCGGCCATCACTAAATAAGTCGTTATTTTGTTTTTTGGCGCACCGAAAATATTCTCGTCGCTTTATAATATTAATATTGAACCACTGTACTCACATGAGCTGATTTAAATATGTTTTTAGTACACTGATGAGAGAGAGGAAATGTCATCGCTGGCTATGGAGGCCTCACGGAGTCATCGGATTTCAACAAAAATATATTAATTTGCGTTCCGAAGATTAACTTAATTTGTGTTCCTTAAGATTAAGAATTTTCATTTTTGGGCGAGCTAACCCTTTAAAATAATTTAGTGTGCTTTACTGACAAGACAGAACTGCTTACAGTAAAATTGTGCAAAATAAAATAACATTGCAAAGAAAATGATCAAAAATAATAATAAAAAATGACAATAAAAGGCAATAACTGAACAAAAGGTGCTTATTTATATTCTAAGAACTCTATATGACACAAATAATCATTGACACATAAGGCAAGACATTATTAAATCCAGAATATTTTTGCTAACCTTTAATATTGGATGACGATAAGAAGCTGTCTGTTGAAATGCCGAACTGTGAAGGAGTGAGTTTGGAGAAATCCACATTTCCAGCAGCTTCAGTGTTCTGCCGAGAGGGAGAGAGGGCTGCCAGTGGTTGTCTGCTGTCCATGGCTTCAGTATCCTCCATGCTTGAGTCCAGTACATAAGATATGAGATCTGAGTAAATAAATGAACTGAAGATAAGAGAAGGACATACTAAAACATCAAATAGTAAAATCAAAAGATCTTCCATTCCTGGACAGGAGAGATTTACTTTATGCACGTCTGTTAACATCTCAAAACATCAGGCCAGAGACGTGTAACCTCTACTTTAAGAAAGATTAACTTACATATTTGCATTGTTTTACCCTGCAGTGTAGCTAACAACATAACTACAACTAGTTTAGATATCGAAATGTTGCATCTAATATGTAAAAACAAATATTTCTCTATTGTACTGAAGTGAAATGTTCAAACTTCGCTCCTTACCGCACGTTAAAACGGCGCAAATATTCTTCCGCTGTGAAGGAACCCGAAAGCACTTGGATAATACTTAAAATAAACGACTTTTTACAGCCACTAGTCTACGATACATTTGTATATAAATATTACTGAATTTTAAAATTGTATTTGTATGTGTATTTTCTGAACACGAGAGAACACTACTAGTTCCAACGCATCTGGCAACAACCCCCTGTTCATATGAATTAGCCAATCAGGTTTAAGAAAATGTGTCATGTGCTTCAAAACGGCCAATCACATTCAGGCTTAACGAACGTGCCTGTCACGTTTATGTGTAGTTCTGATGAAGTTTTAAAAATTATTATTTTAGAAATTATTATTTAGAAATAATTTCGAAATAAAAATTTAAACGTGCCATCCGTTATATGTAGAATGTGGTTGTAAGAACAAAATAATAAATAAACATTCCATAAAACTGTACAATACAGTATGTCTACATTCTAAATTAAGTAGCATATTTCAAAAAAAAAAAAAAAAAAATATATATATATATATATATATATATATTCTTATAAGGAAATATTTCTAAAGAGACAGCAATTTTCTCTGCATGCTATCTTAGCCTATTGTGCTATAGACTGCCGTTAGAGTCATAGAGTGCAGTTAACTACTAAACATCTTTTTAACTGGAAAACACTTTTCAACCTCCTCTAATGCAAGAGGAATAGGCTCATCTCTGCTGGGTTTCTGCAGGCACATTTCAGCGGGGCATGGTTTGGCTGGTGATCTTAAGCCCCTGCTGGTAGATGCCATAACTACATCATTATGCAGGCAAAAACCATGCTGTTTCTTCATAGCTGGACATTCAAGAGTAGCCGGGTGTTCTGAAAGTATTACATTTTTTATTGGAGAAAAAAAAGTCGTAGAGCTCAAGAAGGTAGCCTACAACACCGTTCAAATATTATGGGGTCAGTGAGATTTTTTTATTTTTATTTTTTTAATTTATTTAATAGGCTGCTTTTATTCAGCAAGGATGCATTAAACTGATCACATTAAGCAGCACAACTGTTTTCAACATTAATAATAATAATAAATATTTCTCAGACAGCATAATAGAATGACTTCTGAAGGATCATGTGACACTGAAGACTGGAGTATGCTGAAAATCCAGCTTTGCCATCACAGGAATAATTTTACATATCACAATTTTGCTTTTTTTTTTACTATATTTTTGACCACCTAAATTAATTGGTGAGCATAAGAGATTTCTTTCAAAAACATTAAAAAAATATTACTGACCACTTGAACGGTTGTGTACATAAGACGTATAAGACCAGACCAGACATTTGTAGATGGATATATATCTGATACCAATTTTGGGAGTAACACATTACAAGTAACTTGAGTTACGTAATCGGATTACTTTTTTCAAGTAACTAGTAAAGTAACGCATTACTTTTTAAATTATCAAGGTTACTTTTTCAAATAAGTAACTCAAGTTACTTAAGTTACGTAATTGAAGTTACTTTCACATTTATCGACTGTCAGCTTTCCTGTCCCCATGTTGAGGGAAATATGGTAAGTGCAGAGGCGATGTGTGTGAACATGATTGTTATTGTAGTTCTAGACTAAATGTGAGCAGGCATTTACTCATCTCTCTTGCACAAAAACAGTTTAATATTCCTTAAAATGAATAAAAACAGTGAAATGCAGTGAAGTGAATTTTATGCAAACCTGTAATATATGTTAAATTAAACAAATATACTTTATGTATTTAACCTCACTTTATTAACCATGTCTTTGCTGCTGACCTTCAATGATCCAATTCAGCCATACTAATAAGCAAAAATTACTTTAGATTTAGAAGAGTGTTGAACTTCCTTCTCCTGTATCCTATTCTTCTTTAATCATTTGTTTGAGTTTCGCCCTCTACTGTACAGGAGTAAATATGCATTTCCTTCAGCCTGGGGCTTATGCACTTGGTGTAAAAGGGCCTTAACGTTTACCAAAAAAATATAACTTTTTTATTTTGTTATTAAAAGACAAACAAGCACGTCCAACCCAGGTGAGAAAAGGTAACACAAAAGTAATGCATCACATTACTTTTCATAGTAATGCAATCTAATGTATTATGTTTAAAAGTAACCCTTCCCAACACAGATGCCACTTTGAATGATGTGATTTGCATATTTTAGCAGTTGCCCGAGGGTCTATCCAGATGTGCAGTATTTAGTGATCAGGGAATAGAGAACCCTGAGGTCTGTCAGGAGTCTCACAGATATGAGGTTTGACAGGTAGACGTTCGTGCGTCATAAAGACTTTGTTTTGTTTATCGGAAAGACTGATCCGCTGGCAGATGGATGATGGAGTGACGTTTGTCTCTGCTGGTTGGCGTGGAGATGCTCTGGTCTGATTGTGTTGAATGGAGAGCTGAGAACCACGAACAGGATCCAGACGTACGTGCCAGGAGAGCCCAGGTGTTTCAGGATGCAGAGGAGGCTGCTTCAGGCCATGGTACTCTCCAATTGTCAGTTAAATATCTCCTCATAAACTGACATTTCATACTGATGAGTTTTTGTAGTGATAAATACCATTATTAATGAATATACTTTTCTATTTCATATTCATTTGACCTTTTATGAATTAAGCCTCCATCCCCAACATCATTATCTTTTTGGTGTATGCCATAAACCAAAGCTAATTTAACGCCAAAAATAAGTGGCATAAACAAATACAAGCGAAAGGTCACTTGAGACAAAGTAGTATACAAATTTAAGAATAGCAGAGATGAAACCTTTATAGACAAAATCAAGAGCACTATTTTGTTCACTAAAATTCATTTATAGCTACTTTTTGGATGTGATACTGTGGTAATACCATGTTTTCTTGTAAGGGTACAGGTTATTTTGTTCCCTAAAATTCACTTATAGCTACTTTTTGGATGTGGTACTGTGGTAATACCATGTTTTCTTGTAAGGGTACAGGTTATTTTGTTCCCCAAACTTCATTTATTGCTACTTTTTGGATGTGATACTGTGGCAATACCATGTTTTCTTGTAAAGGTAGGGGTTACTATTTACTAGCTACTTTTTGGATGTGGTACTGTGGTAATACCACACTATTTTGTTCCCTAAAATTCATTTATAGCTACTTTTTGGATGTGGTACTGTGGTAATACCATGTTTTCTTGTAAGGGTATAGGTTATTTTGTTCCCCAAACTTCATTTATTGCTACTTTTTGGATGTGGTACTGTGGTAATGCCATGTTTTCATGGCATACAGGTAAAACTTGGCTTTCTTTGTACTGGAATAATATAGGGGTGCCAGTAAAATTTCATTTAAGCCTATTTATATTTGTTAATTCAAAAATGAAAATCGACACTTTTTAAATAGACAAACAGACATTTAAAATAATATTTAATTAGATTGCATTAAAAAATGAAAATATAAATAAATTACTTTTCAAATGGGCAAATAAATAGACATTTAAATAATTTTATTGAATTAAATTGCATTTTATTCATAGGGTCTGTTTGTAAATGCCATTTCACAGTTCATAAATAATTAAAAAAAATAATAAGATGATATTTGATTGCTTTATTTTATTTTTGGTGCACTCTTTGTTCTCCATTGTCTGGTGGCATTTGTTGTAGCTACATAGAAAATCTGACAACCAAGTTGATAAAATTATGACAGCTTACCATTTTAAAACAAAGTACCAATTGACATGATGTGTCTAAGAGTTATTGATGTGAAAGAGGGCGGAGCAGAAAAGCTTGACACACATCATGTAAAGTTAGAGAATTGGTTTAGCATTGACTTTCACCATAAGCACCGCTGATATCCCCTAATTTGGATCCAGTGACAGTTATGGCTGAGTCACTGTCTCTTTGACGTGCTCTTGCCGCGCACCCCAATTCTGTCAGATATTGTTGAGAACTTGAATGTTTTTTTCACATTAATTCTTTGATGCCTGTTGGTAGCATTAAGCTGGGCTGCAGAACGCCACTTTGATTTCTTATTAGCAGTATGCCTCTAACTTTAGTACACACACACACAACTATATTTCGTCTTTAGGGTTTTAAAGCTTAGCTGATAATCACATTATATGCCCCTTCTGTTATTTAGACAGTTTGTAATTATAGTTTTCCATGTTAGTCTAAAAACCTTCCAAACAGTAAATTTGCATTTTGTATCTGTTTATGTGAAAGAGAATGACATAGTTTATAGGTTGCCGAGTGCAAGATCAAAAGCTCCTTTAAACGAAAGTGATCAGTCATAATTTATTCCTTAAGATATTCAGTCAGGCACTGCAAACAGGCTCCATCTCGAAGGAAATAAATCGTGTGATCTTGAAATATCTCGCTCTGTTTGACTGGAGGTGCCTCTTTGTGAGAGACTGAGCTAAGTGTGGATGTCTGAAGAAACTGTCTGCTGTCTTCTTTGAACGCACATGTTTGCTGCCTACGACTGCTATCTTTCTTTGCTTTGACAGATTTTAGTAAGCTAATTGAATGGTGTACAGTATTTTTGCAGGTAGGCAGGCAGGCAGGCAGTCAGGCTTGGATGTCTAAAAATTGCAAAAAGACTCCAGCTAAGTTAAATAATATCAAGGTCACAATTTTATACTGATTATAGCTTAAGTAGCTTTGGACAAAAGCGTATGCCAAATCCATGAATGTAAATGTACTTACAGGGAAAATTTTCAGCAATGAAAGATATGGTAGGGCTTCTACTTTCAGATGAGAAATCATGGCAGGTGCATAATGCATATCAAAAACTGCTGGATGTGTTGCCATACACATACACAACAAAGTATTTTTTCCTGCCACATGATGGCAGGAGATGTGCTAAAGATACATGGAACTGGTCAAAAACAAAGAAAGACTCCTTCAGGAGGCATTGGCTCCCCCTGTATAATTTTATCCCTTAAAACTCATCTTTCATCACCAAAACGACATATTTAATTTAAAATATTTAAAAAAAAAATATTCATGCCTTAAAATGGATTGAATGTAACTCTACACCCCTGCTTCATTTAGTATTTGGATCTATGAATATGCAAATTAGCCCCGCCTCCACTCACTCGCACTCGCACCAGAGAGAGAGATCCGATTGGTCAACTTATCGCTTTTTACAACGTCGGACACATAACGGTAATTAATATGATTAGCCTTTTTCTTGACTACGTTATCAATCAGCTAATAATGTGTTGCTAATGTTACACAAACCATGTTCCCGTTTGCGAGACTGCCTTCTAAAAATTAGGCCTATCCTTAGAAATGCTTTGAACAACCCATATTCATCATAACAGCAGGGCTCTCAAGTTTTGAACTGAGTTCAGAGTGAGATTTCGGCGGCGACAGGGGTTTGGGTGGGGACGGGGGTCTGATATGAAAAATGACACATTCGTACAAATAAAAAAATATTTATTTAATTCAGCATTTTTGTGTGTATGTGAGTGAGTGAGTGAGTGAGTGAGTGTGAGAGATAGATAATGGTAATATAATCATACACATTATATTGTTGTTTTTCCTCAACAATGTAATGTGAAACAATATAAACATGGTAACCATATTCCGACTCTAGTGTACCTTATATGTACGTTACGTTCGGCACGATAACTGGCGCGCTCTGCTTTACTAGTGTTTTTTCCCGCTCGCTGCTTGAGCCTATAATGTTCTTTAGGCCTATATTTTTTGTTTACACATATTGTTTAATGTTTTAAACTGAATGAAAACCTTAAGATAAAACACAAACTTGTTGTGTGTATTACCTAATCATAAGTTTGTTCAGAAATGGTTACGACAACTTGAATAAAAAATAAAAATAAAAAACGTCTCTCATTTTCTCAAAATAATCGTAATTTAAAGCTGCTGTCCGCGATTTTTGGCCCTCTAGCGGTTAATAAACAGAACTGCACGCGTCTTGCGGAGGAACATTCTAGCCGGAGCTACTTTTCTCCGTCTCATGGTATGTCTATGGCGAGTCACGAAGTTACATACGGTCTGAAATAGTCCGAATATAAACACTTATTATAAGTGTACCATAATGATTCAGGATAAGACAGAAACACGGTTTGGAAAATGGATTCATGTTGTATATTCTCATTATATAATTTTTGTACATTTTTAACACAAAAAAAGTTGCGGACTGCAGCTTTAAATACACGAATATTCGTTTTTTTACTAGCCCAAATATTCGAATACAATATTTTGGAAAAATGCCCATCACTACTAGCCAGGCAAGTTCACGTAAAAGTACTCTGGACAAACTGTTAACTAACCTAACGTTACCAGCTGCCTGGACACAAATATTCCCCAGCAATTTGATGAGATGACTTACTGTACTCATAGGATATGGTCCCACATCGATCACGATCAGTCTGTAGCCAGATGTGAATCAATGTGACTGACAGATGTCCTCCTCTGTAGCTAACTACTTCAGCGAGCATCTGAATCAGTACGCGAGCCCGTGAATCACAGAATGTGTCGTTGGAATCAGAACATAAATATTTTTGTGGCGGGAATATCTAAATCTTACCCGGATACAGTAATTCTATGTTCTGATTGGCTGTTCGGTAGCTATATTTTTTTTATTAGATTAACTGGTGCGTGGCAGGGCCTTCTGAACTCTATGGGGAACTCGCTTGATTCCTCTAATAGCGGCGCAACTTGTGCGTTATCCTGGAGATTTCTCTGCGTGAGAAATACAAGGTGTGGCGTGTGAGCGTGTGAACGGGTTGAAATGCGTGTGTCTCACGCCCAATGCGTGAGACTTGAGAGCCCTGTAACAGCTAATAATTTACATAATACACCCCCTATATTGCTAAATCTACCTATTTTTCATATCAACAGAAAAATATAACTTTACCAGGATAACCTTCTCTTGAGACTCCCCTGCTGCTTCAGAGCGGTCGCAGTTAATGATATGCTAAAGCACGTTGACATCATTGGTTAGGTAGTTTGTGACATCAGAAACGCCAACGATTTCAAACTGCGTTTTTGAAACTGTCTTTAGATCACTGCAGTTTTGTAAAATTGAAAATACTCCGTAATGGTGTCGACTGATGAATTTGCACATGGTTTAGACACATAGACATATAAACAACATTAAAAACTTGATTTTCACCACTGGGGGACTTTAACATTTAAAACAATGACACCTTTGGAAATCACATCAGATAACCATCCATTAAAGTCACAATGAAATCAAAATTCCTCTTTTTTGCGCTCAAAATAACTTACCTTCCTCTTGCGATATTTCTTCTCTTCTCTGATGATGTGTTTACTGGCGCAATGGCGGGACAAAATGTCACTCACATGATATCGACCAATAGCAAACCCCAGCCATCCAATCAACTGTCCATGAATAAAATCATGTCCCGCCCTACATTTTTTCTTGTTCAAGAAGCCCTTTCACTCTGATATACATTACAATATATAGGGGAAAAAAAGACACAACTTCTGTTTCATGCTGACATTAAACTCTGACTTTTTCCGTGGTAGCATTATGAAGTAATTTTTGTGATTTGCACAATAATTTACAATTTTGAGGGGAAAAAAAGGAAGCATGAAGGTCTGTAAACCTAACCGCCAGAGCGGCGTAAGTAGATAATACAAAACTTACCAATGAATTCGTATAAATTCATGTTTTAAATTTGCCCAAAAATTTGCCAAAACATAAAATAGTTACGATTTGTCATGAGACTGTGTTGGCAAAAGAACATTTTATCTTGGGATTTGGAAACATGAGGGACACCATTTTCATTTTTGGATGAACTATTTCTTCATAATTAATGCCAGTTCTTGCGATTTCATGTGAAGCCTGTTCTGGTCAAATAAATGAACAGAAAATGATTCAGTAAATATTATTTACGCCAGCAGAAGGACACTCAGAAATAGTTTTGAGATAAGTCTTGAGATCCAGGAGGCCTTGAAGTAAAAACAGAGTGGAAATGTGAGTGTTCTTGTAATCATTCCAAGTGATGTAAAATAAGGTAGCCTAATTTATTTTTCATGTGAATGTATGCACATAAAAATGTTTCAAATGTTTTCATGCTTGTGATTGATCTTTTGACTGGATGCATGAAAAAAAGGAATACCTGAAGTGACATTGTATTGTTTATTTAGGCTAATGCAATTCATTTTGGACCAGAGACCAGTAAGCACTTATTTTTAAAATGCCATGCATTTTCGTCCATAAAAGCCTTTGCTAGCTGTGACAGTCCTTGAAAACAGTAGAAGTCTTGGAGGTGGCTGAATGCTGTATCTGCTGAGTCAACCAGCAGCCTCCAAGAATAAAATTAGTTTAGGTGAATCTGAAACTGGCATGACAGTTTGGTCTGGTTGGAGCGGTTTGTACCAGGTAAAGTAGTTCTTATTATTGTTATCTCCATCAATAACATGCTGTAATGTCAGTATGTAGGCCTTTGTGAAATAACATTGTTTTTCTTGTGGCAGTTAGCTACTAATCTTTAGCTAAATCTTTTTTAACATTATAAATGCCTTTACTGAAACATCAAAATCTACTTAATGTGTCCATGCTGAATAAAAGTATTAATTTAAAAAGAAAACTTATATAACAGTACTGCAATGCTGGTTATAAAAATGATACAGTGCCAACTTAATAGAAAGCAAACATTTTCCAGATAATATTGTATATATTTATGTAATATTTCTATTTTTCACAGTATAAACAGATTGAACAGGGTTACATAACTGGTTGTTTTTCCTTCACCATTCTCAATTCATTTATGTTCATGTGATAATCATGATGTCGGTAATTGTGTTAAATAATATGCAGTGATCTCTGGGTTTCTCTCTTCCTCTCCTCATTTTATAGACAGCTGTGACTGGTGTCCTATAATGGTATAGAGATTGTTCCAGAAGTAGAGGCCCAGCTGTGTAGACACTGATGAAGAACTCAGACCAGAACGCTGATGTCACACACAGCTGTGGCTACCGTCCATATGGCACGTGGCTGCTCTGTCACCTGTACATGTGAGAGTGTTTAGATGCACAGTATGAAAGAGATAAAAATATAAGCAGGAGAGACTCCACTAAGTTAAGTGTCACTGTGACTGTCTGGAAATATGTTTAGCACAAGCAATTTGTAAACCACTATATAGTCATTTTGCATTACCAACAATTAAAGCACCTGACATTTCAATGGCATTTTAAAGAGGACCTATTATACCCTTTTAGTTTTGATTTTGTTTTTGGGGTCTACTAGAATAGGTTTTCCTGCTTGAATGTTCAAAAAACACATTATTTTTCACATATTTTACATTGTTGCAGCACCTCTTTTCCCAGTCTGTCAGTAACGCTCTGTTTAGTTCCGGTTGCTACGAAGCCCCTCCTTCTGAGAAGTGCAATGTGCTCTGATTGGTTGACTGGACCAGTGTGTTGTGATTGGTCATGTTTCTGAAAATGTCGCCCCTTACCATAACCTTGAGTTTCATCACACTACTAACACAACTCAACCAGGCCTCGCCCCTTTATTCTGCATATGCCTTGGGCGGGAATTACTTAAATGAGGAATATTGTGACGTGAACGCTCCTGGAAGTGAACTCAAGACTACGTTCAAGGAGTTTCAGCGAGTTCAGAAACAGCACTTACTGATATAGAGAATAACTCCCTTTGTAGAGACTTTGTGCTTTGCAGTACTTTTTTCACGTTCAAACAGCAACAGCAACAGCAAAAAAAAAACAAAAACACAATAGGTCCTCTAAGTCAATTGAACACAGTTACTCATATAAGCATACACAACCTACTCACTGTGAACTGATCTCTACGTTTATTTTCTGTAGATATATACATATATAAAAAATAAGGGCATATGTACAATGGTAATAAATATCAACTTTTTGTACAAGCAAAATAAGTTACTTAACATAATTACCTAAAAAAAAAAAAACAACAGCAACATTTTTAAAGATATCTTGAAATGCAAGAAAAGAGAAAATTTGTAACACAAAAATTCACAAAGAAACAGCAGATTTAAAGCCATGTGAGATGAACCGAATGAACTGAGATGACCGCTTTTTTCTTTTTTATCAAGCAGGGAATACTGGTCAGTACAAAAAAGCCATGCATGATGCAAACAAGCATATGCAACATTTCTGGTCGCTCAGTGAAATCATGTCAGGCGTAAAGTCTGACTATAAGTCATTAGACAGGCTTATCAAAGCAATTAGTGAAATTAAGAACAGTGAAATTTAATTATTTCAAGAGAGCCACCCTGAGAAGGCCTGGCAGAAAGTATTCGGTCCTTGTTGACATTTCTCAGCATACTTTTTAGTACAAAGATCTTTTCTAACAAGTATAAACTTCCCTCTTATGCTATGTGGCGCACACTAGATTGTAGACTAGAAAAGAGCAAATGACAGAATGGAAAGCCGCTTGAAAAATTGTAAAGCTCTCATGCCACAAAGAATAGCATTCCACCAAAACAAGAGTAGTAGTAACAAAGATTTCAGAAAGTTCTGTGCAATGGACGAATTCCAGAACATAAAGCAGAGAATTAAAAAAAAGAAAGAAAAACAGGAAACAGAAGAAACATGTCTGCAGTCTGCTTTGGCTTCACCCAAGGTGAAGAGGCACAGGTACGAAAAGTTTTTTCATATTATTTTTTAAACATGAGACTATTGTTTTATTGTTGAAACTTATATAATATATTTTTGCAGAACATCATGCAACAAAGTATGGACCAGTGATGAGCATCGTAGTGCCTCTCCACCCACAGGGTCATGAATAATCGAAATCTCCTTCATTTGTCTTCACAATCAAAGTCAATGGAATGAAATGTCCTTTCTGTTTTCACCCTGTTTTTATATTTAGTCTCCGTTTAAGAGTTGCAAAGCCCACACTGAAAGAGATAAGAAAGATATAGTCAGTTAATAGTTTTTATATGGTACGACATAAAATATCAAGTCAAAATATGGTTGCTGTAGTCTTACCTGTGTTTGATCAGCCGTAGCTTCCTCATTCTGGACTTTATCAAGGATCCCTTTCATGTAGAACAATCCGGCTTTAGAACATGGGTGGAGTCTTCTATACCATTCCAGAAGTAAAGTTTCATTCCATCATCATGTAGGCAAACACTGGGGTTGTACTTAATTTGGCAGTTCAAGCCAAATATATACAATAATGCACTTGCTGTCACATCCAACAAAGTCTTAGTACAACATTCTGTTCATTCTTCCTCATGCTACTACCACTGGTAATCCTTTCACATTTCAGATGAAACTATTAATCGTAAAAAAAAAAGAAGAAATCCTTCTTTAACAGTTGCAATAAACAGACATGAAAAAACCTCACAATATATTAGTGCTGCAAGTCTCAGTACACATTCTCAGAAAAAAAGACAAAGTTTAAAAAAAGTTATTGAGCTGTAAAGAAAGAAAGGCAAAGCATTTGTTCATAAAGTCCTGCTTCGATTTTACAGCTCACTCAGTTGTTTTTCCCCCTCTCTTCTCTTTAACAATTTCTCCTCTGCTTTCCTCTTGAGAGAAGAGCGTGATTGTCATCTTGCGATTTAAGTTTATGCATGTCCTTTTCGTCTCCTCTCTCATGTGTTCTACCCATAAAAAGGGTGCAAAAAACATGTCCAAACACCTGCTTTAACTGAGGCAAGCAACCTCTGGACGTCAAAAATAAGCTCTGTATCCTCCATCTTGCCAAATGATTAGGTTGCCAGACGTCTGCCCCAACGCAGATCAGACTGGCGGCTACATTTGGCTGGTTGGGTTCCTCTCAGAGATGTACCTGTGTTCGCCTGTTAGCCAAGATCAACACAAGGCCCTGTCGGTCTGGTCCGTTAAATATAGACATTTACAAAAGCTTTGCGAGATGTGTTCAGTCTCGGTTGAGTGTTAGTACATATGAGAACCAGAATAATCCAAGGGAATGTCGGTGGCCTTATGGCACGGGAGATGTTCGCCACAGCAGAGAAGTGTTGACAGAGAAGAAATAGGTCGCGCGTAAGATGAAGAGAGTTCCCCAAGCAGGAGGGAGGTAGGTGAGGTTTTCTGTGGTTCCTGCAAGGTCTACACAGAAGACTCCTCGGGATTGGCGTCGGGAAGCACGCTCCTCTGCTGCAGAGTTCTCCGGAGCTCCTCTTTGAAAGGACTGGCGTAGTCGTTCTCTCGGCCGCCCAGCCCGAGTCCGCTTCCCATGCCCATTCCAGATCCAGTGCTCGCTCTCTCCTCTCCGGCCGTGCTCAGATTCAGGCGGATGTATCCGTTGGTGCCTGAGTTTCGAATGTTAGTGAGGCTCAACCTGCTCGGCGAGTGAATGGGCTGACCGGGAATAGCACTCGGAGATGCCGAGCTACCGGTGGAGCACATTGCATGCCCAGGCACGATTTTCAGGGAGCCGTCTGAGTAGTAATAATTAGCTCCGGTTTCCCAGAAGCGATCCTCATCATTCGCCATCTTGCTCGGCACGAACGATGGCCGGCTGGGAGGCTCTTTGGGTAAAGTAATGGGGTACACTAAAGTGCTCTCCAACGGCTTCATTTCTGCCCCTTTGCCCAGTGCCAACTTCAGTCTTCTACGAAGGTACAAAGATGCGATTAGCAGCAATAGACAAGCGGCACCCAACGTGATCACCAGCACCCAGAATAAACCCATGCTGCCGTCAGGAGCGCGGGCCTCCATGAAGACTGGCGCGCTGGCTACCACTGCGACCTGGTATCTCTCCGTCTGGAACTTCACCCCTTGCTCTTCTGAGTAGCAGATGTAGCGGCCCGCTTGAAGGGAACCGGCTTGAGGGATAACGAGAGCGCGGAGTGCTCGGTCGAATCGCGGCCCAATGGCCTCACCTTCCACCAGAGCGAGCTCACGTTCGTTGAGCTCCCAGAAGGGCTGGGCCAAGTTGGAAACCAGATTGCAGGGCAAAACCAGATCCGACCCGACGACCACAGTCACGTTTCTCAACCTAGAATGATCTGGAAAAAAATGTATTTTGATTATTTCACTTATAAAATAACTGAAATAACATTAATTAAAATAGTGTAAACTTTTTGTTTAAGGGCCAGATTTGCTAACAGCATGCCCAAGCGTAAACCCTCTTTTCGTGTTAAACAACTACTGTGTACTACCCGCAGTGAAAAATTAGCGCTGAAATGGCCTGGACAGGGTTATTTTTGTGGTTGACCTATTTGCATATGCATTTGTAGGAGTTTCCCTTTCAGACGCAACATTTTTGGAAGGAAAGTATTTAAATGAATCATGCAAGATGATTTACTAAGGCTTGTGCTAGTCAATTTACTGATATTTGCACCATTATTTACAGCCCAAAAAAAGCATGTCTTAAAGGCCTACTGAAATGCCTTGGAATGCGCAGCATTTATTCAATGTGTTGAGGTAATTTCAACTGAAACAGGAAGACAAGGTGGGACATATAGTACAGCTCCTCCCCTTTTTTAAAATAGCCAATAGCGTTTCGTCAATAGCATTCTGTGCAGAATTCAGATGTGTCCGATATGTTTTGTAGTCTGCGCCGACTCGCGGATATGATCCGCTCTGTGCTATCCTTTCTCTGGACCAGAGCAGACTGTGTATGCTGCGGTTCGTGTGACACTAACGTGAAACCAGACTTCATTTGCCTCAAAGGAAAGCATATTTATACTTCTTAATCATTCCCTATCCCCTATATAGTGCCATTCACCATGTAGAAAATAGTAAATGTGTGAACAAGTGACTGATTTCAGCCGCAGCTTCAGCACCTATTTATAATGTAGGGAGCGGGATGCTTTAGATTCTAGAGAGCATTTGATTGGACAGAAGATCTGATGAGAAGCTGAAGTCCGCGGTGATGTCATGAAAATCCGTGATCCATTTTAGCGGAAGTGAGAGACTAAGTTTTTTAACCCTATCTCCTAAATGCGAATTTTGTCATTGTTTTGGAACATACCAGCTTATTCATAACCTTAAGGGTAACATATCCATACTAAAAGTTAAAAAAACGTACATTTTGATTTCAAGGGGACTTTAAACCAGACGCTTATTTGCGCTGCTCTTAGTAGATTGCGTTGGTCATTATGGAAATGATCTAGCTGCGTCCGTGTTCTTTAATTTGCGCGTCGTCAGTAGATCACGCGCAGAACTTTCAACTCCCATCTGCGTTTTTTTAAAATTGCGCTCACGCTAATTTTCCGTTTAGTAAATCTGGCCCTTAGTTTGTTCAGCTTCAATTCATGCATCTCAAGTAGGTCAATTCCATGACATTGATTATGACTGGATTATCTGAAACAAATCATATTCTTTCTAGATTTCTCTTCTTCAGAAAACGTCAATGCATTGTTAATATTTTACATTATATTATTATTATGTTGTTACTTAATTAATTTTATTTAATTAAAATAACAATATAAAAGTCATTTTAAAATTAATTTGTTATTATTTGTGTTTGTAATTTCATTGACCAGATTTACACTGGCTTAAAAATATATGCGTGTCCCCTCATGGAAAACCGCTCACTACAGGGGGGCCTGTAGGGGGCAGCGTCAGTCTGACGTACCAGGGCTGGGGATGGAGAAAGGCTTATCAAACTTGGCTTTTCCTCGGTTGAACCTCTCCAGCATGAGGTCCTGCGAAAGTGTGGATGTGGAGCTGTGGGGGGGGAGCACAAATATTGACGATGTGTCAGAAGGCTGTTAGACACACTGCTATGGGGATGCAGCTTAAAAGTACAAAGAGGGACCTGTGGAGGAGAACAGAGGGGGTGGAAAGGGAAAGCCTGCAAAATGATGAGGAGCGAGGGGCGGAGGAGAGCAAGTAGAAACAGAAAGAAAATTAAGAGGAGGGCATAACAGAAATGGGAAAAGGAGCAGAGGGTGGATGGTGCAAGGATGCTAGCAGCTACAACCAAAAGATAGATGAATTTACCCGCGGTGGAGGTCGATGCGGACACAAGCACGTCCCTCGCTGTCCCAGGCACAGTACGGGTCTCTGGACAGCAGGCAGTCTGGCTGTGAATGGTACCGGCTGCAGTTTGCCAAGGGCAGCTGAAGAACCTCAGAGCGTGAGCCAATGTACAAATACTTCTGCAGAGAAAGAATGGGAAAATTTAGTAATAAATGATGGAAAACAATACAAGAAAGTAAATTATTTTTAGTTATCAGTGCATTCTGGTTTCATACTCCTGAACAAAACCGATTAATGCTAGTCAGGCGGGAGAGCTGGCTTCAAAGAGATTGGCTCAGCAAGAAAACAGATCAGAAATTACTTTGCTGTGCGAAATGGTGAGGCTGTCCACCGGTTGCTGCCGATCAAACAGCTGGATCTCTTCTATCACATGGGCCTCTGAACCCAAAATCACGACACGCTGGAGCCATCCATCCGCTGAATGACAAACAAAGAGACCGGGAGGAAAGATGGGGGGATAGATTATATTCAGAGGGGGAGAAATAATGGGATGGGGACAGAGGGGGTGAAAGGCAAGAGAGGAGAGACAAATAGTCCATTAATGTATCATCAACACGTGGCATATTTTTCCGTCATTGGATTTTAGGAACAAGGTTACGCCGATTACCGGCAGGAAAATTGAATACACCCCAGCTGGTGCCGTGACCTATCATAACTCTGTGTGTGTACTTTATCCCGTCCTCTCACACAGTGCTTGTCACAGATAATGTGCCACTGACCTCTCTCTCAGTCTGGGAGAAAAAAGGGAACGTGTGGAAAAGGGATAACGGAGGAGAGTTGAAGAGCTACAGGGTGTGCTTTACAAATCCACCCTGGCACTTTTGCTCATGTCAGAGTATCTATGTTCACTCTTAATCCTCAATCCAAGACTCTGATTCTCTCTGCCACACACACACAAACCCACAATCTGCCTCAGGTGCTGCCTGCACTTAAAACGGGTTTAACTCTACCTGAATGTATAAGGGGAAAGTGTATATTTTAGGCCTTTTTTTCCCTTTTTGACTCGATTAGTCGTTTTAACTAGTCATGCAGTGTGACATTTTTAAAGTCTAAAAATATATTTTAAAATATATATTTTATAATAATATTCATGCAGTTTTTCAGTTAATATGTCATAAAATCATTTATGCTTCCACCAGAAAATTTAAATAGTCCTGCAGTATGACAAATGAATTTTTAAAAATATATTTTATTATAATTTTCATAAAGTCTTTCCATTAATATGATGTTATAAACCTCTTTTTTCCTTCACTAGTCATTTTAAATAGTCCTGCGGTATGACAAATCCATTTTTACAAATATAAAAATTTATATAAAAATGTATATTTTATTATAAAAATGTCATAATATATAATATTATAATAATAATATTAATGTAGTTTTTCAATTAATATTATGACAAAACCTTTTTGTCTGCATTAGTAATTTTAAATAGTCTTGTGGTATGACAAATACTTTTTTTTAAAAAGTATAAAAATATATTTAGGACTATATATTGTATTAAAATATATTTTAAAATAATATTCATGTAGTCTCTAAATTAAAATGATGCCATAAATCCCTTTTGCCTTCACTAGTAATTTTAAATAGTCATGTGATATGACAAATACATTTTTAAAAGTATAAAAATATAGTTTATAATAAGATTTATATGGTCTTTTAATTAATATGATGTTTAATACCATTCTTAAAGTTATGCTTAAAAGGTTAGTTCACCCAAAAATGAAATTTCTGTCATTAATTACTCACCCTCATGTCATTTCAAACCCGTGAGACATTCGTTCATCTTTGAAACTAAGGTATTCTGGAATTCTGGAGTTTTTTTATCCCCCATAGAAAACAACATAATTACCACACTCAAGTTCCAGAAAAGTAGTAAAGACATTGTTAAAATAGTCGACATGACTACAGTGGTTCAACCTTAATTTTATGAAGCGACAAGAATACTTTTTGTGCGCAAAAATAAAACAAAAATAACAACTTTATTCAATAATTTCTTCTCTACCCTGTCATTCTCCTACACTGTTTACATTTTATATACAGTGCAGCGCTTCCGTATTTACTTCCGAACGCCAGCTCAGTATTGGCATGGACACATGGAACACGGGAGCCTGCAATGTCTATACAACGTAATCAGCGTAGGAGAATGACCTTGAATGTGGGAATTACATTTCTTTCTATATAGGATAAAAAAACCTCTTGGATTTCATCAAAAATATCTTAATTTGTGTTCCGAAGATGAACGAAGGTCTTACGGGTTTTGAACAACATGAGGGTGAGTTATTAATGACAGAAATTTCATTTTTGGGTGAACTAACCCTTTAAACTGAATAATAAGTATAAAGAAAATAGCAAGGATGTCATCTTTCTGAAAATATTTAATGTCAACTTACTAGGTTTTGTCTAGATGTATTTGTCTTTTGTGAGGAACTGGTGAAATACTGAACTCACTGGATACCAATGATGGTTGAGCCTTGAGTGTGAGCGTGTTTATATGAGAGTGCCAAGGCCAAATACATCTTTTCAATTTTTATTTCAAGGACTGACCTTCCTGCATGACAAGAATCAATTGGCAGAGGTGACACTTCCACTTAGATACAACATTATGGCTAATAAAATGGTTTCTTTGGCTGCTCTATTTATATTTGCACACAAAAGGACAAAGGAACAAGAAGGACGATGCAGAAGAGTGTCAAAAAACTCTCTTCACAAAGAAACACTGCTCTTATCAGCCATGTAACACTTCGTACAATATATCCACATATGCGTTTAAACATCTATAACATACCTGTGCCTATGAAGAGCATGTTGTAGGATCTCTGGTCCAGTGAGTTCACTCTGTCCACTGCTAGTCGGGTGAAGTTGATGCCTTTAGTAAGCAGCAGGGGGCGAGCTTCTGCCCTGAGCTCCATTAGTGGATGCTTCTTGGCAAAGTTTAGCGTAGCGTCAGGTAACTGAAGAGAACTGTTGTAGCCGTTTTCCCTGTCAAAGTTTGTGATGCACTGTAGAAAGAAAGTAAAGTATTTTTACTTGATTGGGCAGTTTTACTTGATGATGCCTTAATATATAACACGTCATAATGGGTATTTTTTTAAACAACATCATACAATTTTAAAATACAATCAGTAAAGTATGCTCAATTTTTGTAATCCTTTGACATTTACAAAACTTCAAACTGACTCCCTGTCAGTTCATGAGTTGGGCTGCATCTGAAATCGCAAACTTCCCTACTATATAGTAGGTGAAAAACAGTATGTGGCAAAAGAAGTATGTCCGAATTCACAAAAGAGTAGGCAAAAACTGAAGAGGATTTGTGAATGGCAGTGAAGCGATGCAACTGACGCTTGTAAGTCACATGACAATGACAAGGCGAATGTAGTACATTCAGATTACAGTCACACTACACATACTCATACTATGTAGAAGTAATTACTCATGAAGTATATAATTTTTATTACTTACTCAAAAAAAAGTACCTATTTAAGAGCGTATGCGATTTTGGACGCAGCTCTGGACTTTGAATTGGAATAACAGGAAGAAAAATACAGTAAAAATAGTAATATTTAATATGCAAGTTGACATTTAAGCATCATTACTCCAATCTTCAGTGTCACATCAGAACTCTTTATAATATGCTGAAGAAACATTTCTTATTATCAATGTTGAAAACAGTTAATATTTTTGTGGAAACTGTGATACTTTTTTTTTCTTCACTATCTTTGATGAACAGAAAGTTCAAAAGAATATTTGAAATAGATTTTTTTTATAACAATGTTGAAGTCTTTACTCTTACTTTTGATCAATTTAATGCATCCTTGCTATATAAAAGTATTAATTTCATTAAACATTTGAACGGTCCTGTAAATGGTATTTTCAGTCAACATCACTGTATACTTTTGCACTTCTTCAGCCCAAAATATTTACATTACCTGAAATTACATTACAATTACAAGTTGTCCAAATGATGTTTTCTGCAAACCTTTTCTGACATAATCTAACTTAAAATCCTTATTAAGATGTTTATAAAATGTTATACTCCATCAGGAATAAAGTTCTCATTTAGGGGTGAAATATTACTGTGTGTACAAAAATCTTGTGCTATTTTTAGCCTAGTGCTTAGTCACGGACGCCCTCTCGACCTCTCATCTCAACGGCTGCTCAGCTCACCGCTCCAGGTCGTGGACTGGGCACGGTGCTAGTGTATCGGACCCATCGCTGAGACGACTCCCTGTATTCTTTATACGGCCCGTCGAACACATTTTTCACCTCTCCAATCTGGTACTGACACACAGCAGACACATCCACATCCCCCCTGAGAGAGAAAAAAGGGTGAAGAAAGAGAAAGAGAGAAAAAAGTAGTCAGTCAATCTGAACTAAATGACTGCGCTGCATTGGCTGGTTTATTACAGTAATAGCCTTACTGTCAACATAATGACAGTGCAGCATTTTCTACACCTGAGGAACACGGCTGGGCATTTGGCACGGTGACACTTTTAAATACGCAGAGGACAGAGCGACTTTCACAACTACATGAGGAAGAGGAAGAGAGAGAAATATTTATGACACGGACTGGCATGGCAGGAGGGTTCGCTCACCACTGCGCATGGAAGATGCCATAGAAACTAGTGCTCTTCCAGTCCGCCCCAGGCAGGGTGAAGACGGCCCGCAGGTTATTAAAGGTGATGTGGCGCTCGGGGAAAGAGCACATCAGCCGAGCCTTCTGGAAGGTGGTCCACTTCTTCTGCAGGGTCCGTGTGCCACCCAGGTCTCCCTGAAAAGTGAAGCAAGTAGCCATTTAACAGACATTTTTGGTCAAAATGATTTGCAGGACACTTCAAACAAGTACAGTGGTCCTAGAGCTAATTAAAAAAATACAGCATTGCTGGTCAAAAGAATAAGGTATGTTTTGCATGATGGAACCAGCATGGGAAGCGGAAGCGACCAGCTCGGTTTTGCTTGAGAACAGCATGACTATGCTAGTCCACCAGCAAGACCAACACTATACCAGCATAAACCAGCCTGGACCAACATGGAATTCAAGCTGGTTTATGCTGGATTTCCAGCAGGGAGGAGTTCCTCAACTAAAAATATATATATTTCAATTATGACAGCTCTCTGAATAGTTATTGAATATGGCAATGTTAATGGCCTTGGTGGATTAGATCTGCTACACCGCTGTGAGCATGTAAGGTATGCTGCTGCTGCATAAACAATACATCCATAAATCCCATAGCAGATCTAGGCAGGCTATTTAAATATTGAGCAAGCAATCTCATTGGCTGCAGGATCAGCAGAAGCCAATCAGCTTGTGCCATGTGATAATGATAGATTGCTTACAGATGATACTGTTGGATACAAGTTACAATACAAATATTTATGTCTTAATTTCTTCGCTTTCAAACATTAAAACCCTTGCACTTTTAATGTCAAATGCTTGAGCGTTTATTTTGTTAAATGTTATAAACTTCTGTACACATGATTGCTGGAAATTATGCGAATGCGAATGTAAATAAAGTGAACCTAGCGCATATTACGTTCCCAACTAAAGCTAAAAGTAAAACCGTAAAAAAAGAAGAAAAAAAAAGGGTTACACTTTATTTCGATGGTCCACTTTAGACATTCCCCTAACTATAAGTAATTTTGCAACTACATGTCAAATAACTCTCATTGGAGTATTAGTAGACTGTTAGTAAACTGTTAGTGTTATGTTAAGGTTAGGTGTTAGAGTTTGGCTTAGAGGAATAAGTTGACATGTAGTTTCAAAGTTACTTATAGACAGTAGAATGTCTGTTGGAGGAGAATCAAAATAAAGTGTTAGCAGATATTAAGAAGATACTCTGAGAGTTAGTTGACATGTAGTTGCAAAGGTACTTATAGTCAGGGGTTAAATTGGGCCGGGGCCGTCCGGGGCAGAGCCCCGGCACATAGGCTTATCAGGGCTCGACATTAATGCTTAATTTTTTGAAAGGGCAAGAGAAAGAGAGTTTTACTTGTCCTGATTAAAACATCAATAACAAAAATAGCTAGGGAATCACCAAAACGCAAGCATGATTCTATTACATTTAGTGTAAGTGGCGATTGATAATGGATAATAATAATATATAATGTATAATGTGCTGACAGTAACAAGGTTGCGCTGTTGAGGCTCGCGCAGCCTCTTGAGGAGAAATCGAAACAAATTAGTGCAGCACAAAAAAAAACATGCTGCTGTAAAAATTCAAAATGTGGAGTTTTTTTATATTTATAACATATGATACAGTTACATAACATCACACGACCAAGAGTGCTGTTTTCTGCGTTATTGGAATCATGATTGAAAATGTGATACTACTTTTATTTCATTACATTCAATAATAAGTTAACAAAGTCACTTACATTTTAGACGCATTACTGACTGTTTTTGTTCTATTTCAGCAGCGAATCACAGCAGAACCATAGCGCATCTCTCACAGCGACACTCAGCTGCACTTTAATACTGAATGATTCAGCATTTTTAACGAATCAAACGGTTGAGTCAAAGATTCAATGGCCCATTCCAAAACACCTGTGTCATTCTTGAATGAATCAGCCGTTTGAACGAATCGTTTGAATGAATGACTCGGTCAGTCACATGTCGCCACCTACTGGCGGTTCAGTTTCATGTTTAAATTTTCCCAACATTTTTTATTTGTATATTCAAACATATTTAAAGAATATCATAACATTATTTAATGCAGTTGTAATTTTCAGTGTAAATTATTTAATTTGATTCGTAACAGTCCTGCTTTATTTTTCTTATTGAATTTATTAATCAAATGTAAAAAATTTGAAATAAAAGATGAAGCATGTAGTAAGATTAGGGGAAAAATGGCCTTGGGGTAAAAATCACAAATATGCAGATATAAATATGCAAAAGCTGATGGAACACTGTTGAGAATATAGTTATGTTTACACAAAAAAAAATCTATTTTTTTCGAGACAAGCACATTTTTTTTTTTGCTTGCGGACAAGTGAGCAATTTACTTGTCCAAAGGACAAGCACATGACAAGGCTTAATGTCGAATCCTGTATTTTGTATTGATATGCTCTCCTTTAGGCCTACAGAAAGATTTTATTGTTATCAGATGTAGCTTTGCACACTGCCAGCATCTAGAACGATTTTGATCTGCATTTTAGTGTTCATAGCAGAGGGCTCTGTCAACTTATTTCTTACAGTTTGTCAATTGATAAGATTTTGTAGGCTTTGCATACACATGCACACTCCTCGAACGCCTGAAACCACATAACAAAACCCCCCCACATAACAAATCCTAATTTAACCCCTGCTTATAGTTAGTAGAACGTCTAAAGTGGATCATCGAAATAAAACGTTTCCAAAATTTGTCAAGTGGTGCTCGCTGCAGAGCCAAATGACCTTTTGGAGCTCAAGGGTGGAGCTTAACCTGTTTAATAGGTGGAGAGATAGGGTTATGAGTAGGGTTAGGGTGTGGTTGGAAGATGCAGCTCCACCCATCATGCCCACAGTAGGTCGAGAGAGGGGGAGCTGGAGGTTATACTGGACCCATGGCTCTGCAGTGAGTAGCCTCTCAAATTTGTTACTTAAAATAAAAAAATTATTAACTGTAATGGAATAGAATATAAAAATCTTTTTTTTCATTAAGCTGCCAAGAAAATCTTTCTCATTTAAATTTTAGCTTATCTAAAACTAAAACTAAAATAAAATTAATGCAACCTATGTATATGTATGTATATATATTTGATATTTCAGTTTTTCTTTTTTAATAAATCTGCAAAAATGTCAACAATTCTGTGTTTTTCTGTCAATATGGGGTGCTGTGTGTACATTAATGAGGAAAAAAAATGAACTTAAATGATTTTAGCAAATGGCTGCAATATAACAAAGAGTGAAAAATTTAAGGGGGTCTGAATACTTTCCGTACCCACTGTATATATATAATAAAACTTACAAAAAAAAAACATTAAATAACAACAACAACAACAATAACAAAAAACTATTAATTGTGCAACTCCATTTGTTTATTTTAACGTTCCATCTGATTTAATTAATAATTAGCTTTTCATCAACTCTCGTACCCCCTGCAGTTCCCTCACAAACCCCCGTTTGAGAAACCCTGCCCTAGTGCCTTCTGGTCGTATACTTCTGGTGTATGTGAGTTCAGAGTTTACATTCTCACCTTACACACACGTGCCACCCGTGCAACGGTCAGATCGCTGTCGCAGTCCAGCTCCAACGCTCTCTCGCTGAAGAAGAAGTAGATCTTATCGTCGTCTCCATCTTTACTGTTGCGGCTCTCCCGGACCAGCGCCGAACCCACAAAGTTTGGCTCTGTACCAGACAAAAGGAGAAGATATGGAAGGATGTGTTGGAGACACAGCACTTAATAGATAAGGGGCTGATGGTTACTTGATGAAACAGATAAAAGATCTTAAATATCCACCTTGGGACATTGTTTATTGAGCTGATTTCGGATTAACCCTGCTGGAAAGATCAGGCCCCTGTTCCCTGTACATTGCTTAATGCTGAGATAATATGCTGTAGACCAGATCTTTTAATTGTGATAATTTCTTTCTGGCTGATTCAGTTCTTCAAACACACAGCTGGATTTGATTAGCACACCTGGAATGAGTTTTTGAGATCATATACTCTTAAAAATAAAAATATCTTGTGAATTATTACTATTTTATATAAGAATCTGTGCATATAGACCATATGAATACATGTACTTATTAAAGAAGGATTATTATGTTTTTTCTCTTTTGCTCATCAAGGCTGAATTTAATATGTACAAAAATACAGTAAAGAAACATTTCTTATTATATCAGTGTTAAAAAGCAATTAACAGTTGCAGTTTTTATGGAAACTGTGATTTTTTACAGGATTCTTTGATGAATTTAAAGCTCAAAAAACAATAAATTATATTATATTATATTATAAAGACATCTTTCTTAAAGAAAAAATGTTCACAAGATTCAAAAATTGAATTTACCTCGGCATAGTTGCATAACAAGAGTACATGGAAATGACATACAGTGAGTCTCAAACTCCATTGTTTCCTCCTTCTTATATAAATCTCATTTGTTTAAACGACCTCCGAGGAACAGGCGAATCTCAACATAACACCAACTGTGACATAACAGTCGGGGTGTACGCCCCCAATATTTGCATATGCCAGCCCATGTTCAATGCATTACACAAGGGCAGGCAGTATTAACGTCTGGATCTGTGCACAGCTGAATCAACAGACTAGGTAAGCAAGCAAGGACAATAGCGAAAAATGGCAGATGGAGCAATAATAACTGACATGATCCATGATATCATGATATTTTTAGTGATGTTAGTAAATTGTCTTTCTAAATGTTTCGTTAGCATGTTGCTAATGTACTGTTAAATGTGGTTAAAGTTACCATTGTTTCTTACTGTATTCACGGAGACAAGACTGTCGTTATTTTCATTTTTTAAACACTTGCAGTCTGTATAATTCAGAAACACAACTTCATTCTTTATAAATCTCTCCATCAGTGTGTAATGTTAGCTTTAGCCACGGAGCACCATCAAACTCATTCAGAATCAAATGTAAACATCCAGATAAATACTATACTTACGCAATTAGACATGTTGCATGACGAACACTTTGTAAAGAACCATTTTGAGGGTTATATTAGCTGTGTGAACTTTGTTTATGGTGTTTAAGGCAAGCGCGAGCTCTTGGGGCGTGGAGCACGAGATTTAAAGGGGCCGCGTACCCTGAATCGGCGCATTTATAATGATAGGCAGTTAAAAAAATTAATAAAAAAAAAACTATGGGGTATTTTGAGCTGAAACTTCACAGACACATTCAGGGGACACTTAAGACTTATATTACATCTTTTGAAAACATGTTCTTCGGCACCTTTAAATGAGTAAACATTTAACTGTTACATTATATTTCCATTTTCATTTCCCTTGCATTTCTACAGGTTTTATGCATCAGATGTTAATGTATCCAGATGAACTTAACATTTAATTTAACAGGCCCTGTAATGCCATTGCATCATGACATAAAAGCTCTCTGTAAAAGCCTGTGTTCTTATGTGAATGGGAAACAACAAAAATCATAAATGATTTCTTATTACGTAAGAGGGCAGGGTACTAATGGCATTACAGACAGTATCTCCTGAGCTGTAGAAAACACAAAGTTCTAAAGGCCAATGCACAACGTCTACGTTGCAGTTAATGCACAGATCAAACTGTACAAACTGTAACAGCTAATGCGAGGTAAATTATTCCTTCACGACTAAAGCAGTACATTTCAAAGAGCAAAATGACTGTGCCTATTATCTTCTACAAAATGATTATGTTCTTTTAAATTAGGCTATTATTAAAATAATTATAATAATGCTAAATTATTACATCCCCTGGGTGTGCTCACAAGAATGATGCAGATGCTGGGACAGACTTCAACATCTGAAATGTAATCCTGTTTACGTTAAACAAAAAAGGTTTGAGCTTAAGGACCTGTTGCTATGACAACAACTCAGAGATGAGCTTCGGAGAATGAGACAATACAGGATTGTGTCAAGTCGGCTACAATTGAATCCAGATACTTCAGTAATCCATGTCATATATATATATATACATATATATATACAGTCAAACCAAAATGTATTCAATCACCTTGAACATTTCATTCATTATTACATTTATATTCACTATAGTTTAAAAAAATGGTAATAAAATATGACAAGATCTCAGAGTTAAACTATGTCAGAAAAAAATAATCTTAATTATGTCAGATAACACTTAAGCAAAACATGGTCAGGTCAAAGTGTCTGAATAATTTTTGGTCCCAAATCTTTATCAATTTTACTGGTAGTCCACTGTATGAAGAATTTTGGGCATAATATGTCACAGTTTAGTTTATTTTGCTATCCTCACTTACATAAATGAACTATATGTCCTGCACCCACTAGTAAAAAAATATAAAAAATATATCTTATCTAGTATTATATCTAGTATATATATTTATATGTATAATATGAGAATTATAAGAACAATACAGGATTGTGTCAGGTTGCCAATAATTGAATCCAGATAACAGTAATCCATGTCCGGTTTTCCCTCTGTATTGCTGCAGGTAAAGCTGGTCAGCCATGGGCACCAACATAACATAAGCCGGTCGTTTCAGCAAGGGAATGAAATATATTTTTTGTGTATGTGTGTGTTTTATGATTTACCGTTGAGCCAAGCCGGTAGGTATTCACTCTTCATGCTGTAATGTTGTTGTCCCAGGTTCCTCAGGATTACGGGCTCTGTGCCCAGGAAGTTATTGAGGGTGGCGGAGTACAACTCTTTGTCTAGAAAAGGAGAAGAACGCTTAGAGCAGGAACAGGCGCACATGCACACACTCCTGTCTACAGCCTCACGGTTATGAGATATTAAAGAGGGACTCCATTCTCTCCCGAGTGTGGGAAGAGAGAGGAGGCATAAATGCATCCACGGGCGGCACCGAGCATAAACGGACACCCACACACAAGGCACAAGAATAATAATGCAGGTTTTTGCATGTCTGAAACGTGTGCATACGGATGACTCACCCACAATAAGGCCTGTATGACCCTTGGCGGGGTCATAGGGGCACTTTCCCTTGCCGTCCTCCAGGGCGGCGCTATCCAGAGTGAAATGATCTGCATTCTATTAGACAAAGACAGAAACAGTTACATATGGATCTAGCAAACACACACACATGACCTAACGCACACACTGCGCCACCGGCTATGTTTGCCAACTAAAGTTTAAGCAGCAGCTGAGCCCTCTTGCATCGTCCTCCTGCCCACACACAAATAAGTGTGTGCGTACTCTCACACACACAAGCCACATCATGCATGCCGTCTTATCACATTTTCCACAAAAATATTTAGCAGCAAAACAGCTGTTTTCAACATTGCTAATAATAAGAGCCATTATTAATAATTGAACACCAAATCAGCATATTAGAATGATTTCTGAAGGATCATGTGACACTGAAGACTGGAGTAATGATGCTGAAAGTTTAGCTAAATAACATGTCAAAGTTTTTTTAAATAATAATATTTATAATAATATTAAAATAATATGTCATAATAATTTTAAAACCTACATTCAAATATTAAAAATATAACAGAAAACAGTTGTTTTAAATTATAATAATATTTCACATTATTACTGTATTTTGATCAGCCTTGGTGAGCATTATAAGCTTCACTGAAAAACATTAAAAACACTTTACTTAAAGCCTTTATGTATAATACATTATAAAGGTATTCATTATGTACATTATAACGCACAATATCTTTTCATAAATAACTGTAACCAAAATTAAAATTAATATTTTTAATATAATATTTGCAGATTCCTTGTTACATCTAAAATTGGTTGCTTGTCATGTGTTTTAGGTTTAATGCATTATATTTTCTAAAGGTGTAACAATGAATATTATAGTATTATAATGTATTATAACTGTGGTTACACTTATTCATGAGATCATACAATGCATTAAGGTATAATACATTAAAAATACTTTTATAATGCATTATATATAAAGGCTTTAAGCAAAATGTTACCAAAAACCTAGTAGGGTATGTTTTTAAATGCTGTAAAAATGTTAATTGATAAAAATATATTTAACCCTATATACATACATATATATATATATATATATATATATATATATATATATATATATACTGTACACACACACACACACACACACACAACAACAACAACAACAACATCAACAACAATACACAAGTCAAGTCATGCCGTCTTATCACATTGTCTGCACTGCGTGAGAACACAACCTCATTTACATTTGAGATATTTCACTTTGACACACTGGAAGCCACTTGCTGAGACACACACACACACACACAGTTTCTCCATTATATTGCAGTCCGCTCCACTTGATAATGTGGGTCGGACGGATTTCTGATTCAAAGAGAAGAGTGCACACTCACAATATAAGTGCATTTGGGCTGGAAGGCGTACGTCCCACATGTGTACAGGTATGTGTGGTTGTAGCTCTGCAGGAAACGAATGTAGTTGAAACACTCAGTCTGAAAAGACAGCAAGGAAAGAGAGAGAAATAGATGAGAGGGAGGGAGAGTAAATGTATTTCACCGGGGCCAGACAAAGTAAAGCTGTTAAAACATAAAGGATGCAACATCAGCCGGTACCTGGTTATTCTTCCCCTTCGCTGCGCACTCTCTTTTCTTTTCCACAGGAGCCGACCACTCAATCTAAGAGAGAAAGAGACATGACTTTTACGAGCAAATAGCACTCTGCATGTAAAACTTGCACTCGCTATTGACTGCCGCAACTGGTAATTTACTACAAATGGCTGTGGCATTGAAAGTGTGAGTCATTTTTAAATGCTGATATTTTTGAATGATAAAATGCTTATGCCCTTTTTGCTTGATGACTTGTAGATTAGCATTTATTGGGTGCATTGGGAGTTTTCTGAATGAAATAAATGTAAAAAAAAAAAAAAAAAGCCTTTTCTTTGCAGACCATACCTGTGGTCGGAGCTGTCTGCTGATGTCGTTGGGATCCAGGGCGAAGATGTGCTCCCTGGCGCCCACGTACAAAACCCTCTCATGTTCTGCCAGGGTCAACATGGTGTAGTTCCACACCCCGACAGCGTGAAACCTCGCCATACTGTCATGCACATCTGAAAAGAGAGAGGAAAAAAAGGTTTTTAGGGGTATTAAATCTGATCCAAATGTCACTGATCCAATATGACTCTTGGGCTTAAAAAAATCTCTCACATTTATTATTTTCAACAACGTCCCTGCTGAAAATGCCAACTTAGGCAAGCATGAATTTCTATGGACACTTATAACCTTTGCTTAAACTGATTGGCAATGTGTTAAAAAGATTAATTTGGGCTAATATAAATTTACATGATTCAGGCTTGTTTATGCTGGTGGTGGTCTTAACATTTCAAGTTGTATAAATTAGCATTAGATTAGATTATATTAGATAGAAATATCTAGTTCAGTCATGAAACTCTAGAGGGCACAGGCTGATAGGTCCTTTACATGCAATCTGTAAGCAATCACATCATTACCACATGGCACAAGCTGATTGGCCTCTGCTGATCCTGCAGCCAATGAGATTGCTAGCTGAACATTTAAATAGCCTGGTTCATTGTTTGCTGTAAGCTAGTCGTGCAGTGCGCTATCAGAGTTCCTCAGAAACCCTCCACCTCCCCCAGCTCCACCTGCCTAGATCTGCTATGGGATTTATGGATGTATTATTTATACAGCAGCAGAAAATCTTACATGCTCACAACAGTGTTTCTGTGTATCTATTAGCAGTAGCAAATCCATGATTAGATAGATAGATAGATAGATAGATAGATAGATAGATAGATAGATAGATAGATAGATAGATAGATAGATAGATAGATAGATAGATAGATAGATAGATAGATAGATAGATAGATAGATAGATAGATAGATAGATAGATAGTCTGTGGTTATTTCTCACAGAATTAAAACAGAGGGTGACATCTTCTTGGCTTAAGCCAGCGAAGGAGCCACGAGGGGACACCAGTATTCCACGCATCCTTGAACACACAAGAACACTGTGCCTCATCAGATTTACCGCTACCATGGCAGATGGGTGCAGAGTGGAGAGAGGGTTATGGTGAGCAAGTGCTCCAAGAGGGGAGAAAAGGCATCTTGGAGAGACACTGAGTGGTGATGAAGATTCTGCCAGGATGGAAGTCAGGAGAGCGTGTGGTTATTAGTTGGAGAGCGGCAGCTTGTTAACATATAAGAGGGCTGGATGATCCAAGAGAAGAGGGGAAACAGACTTCCCCCAGGGAGGACAGAGAACATCTGCTGGGTTGCAAACAGCCAGGGAGATTTGACAGAGCGCACAGACACACACATGCTCACACTTCTAAATACCTGCATAATGACTCAAATGCCTCTTAGCCAGTCACAGAGCAAGTTATTTGAGCTTTGTGCTGAGCCGAGAGTGTCATTTCTAATTATCATTCAGAGAAGATGGCAATTATACACAGTGGGACAGGACGCACTTGCAGATCCCAACCAGAAAGAGGCAACGTTGAGCAAACTGTCCACTGAAGGGGTTCTTTGTCTGATTTGAACAAGAAGGTGTTCTGGCTGATGCTATCACAAAAAAAATATGTAGTGCCAAACCATTCACTATAGTGACTATCCTGAGTTGTGACGTGAACGACATATGACAGGGACAAATTAGGGGTGAATCAATGTTAAAATTCAGGACAATATGATAAGCTGGTAATTCATTTCATGTTATGGCTGAAAACGATCAAAATCTCTACTCTTTAGCCTAAAGTTTGTGTTAAATAAATGAAATAAATAAATAAAATAAAATCAATCATTTTGTAAGCTACATATGAATTTTGCATTACAACATTGTAATGTACAGTATACATTGAATAAATATTACAATTTTACATATTACATAAGATGACGTACTAAAATTACTAAAACTAATACTGAAATAAAAAATGAAAGCTAATTTGAAGTATAAAAAAATAGTAAGATATGTACAAATTTCTACAAAACGTAAGTCTTATATTCATAATAAATATACAATAAATATTTTGCATCCCATGGAAAATATATATATATATATATATATATATATACTTTTTTTTTTTTTTTTTTTAAATGGATGCCAGATGGTGCAGTTACAGCATCTACCAGTAGGGGATGAATGCTGATGCTAAACTTGCTTTTGTATGGTTAACAGTATTTAATTAAAAAAGTCAAACTGATCAAACTGACCAAGCTGATCTCTAAAACATGGAATACACAAAGAACAAGTTGACCAAAGCCATCAGCAGCATATCTAATGGGAAGAGAGTGAGTCTCTATCTACAAGTGTATGGACTAAAAAAGGAACAAGCTAAAAATAGATGTCACTTTGAATGGAATCCAGATGTGAGCAACATAAAGGGAACAGAGGTGAACTCTGTGTGTGTGTCTTTGTCCTCCACGAGTTCTGAGCAGGGCCGAATGAGAGGGCAGTGAGCTCTGGTTGAGGGAATCGAGCCGCAAAACTGAAACGAGTCAAGTTGAAGGCTGCAGTTTCCCTCTGATGTTCCTCCACGGCTCCTTACAAAGCAGCTTTGCTATAAATACAGTCTTGCCCTGCTTATAGCTCATAACCGCAGCACTCAAAACACACACTCTGCTATTAAAGACCTATTTTAAGGCCTTTGAAGCTTTGACATGGATACAAAAAATGACTTAGAAACACAGAAAATGGACACACACACACACTAATTAGGAAGAGAAAAGCTCGTACACTCATATACAGGCTATAAAAACGCACCCACATTCTCCAGGACAAAGACGAGAGGAGCCACCGTCTGATGCTGACACATAACGGCACAATTAAAAAGAGAAGAAAGGGGAAAAAAAACATTAAGAAAGACACAGGTGGCGTGTTTACGCTGACACGCAAACACAAACGGTGCGCCTAAGAGCGTGAGAGAGTGGGCGGTTGGGGGTCGAGGGGAAGTGCTGTAATTGCAGTAGATTAGATGAAGGAGTGGTGGGGCTTCTGCTGCTGCTTTGGGAAGGGAAGAGAGGAGAACGTGGCTCAGCAACAGGAAATGGTCAGAATGGATTACCACAACAATAGGCTGAAAAACTCACAAACGCCACTAAAGTGCAGAGAGCAAGCGAGGGAACGTCGACAGAAAGAGGTGTGGTGTGGAGAAAATGACAAACACACTATATGGGAATGTATATATTCTAGAGATCTCACTTATATATATATATATATATATATATATATATATATATATATGACAATATATATATATCTGGTTTTCCTGGTTAGCAATGAAATGCTTAGCAAACAGAGTTTTTTGCTAAAGAGGACCTATTTTTATTTTATTTTTTTTTTACATTTTCAACTTTCTTTAGTGTGTAATGTTGCTGCAAGGTCTGCAAAGTTACAAAACACAAAGTCCATTCCAAAGGGAGTTATTCTGTATATCAGTAAGCACTGTTTCTGAACTCCCTGAAATGCCTCGAATGTAGTTTTGAGTTTTCTTCTCAAGATAATTAATTCCATCCCAAGGCATATGCAAAAAATAAGGATGAGGCCTGGTTGAGTTGCATTAGTAGTGCATCGAAACTCACAGTTATGGCAAGGGCCGTGACATTTCTGAAACGCTTGAAGCGGATGACCAATCACAACACATCATCAATCCAGCCGACCAATCATAGCACATTATGTTTTTCGGAAGGAGGGGCTTCGTAGAGACCAGAACTAAACAAAGCGTTACTGACAGACTGGGAAGAGAGGTGCAGCAATAATGTAAAATATGTGAAAAATTGTGTTTATTCATTACAAAACATCATCAGAGAAGAGATGTTGCTGCATGAGGGAGGGGAAGTTATTTTGATTAATTTTTATCATTTATAATATATACTGCAATATTCCATAAAAAATAAGGGTAACTCACTATTAACTAGTTGCTTATTAGCATGCATATTACTATATTGGCTGTTTATTAGTATTTATCAAGCACATATTAATGCCTTATTCAGCATGGCCATATTCTACATCCAACCCGATCTCATGGCAATTCGTATGTATTTTACGAGATGGCTAATTCGTATGAATTCGTACGTTTTTTGCTAAATCGTACATATTTTACAAGTTGCCAAGTTCGTATTCGTACAAATGACCTACCCCTATTCCTGCCCCTAAACCTACCCGTTACTGGGTTTAGACAAATCGTATGAATTTGTATGAGTGAAGTCGTAAGAAATTTGCAGGAATTAGCCACCTCGTAAAATACGTATGGTCGTGAGATTGCATTGTCTACATCCCTAATTCTACCCAATTCCTACCCAATACCTAAACTTAACAACTAACATACTAACTATTAATACTCAGTAATTATGAGTTTATTAAAGGTGCTACAGAGGTGCTACATCGACTGAGAAACCAAAGACTGTTAGTGAGTTTTTGAAATGAGCACATGCGTAAGAACAACCCCCCTCCTTCACAGCTCATTTCGAGGGAACGCCTCCCAAAACTCGTGCCACGAGTATTGGAACACGAGTGTTTACCACCGGCATTCGCTGTGTCGTGTTAGTGGATTCATTATGTCGGACTCACCGCAGGTAACTCATAATCTGCAGTTGTTACTCCTGACAAAAACATTGCATGCGGCGCCTGTGGAGTGTGGAAAGTTACTGGAGCGCGCAGCCGCGCTCGTCTCTCACAAGGAACGTCACGGCAGTGATTGACAAGCCAGAGGGCCAATCATTTACGCGATCATCGATTGGCTGATGTTTTTAAGGCCCTACCTCGTGCACAGATGATGTATATTAATATTATTCCTTTCAGTGCACCTAATAAATAGTCTTTTTTCAGTTAGTAAAGACAGTTTCAAGTAATATTGCAAAAATGTATAAAACAAAACATCCTCTGTAGCACCTTTAAGGCAAAAGTCATAGTTAATAGTTAGTTAATAAATGTGACCAAAATAAGAACTGTCAATTTTGATTTCATGGTGATTTTAAAAGTGTTGTGGAATACTACACATAAACTTGACAGACATCCCAACTTCCTGACAGATGTCACTGGAATATGTGTCTCGGTGACAGCACTAGACTGTGTAAACAGCAAAAAAGAGTCAGGGGAGCAGCCCACGCCTGAAGACTAGCCTATCAGAAATACTCTCTGAATGTCAACCAATTTTGTTCATGATTGCTGACATCTGGTTTGCTAACATGTTTTAGAGGGGTTAGAACGACATGTGGTTGAATTTAGCAAAATGGTGGGAGTTAGCAAAATAGCTAGCTGAAATTACTTACAGCATTTTTAAGCCAATTATGTTTTTCTTCTGAGAAAAAGACCTTAGTATTCTCTATAATATCTTATGCTAGTTGCTGGGTTTTGAAAAGTTGCTAGTCAACAGCTGGGCATTAGTTAATGGTACTAGCTGGTTAGCCAGCTACCATGATCCAGAAACCAGCTTAACCTTACTAAATAATCAACTTGTACCTGGTTTGAAGCTGGTCAAAGATGTTTTAACAGTTTGACAGTGTTGAAACCAGTAACGATGTTAAAAAAAAAACATGGCTATCAAGTAAAGTTTCAGAAGAGATCTCAACAATATCACAAACTGTGCTCAGAATTGCCAAATTACTAAAGTGTGCAATGAATCACATAAGATCTCAAATATTAAATCAACATAAAAAGACATTCACAAACATTATACATTCATAATGATATGTATTTCAGAAGAAATAAAAACAAAAAGTGGCACAGAACTTAATATCATGAATTAATTGCATAGTAAATTAAAAAGCAAAGTCATTTCATAGGTGGGGGAGGATTGCACAATAAGACCAGGAACGTGCATTACGAATATCAATGAAGTCAATTTTGATTTCATGTTGACTTAAAGTCTCCTGAGCTATGAAAAAGCAACATCGGAGCAATGAAACTGTCCTCAGGGCCCAACAAGAGCGAATGCAGGAATGGCAGAGAGAGCAAAAAAAAAAAGGTGTGGGTGCTGGAGAATGACAGAAACAGTATGGGAGTAAAAGAGCAAGGTAGAAATGGGGGGGAAAATGCAAGATTGAAAGAAAATGAAAGAGTGAACGGAAGAGACAGGATGACAGTAAAAGGGAGAGACGTGTGAAAGGTTGTTGAAAATAGGCCGCCGTTTGACAGACCGGGGGGGAGACTGCAGTCGAGAATTGAGCTCACAGCTTGTACCGAGTTTGACCTTTTCATGAAAGTGGCGAGCACAGAAAAAAAAAGACTTTCTTTTTTTCTGTCCTCTTTAACAGCCTCCTTCTGGAGTGAACAGGTCCACAAAGGGTAAGGGAGACAGATTTATTGAATGAAAAAAGCAACACACTTTTACAGACAATGAAACCTACAAGTGCAGGAGAGGGCGTCTGTTAGAGAGGATAAATCACAGACGTCTGTGTATATCTGTGTGCGGGGAGGAGTTCGGCACAGATAGACGGATAGGACTTACATAAACACGCACACATACAAACGCAGTGGGCCTGTCCTTTTCAGCGGAGGCCGTCATTATAGTAATTGGAGGGTAGAGAGATGTGCTAGGCAGGCAGTCCCTTTCTCTCTCTCTCTGTAGCTTTGCCATCCTCAGCGCGTTGGACATTCATACTATTGCTCTAGCCTAAGTCTGCGGGAGTTTCCTTTGGCTTCTGTTGAAATCCGTCTTTAATTTTCTTTTTGACCTGCGCTCGGTCTCTTTCTCCGACCACGTTGTGCCAGACGCCAGTTGTGGAGCTCTACTGTGGAAAGTAATGGGTGGGGCGGGGCTTCTGACTCCCCTTTGAACTTTCAGAACTGTTTTTCAGCATGAGGACAACAGTATAATGGCTGCCAAAATAAGCAGTGCCCTATGAAATCGGTTTTATTTTTTCTCATATTCATGCGTTTTATTTGTTCATGAATTCCTTTTTTTCTGTTTTTTTTCCCCTAATTTTCCCCTCTCTCATCTCCCATGATTTCTTGTCTGTCCTCCTACTGTCCTATCTAAATAAAGGCAAAAAACAAAACAAAAATATAACTAAGAAACTTTTTTTTGGATTCCATTTTAATGGTTGAATTAGATTTTACTAATCAAAAAGCATGTCTAATTATTTGAAATAATGAAACTTATACAATTTAACAAAAAATTTATTAGATTTCAATAAAAATTACAAATTTTGGGCCAAAATTTTGCTTCATTGTTTCCATGCATGTGGAAAAAGCATGTGTAATTAATAGAATTCATAAAACTAACAATTTAATGATTTAAAAAAAAAAAAAAAAACATTTTTAAAATAATAGAAATGTTCTATCTTTTTTTTTTTTTTTTTTTTCTGGATTTATAATTTAATACAAAATTTATTATCAAAAACGATAATCAAATGAAGGCATAAAACATTAACAATTTAATTTAAATTTAATTGTAAAATGTAATCAAATGAAAATGTAACAATTCCTTTTATTTTTGGCAAACAAAGTGCTGCGCAACAGAGGTTTACTTTTAAAATAAAAACATGGAAGAAAAATTGTGATATTCCTTAAAAAATAAAGTTTTAATAATTTTATTCACACTACTACTTTCATTACATTGAGAAGTATATTCTGCTGTACAATAGTAATATATTTCGTTCACAATTTCTTCAAGCTAAACTTTTATTTTGACAGTTTGTAGTGAAGACTTCTGGTTAGTGACTCTCAGAGCAGCACTGGAGACAAAGTTCACGTCCTCATATAGTGAGACGGCAGACGCTGAAAACAACGCAAGCATCACGCAGGCTTGATTATGTGTAGTTGATGAAACCTCACCACTCATTCACACAGAGACACGCACTGCGCTTTGATAATGAACAGAAGGGGAAAATGGGAATGAAAAGGCGTTTAGTTACAGATTAAAGACACGTGTTTGCGTTACTTGCGAATCCCCGGTGTCTTTAAGATGGGGATAATTGTGGAGGAGGGGTCTTTAGGGGGTGTGGGTGTGGAAAGTACTGGGTAAATATTATCTCTGCTGCGATCCAGCTCTCCACCTCCAACCACACACACACACACACACACACACACACACACACACACACGCTACTGGAGCTCTAAATCCCTCAGACTGCCAGTCTAAGCACTCTGCGCGCTCACACACACAAACATTAAAGTGCACTCCGATGCTTTGCCTGTTTTTCTGGCTTTCATCCTCCCCGAAAAGCGCATGTGTGCTGCGCAGGCCTACTGTTTATGTGGTTTAGGGCCCAAACGAAGTCGCACATGACCTGAAACAGTAGTTAAACACACACTGCAGACACACTGTGTACTTTTCTGTTCTTTCTGGACTTTCTTTGACGTGGCGCCCCCCCCCCCCCCCCCTCTCTTGCTGTAGCTCAACTAAAGTCATTTCCTGTCCATTTAAGGCTGTGTTCCCAGCTACGATCTCTACTGAGGGCTTAAAAGGAGATGCTATCAGTTTATGGGTATACATATAAAATTATGCCTACTGCTTAATGTTTATTGTAGCTGTTTTTGTTGATTATCAACAGTGATTTAGATTAAAACAGGAAAAGATGGAGGGGCGAATTCACTAAATAGTGCCACTTTTGCACCCAGCATTTCAGCAATCTAGTTGAACTAGTTGCTAAGCTAGAATATCACGGTGCCAAGAGTATTTCACTTAAGTCATGTCATTCATGTTACATACTTGTATACTCCTTTTTTATCTACACTATAGTTAAAAATTTTGGGGTGAGCAAGAATTGTTTTTTAGGATTTAAAAGTGACAAATAAAACATTTATAATGTTACAACAGATTTGTATTTCAAATAAATGCTGTTCTTTTGAACTTTATATTAATCAAAGAATCCTGAAAAATCCTTGACATCACAGGAATAAATTACATTTTAAATATATTTAAACAGGGCTTGACACTAACTTACTTGCTTACCAGCCACTGTGGCTAGTGGTTTTCCAAAATTACAAGCCACTCAGCATTTCCCTGGCCACAATTCTGTCATTGATACCATGGGGGAAAACTGCCATATAGATATTATTAATATTATCTCATAATTCGGCGGCAGGTATATTAGGCTGCTGTCACTTTAAGACCTGAATACCACATGCATTTTCTTTCTCAACAGTTTACGTTCACTTAAAACATAACTGACTGTATTTACATGAATACTCGCCAAGACCAGCATTTTGACATTATTTTGTGTGTATTTGACTATTTAAGTGCAATAAGCAGCGGGAAAAAAATAAACTGAGTACTGAGAGGTGGCTTTATGTGTGTGCAATTTGGGTGTGAGCACAAAATCTGCGGGAATAAATAAAATTATGCACAATATGCGCAATCCCACGCCAAAATTCAAGCCCTGTAACACTAACAATATTCATCCACAGCAAATGAAACGAGTGAGTGAGGGGAGGCGGGTTTGTGAGTATTTGTGAGTATCGGAAGTGTTTCAGATATTTCAGTATCGACATTTTTTTACAACACTGCATTGCACTTAGTTTATTATTTCAGGTGCCTTTTTAAAAGACTACAGTTGAAAAATGTATATATTATATATAAAATTCAACAAAGTGGCTAGTAGGAGTGACTGCGTTATATGCCACTGCTGAAATCCACCCTCATTTGGTGGGTATTAATGTCAAGCCCTATATTTAAATAGAATTTATTATTTTTAAAATAATATTACTGTTTTTTTTCTGTATTATTTTTGTTCAAATAAATGCAGCATTTAACACTTCTATCAAAATAATTTATAAACTCTTTTAAACTTTTGAACATTTATTTACAAAAAGCAGTGCTATTTACCTTGCACAATAAACTTTGTGATATTACGATAAATTAAGTTTAATACAAAAAGACGCTTGAGTACATTTTCTATTGATCATTACAAAGGTAATTCATCAAATGATGGAGAAGAGCATTATAACAGGGCATACATCCAGAAATGCGGTGTAGACTAGTGCACTTTCTGCATTTTAAAGAGCCGATTCAGGTGTCTGGACTACAGTAGCGAAGTGATGTTTTACAGTTTCAGCATAGTATGCCAAATCACGCTAGTCTGTTGCATTCTCCTCAACCTTTTATTCAGAACTGACCTGCAAAAAGCATACAAATTGAGACCAGTGCTAATTTTGAGGGTGTATCTGTGTCGTTAACCTGATTTTAGTGCAAAAACAAATGCAAATACACCACAAGATTCAGTCTCTTAGACAAGTTTTATCCCACATTGCTGTAAAAACATCTACAAATGCCTAAAACAGGACAGATTTACTTGAGAAACAAAATTGTGAAAATAATCTTCCAGAATGTTTTCAGCCTGACGTCCAAAATTATTTTTTATTACCCCACTGGCAAATTGTTTTTCTCCTACTTTAAGCATAAACCTCATTAAATTTAGTCAGATGTATGCTTAAAAATTCAAAAAATATTTTGCCAAAGAGATAAGAAAAATACACATAATTCAAATGATACTATCTGAAAACAAATCTTAAAATATAATGCAATTTTGGCTCTCAAGTAAATGCATTTTTATAGATGCTTAGATGTTATTCCTGGAAAAGACAAAAATACTGATAAAGAAAAAGATGTATTTTTTTTCAACATGCACAATTCATTCTTAATGAATTCCCTCCAGAGGAAGCATAAGAGAAAAAGAGAAGTAGAGAGCGGCGGCATAGAAAACAGTGTGAGAAAGGGAGAACAGGCACAAATGGAGCGAGTGCAAATGAATAGGAAGGTAAGCTCTTTACCATAAAAGCCTATAAAAACATGCAGTAATGTGATATCTCAGTAAATTCAAAGCAAAAAATCACACCTCTTATCTCAAATCTGCATTGAGAATGAAGGGAGGGGTCGACTGAAGAAAAGAAGAAAGAGCCGGGCAAAAAAAGAAAAGAGGAGTGCCATAAAAATACTGTGAGAAAAACGGGAACAGGACAGTGGGTTCATTTGCTGCCCAGTCACAGCTGGGAGGAACCGCTCACAGTTTTGTTTGGTCATTAGATACTCACCATTATATTTAACGGTCTTGCGTGGGACGGGGTTCCAGTTGACGCAAATCCCCTTTTCAAACCCGATCACGAACATCACGAGAAGAACTTGTGCACACCCCATTTCTCCGCACCCACTTCTTTTATTCTGCTCCACGGAATGCCGATTCGGATTGGACGGGGAGCGAGGCTTCTGATTGGACGGCGAGGTGTGGAGGCTCCAGATGCGCACAACGGCTCCTGTCAGGGGAGATAAAGAAAACAAAAAACATAAACAAAAGTGATTACGAGACGCACGCCAACATCCCTAGAGCCTTCTTGTCGCTATCCCAATAGAGCTAAAACTGTTTATGGAGTGACAAAACACAGTCAGGACAATTTAATGACAGATTTTACACTCTTTCAGAAGGTACAACGATAAATGCATCTTGGCAGGCCACCAGCCAAATTGTGGATGCTTGTCAGAGCAAGGCAGCATCAACACAACTCACAATCGTTTACCAAAGAACATGTCGCGAATAGAAGAAGGCCTGCTTTTGACAGCCACAGACAAATGAGAAATGCGTTTGTAATTATAACTGGAGGTTGCGTTCTCCTGAATGCATTATGATGATGCCCGAAGCAAGGTTTCAAGGGAAAGAGTGCGAAAAAAAAGAAGGCCTGAGCGGTCCAGTCTGTTCAGCAATAGCCGTTTTCACACGTTTGCTCTAATCATCAACTCACACCTGTTTCTCTCCATTAAAAAGGGAAATTAGGGCCTTGATAATATTTGCTGATTTGAGAGCAAACCCATTGACTTTTAAATGTGCGTCAAATGTCAAATACTGTTTAGCGGTGCAGATAACAATATAAAAACCTTTCTCTGCCTGCACTGTGTTTTATCATTCAGTCTGAAAAGGTTGTGTGAATTTAAATGTTCGCAAAGATAAGCAAGTGTGGAGGGGCGGCCCCTTGCCATCATTGGATTGAGATGTGGTCCTGTGCGGTAGCAATCTCACGACCATTGATTTCTGTTTTTCTTTTTTCATTAGCATGAAAGAGAGAGAGCCAGATAAGAGAAGTCAGAGATGGTGACAATTCGCTCCAAATGACTTGTCCGTAATAGAGGGGTTGCAATATAGCAATTCGATGACTCACATCTCCACTTGCAGGCCATTTTTATATTGGATCGATGCACCATTGCTTATGTCTGTGTTGTGGGGAGGGACTGGAATGCGTCAGACTGTTGTGACAGGTGGTGTCTACTCGACTTTTAAAAACAGGTGATTGTGTTCTCTGCACTTTTTTTTTTTTTGCATGGCAGTTCCACGCTAAATATATGTGCTCTGTTGCTCTCTCACTGCATATGTAATAAAAAAGTATATAATAAAAAGGCATATAAAATATAATTAAATTAGAAAATTAGAAATTAGTTTCAGATTATATCATTTAGTATGTGTGTGCGTATATATTAGTACAGTGGTTCCCAAACATTTTAGCTTGGAGTACCCCCTGTAGGGATTACCTTCCTTCTGCGTACCCCCTCTCTTCCACTTCGACTGCAGTCACACCATTACTATTAAGGGACAATATTTGCCCCCTAAATTGATTTTCCAGTGCATGTTTTTTTCCTTGAATAACCTTATAAAATAAATCATGTTTTAAATAAAAAAAATGTTCAATAGAGAAATATGCAATGATGGTAAAACTAAGTAAAACATTTAAAGGTGCCCTCGAATCAGAATTTGAATTTACCTCGGCATAGTTGAATAACAAGAGTTCAGTACATGGAAAAGACATACATTGAGTTTCAAACCCCATTGTTTCCTCCTTCTTATGTAAATCTCATTTGTTTAAAAGACTTCCGGAAAACACTCGGATCTCAACATAACACCGACTGTTACGTAACAGTCGGGATCATTAATATGTATGACCCAAATATTTGCATAATGCCAGCCCATTCGACGCATTAGACAAGGAAAGGCAGTATTAACGGCTGGATCTGTGCACAGACAAGGTAAGCAAGCAAGAACAACAGCGAAAAATGGCAGATGGAGCAATAATAACTGACATGATCCATGATATCATGATATTTTTAGTGATATTTGTAAATTGTCTTTCTAAATGTTTCATTAGCATGTTGCTAATGTACTGTTAAATGTGGTTAAAGTTACCATCGTTTCTTACTGTATTTACAGAGACAAGAGCCGTCGCTATTTTCATTTTTAAACACTTGCAGTCTGTATAATTCATCAACACAACTTTATTCTTTATAAATCTCTCCAACAGTGTGTAATGTTAGCTTTAGCCACAGAGCATATAGCCTCAAACTCACACAGAATCAAACGTAACCATCTAAATAAATACTTTACTCACATAATTTGAAGCATGCAGCATGCATGACGAACATCTTGTAAAGATCCATTTGAGGGTTATATTAGCTGTGTGAACTTTGTAAATGCGCTGTAATATAGTCGACAGCTCGTGTGGCAGAGGAAGCGCATCTCTTAAAGGGGCCGTGCTGAAAAAAATCAGTGCATAGTTAATGATGCCCTAAAATAGGCATTTAAAAAAATTTATTAAAAAAAATCTATGGGGTATTTTGAGCTGAAACTTCACAGACACATTCAGGGGACACCTAGGACTTATATTACATCTTGTAAAAAAACAATCTAGGGCACCTTTAAATATTAAAATAAAACAGCCAGTAGGTGGCAACAAGTCACTGTTTTTTTGAGTGAGTCATTGATTTATTCATTCAGTAACGAAGCAAGTGGCTGTGAATGAATCATTGAATCATTGACTCTTACGATTCGTTCAAAGCCGGAGAATTGTTCGCGAAACACAGATGTGTGTTGTAGTTCTGCTGTGGTTTTCGTTAGAACTATTATTTCATTGCAAAATAGTTTCAAAACTGACAGTACTGTGTTTAAAATGTAGGTTTTATTTTTTGACCTGTTGTGTAATAATGTCACATTTGCAGTCATGTGGATATTTGGGAACAATTGCATTCTTGCTCGTTATCATCATTAAATACAAAAACTCACACAAGGTATGTTTTTTCTCACGTACCCCCAGGGGTACGCGTACCCTAGTTTGGGAACCACTGTATTAGTATTATATATATATATATATATATATTAGTATACAGAGGCTTCAAGTTTTTCAGGTGGGTCTAACATTAGTATACAAGTAAGAAATACTACAGAAATGAAATAATCAAATGTAAAATAACACTGGATAGGTTTCATTGTAAAATTAAATACAGATAAATGCTTACAATTAAAAGTACAAAAGTTATTTTCTCTTTGTCTTTTGTTCTTTGATTAACATGACAGACGGCAGCAGGAATATTAGACTGCTGTCACATTAAGAGCTTATGCACATATCCAATATACTGTTACACAACTATTTACATTCCAAAACTGACTGTGTTTACCTGTGTAACAGACGTAGGCCGGTAAGAGCTGTGCATGTAAACCTCACTCCCCTGATCTCAAGAAGCGCTCTAGCAACTGACACTAGAAACTGCGGTCTTTAGCCTCCTTTGTAGAGAGCCTAACTCCCATGCCGGCGGACCCAGGTTCAAGTCCCGCTTAGAGCGGGTGGTTCGAACTGGAGGGGCTACACCTGAATACTCGGCAAGATGGGCATTTTGACATAATTTTGCATATATTTGACTGTTTAAGCACAATAAGCCACGGAAAAGAGCTCAATTTGGTACTTGCGAGCTGTTTGAGAGGCGGCTTTATGAGAGCGCCACTTATATAGATCAGTGGTGCGCGCGCATTTGGTATAAGCGTGGAACCTGCGGGAATGAGAAAAATTATGCGCAATACAAGCACTATTCAACCGGAGCGAATGAGTGAGTGAGAGGAGGCGAGTGTGTGTCACTTCAACGTCGGACAGAAGAGAGAGTGAGAACGTGTAGCTGGTATCGGTGTATCGATGCTGCAGAAAAGGAACTGGAACTGTCATGTGTCTTGCGCTCCTCGCTAACAGATTTCTGACAGTTTCACTGAGAGGCTTCATATGATCATGCTTGACCTACTGAGGGATTATGGGTAGAGCTCCAAAAGCAACAGAGCAGAGCAGCTCTCAGAGACCTTGTGCTAAATCTCCAGAAAACAACCATTTCAACCACCAAGAACAGAGAGTAAATCTCATTTGTCATGTGCGAATCAGGAGGAACATTGCTATTGGCAGACCATTTAACAAATATAAAAAGCTAAAAAGCTAGTTTCTATATATATATATATATATATATATATATATATATATATATATATATATATATATATATAATATAAACATAATAAGTAATAAATATTGTCCTTCTGCCAAAGGAAGTGATCTGTGTGAACACATGCATATACTCAAAGGGCGTGTTTTGAAATGAACTCCTCCCTAAAGAAAACAAACGGCCTTTCTTCTGCTGTTTTTCATGCATGTCCCGGAAAAAGGCCAAAGGTTGAGTGATGACCAGCTTTGCGAGTCTAAAGCGCTTCCCATCTCCTTCCAATCTGCTCTTGTCTTCCTGTCAATAATAAGCTCTTCTCTAGAACTAACAGCCAATCACCATGTTCATCATCTAAACTAAAATGAGACCCTTTGAACTATGACCTACTGACCCCCAAGAGACAGCAGATGTCAAGGCAAAAGCATGGCCGTGAGATGAAGGTGGACTGTGACCGTACGGATGCGCAAGAGGAAACAACTCCACCCCTTAACATAAACACATCTTTCCAGTGTCACACTCAAGAGCTTTCCTCCTTCCTTCCATCCCTCATTCCCCCATCATCCCTCCTTTAATGAAAGTTAAACAAAAGCCCTTTGCATGTCAGTGGCCGGTAATTTCCCAACATCCTGCCACTATCTCCACACCATGACAATGATTGCAGAAACTGACCACTCAACACCAGCTGCTCAACAAATCTTAAAAAAAGCACCTACGTCAAACCCAGACTGTCTTTAAATGTACACTGCATAAACAGAATGATCTGAATAAAAGAAGAAATCTGCCTTCAACATATGATGTATTAATTTCAGTATAAGATCAGATGGCACTAGTCAAAACACGGCAGCATGCTTTCATTCCCTAGAGTAACAGGCGGGGTTCGTTTATAGCCACAGAAGCAGGGCAGTAGGTGGTTAGAGGAGCCACCAACCCTCTCAAGGTCTCTGTCCTGCCCCTTAAGTCTTGTTTATGCTTGACACATTCAGTCTGGCGTGAACCACCGCAGACATGTACATCTCAATGGCACTGAGAGCTGTTTACTCTATATATTTTCCATTGCATTATTTTCCAAAACGACAGGCAACAATGAAGCGAAAATATCAGGTGAACCAGCAGTAAGCATCAGTAAGCAGATGTAGTTTATGTTTACTCTACTCAAGTAAAGGTAGTTGGTCATATACAAGAGGCAGACAAAATATCAAAGCACATCCATCCATCCATAAACCTTTAAGGCTTTTTTAATTTACAAACAAGTCTTTATCAAGGCAATATATAAAGTTTGTCTTGACAAACTTTGCTTTTTAGTTAAAATTATGGATATACTAATTTACTTACATTTCAATTTATTTTAATTTAACTTCGTTACATTCGGATTTAAATTTAAAAGGCATTCTCCATTTAATTCTGAATGGCACACAACCCTGAAACAAACACCTCTATTAAATGAACTTCCATTTACCGCCTGCTTTCCGCAGGATATAATAGCACAATGTTAATTGCGGCAGGCAAAGAGACTTATGAATTAGGCACAATCTATAATAAGCCTAATTTACATAGAAAGAAGGTGTGTTTGCACTGAAAAGAATGACAATGACTTAATTTGAATAACACGGCACAGCAGCTGCATTTCACCAGGTTAAACTGTATTGCGTTTGTGAAATGAATTAGACATTTTGCACTGAAATACTACACACAAAAGTGGTGTGATGGTTTAGTGAACTCGGCCCTCTGCCTTTCAGACAGAGTCTCAGGACTTCAGAAAGAGTCTCAAGGCTGCAGTGATGAAAGTGTTGAGCTGAAGGTTTAATGCTGTTTGCTCTTTGTTTATGCCTTTGTGACAGCGCCTGCAGCTGGCATGCATGTATTAATGTGTGTTTTTTTTGTAGAAGAAAGTGTGAATGTTGTTTTGGTCGGACTGCATGTGTGCTGTAAGTGTGACTGATGATGTTAGAAGTGGGAGTGTGTGAAAGAGTGGGAGGCTGACAGCTTGTGTGTGTGTTGAATGATTGGGTGTGTGTGTGTCTCTTCTTGGACATCAACAGGCAGTGTGATGTTTCATTAGTGAATGAGAATAGATGAAAGTCTTAATAATCAAATGGAGTTTGATCAGCTGCAGGCGCGTCCCACTTCCTATCCCACAGGAAAACCTTCCTGTCACCGGGATCCCCCCTCCCAGAGGCCCTCGCCCCATAGAGCAACAGCTCTACGATCAAGGTCACGTTTCAGTCTGGACAAAACAGCTAAACTACAGTTTAAACCACTTAATTCTCAACACAGGAGTTAAGGAAAGAGTGTTAAGATGCCCTTCGGGATCATCTGTTCCCTATTTTTTTTTCTCACTTTGTGTTTACAATTATCTAGATCTCACCATTTGTTTTCATTTATGGGTGTTACTTTAACTTTTATGTCCCATGGGTTAATTTTCATGAAAAGTAACTTTTTTTCTTCTTTTGCTATATAAAAGTCATATAAAACAGTCTCAAAAAGCTATAAAATGTATCTCTAAAACTAAACTGTTTGACGCTTTTCCCAAACCCAAACTTTAAATCTTAAATGATAAAAAATACATCATAAAAATAACTTAGGACACTTTAAATCTCTGATGATCAAACAAAGAGTGAAATAAAAACTATTTAAATATTTACTGTGTGAAAATTCTGTATTTTTTTTACACAAGTAATGACAGTAAGATAACAGTTATAATAATGAAGTAAAATCTAATTTCCACACTGTAAAAAAGATCAGGTATCTTACTATTTTAAGTTAAACCAACAAGTCTTTTTGACAGTGTGGAAATTAGATTTTACTTCATTATTGAAGTAAATTGTTGTTGTTGCCTTGGGTTTATTGAATTTCAAAATTTGAGTTAATACAATAAAGACGATTGGTTTAATCAACAGAAACACAAAATATTATGTTATCTTAACCACATTAATTACTGAAGGTGATTTGACAAAAGAAAAAATGTGATAAATCATGAAAATAATTTTTCACAGTGCATAACCACTATTTTCAGCACAGAATGCTAATAAACACAATAAATGTATTCTGTGGTGGAAATGAGAATGAAAAAAAAATGACATAATTCTTACGTACGTATAGACTTTGTAGGACATTGTTAGTAGAAAAATGAAATAAAAGAGTAAAAGTGTGTTTAAGAGAGTGTCTTTCCAAAAGCCTGCAGTGACAAAAGTGCCTATATTTGCAGAAACTACAAAACCAGGTGGTTCGTTATTTTCAAACGAGATAGAGCATTTATCTTTTATCGCCACTCACTGGACATTTCACTTTGAAAGTGTTGCGAAATGTGTGGTGCAAGACGCAATGTAATGTCATTTTGCAGACATGTTACCACAGGCACGTTTTTCCAATGATCCTGGGTTGGTAAAACCACATCTCCCCCCCCCTCCCCTCTCTTTCATCATCTCTCTATAAACCTTTCTCTCTGAATGTAGTCCATCTATCGCTGACCTTGCTCTGTCAGTTACTCTAATGATGTGTTTTAAGCACAAACTGTTGAGTGAGTGTGTGTTTGGGCATGTGTGTGGGAGAGAGAGAAACTGGCAACACTCACATGTTTCCATGCCTCCCCTGCTTTGCCCCATGCCCTCAGGAGCAGAGGATGCTGGGATACCCTCTCTGACCAGTCATTAATGCTGCATGTGTTCCCAATTCAATCAGCTTCATTAACGACAACCGCGACAACCTCATTACCCAGCTGCTTTCACATGTGTGGGCACATCCATAGGTTGATTCCCCACCTCACGTGAATGCTGTGTTAGCGCACGGTAGCACAACAACAGAACAACAGCAATTAGCAGACAATGCAACGGTAACCACATTGTGTGCATACGGTCCCGCAGGGGCCTTTAGAAGAGAGACATGTAGGCTGCTGTGTTTCTGTTAAAGACACCAGCGATCAGCGCAGGAAACAGCTAAGTGACAGGATTGGCTTTAACATTATGCAATAACGATTACGGTTATGTTGTACTTTTATGATTTCAGCAATGACCACTGGAGCGCATAATCATTTCAGCAAAGAACTGTAGCATGTTTAGAGAGCTGGCTAGGAGCCTGGGAGGAAAATTTAGTATGTT